>WBNO01016002.1:762631-782631 GCA_013400575.1 Peucedramus taeniatus | reverse complement strand
GTGTGCCTAGGCAGGCCCTTGGCCCATGGCATCCAGGAGGGGACAAGCTGTCTGCCACACCTTCAGCTTCACCACTGCTTAAATTTGGGGTACCCATTTATTTTAAGGTGTTTTTTCTGTCCTTGTGACAGCATGCGTATGACAAAATGAACTTCTCAAAAGAGAAACAGCAAATTCCAGCCAGGATACCATGAGCTTATAGAGAGTCCTCTGAAAATCAGGTATCTCTTTTCCCCATGTTTTAAAAGTATTTTAAGTTTTGACACATACTGGCCCAAAATAATTATTTACTCTGTACAACCAGTAGTAAAAAGAACCCAGAGGGAAATTCTGGCAATATTATTTCTACACAGCTTCAACTGAGCCTGATTCTAGTCAAAGTTATATTGATGTAAATCATGGGCTAAGAAGGTTGATTTAAGTCAATAGTTACCCTGGCATAAAATCTGTGTGAATATAATTAAAATCAGGCCTCCTTGGAGCTGTGCATGTGTGGCAAAATTCGGACCTAAATGTTGCAGAAATGAATTAATAAATGCAAAGAAGGTTCAAAAGTTGTAAAATTAAATATACATCTGTGAAAACATCCATCCAATTACGTAGCTGCACATTTGTGGGATGCATTTTACACTTCATGTGGAATTAAACTATTAGTAAAAATCTGTCTGCAAATAGTGACACTTACTTTAAAGGATCACATGGACTTATATTGTTTCATAATGCATCTAAAATAGCAGTTCCTGAAACATCACTTCCACTTTAACAAAATGTGTTACTCTCATGCTGTCTAAAACTCTATTTTCCTGAGGAAGGACTATTGAAGTATTTAGCTGGGAAGGGTTGGGTTAATACATGTAATTTCTTTTCTTTCATTGGACTTCCTTTTGCCAACTTTACCTTGTATAAATAATTTTGCCTGTGAGAGTCTTTACATGGAATGCAGATTGACTATTACTTCCTGAATAGATTTAAATTTAACACCAATTTAGTCACTGTAGTATTCCTATATTGGAAATAACAGCTTCCATAGGACTTCTACAAAGTGCCAGAAATATGATCTCATACGTGGAAACAAATTTAAATGTGTTTTCTTTTACATGTTTTCTTTTCGTATATTTTTCCCACCTATGTTTCCCTTGTTTCCCAAATTCTCTCCTGTGTTCCAGGGCTGTGAGAAATCTGGAAAATTACCCAGTGAAAAAAGCCTAGCTTTTAATAAGAATTGCCAGTCTCACAAGCATTTTTATGTTTAAAATTTTTTTTTTTTTTTTTTTTTAGCAGAATATTTGTGCTTCCCAAAAACCAGATGCTTTTAAGATAAAACTGAGCTGTCCTGTTCATAATTTTTAAACTGAAACATGAATGAGAAGTTTGATCAGGAGTCTGGAAACCATTTATTTAGCTTGGATGTTGCAAAAGTGATTGGCTCCTGCTTTGGGAAGTGGCATTTCCCATGAGCTGCTGGGATAGCCCTGACAGCTGGGCAGGGATCACCACCAGGGAAGGGGGTTGGAGAGGACCATGGCTCCTGACTTTGTCCTCTCCTTTCCATGGGGACAGGGAGTGGGACACATTTTGGCTCATCACTGTCAGCTCACACGGGAGGGCAGTAGAAGTTGTCACCTCACCACCCCTGTGATAGAGCTGGAGAAAACTATTCCCCCCACAGAGCACAAACACTGTGGAGAGGGCACTGACAGTGACGGTCCCTGTTCTACCCCCTAATGTGAGGTTTAATATCTGTTTCCTCTTTTTTCTTTTTTTTTCACTCAAAGAACAAAAACCAAATAAAACAAAATTTAAAAAAAAAGAAGGAAAAGCTCACCTCGGGGTGAGATCATAGCTCAATGCATTATGGCTTGGATGCAAATGTACATTTTCAGTGGGTTCCTTGGCTCGTGTGTCAGGCGCTATTGGAATTTTTCGAGTTATTTGGCAGTTGAATAGTACAGTTTCCAACTTCTTCTTCATCAGCTTTTGAGGCAAATAGAAAAGAGCTAATAATACACTTCAGTTTGCTCTCCAGGCTTGGAAAGCTAGCAAGCAACTTGCTGGAACTCTGATACTTCTCCTCTAGCCTGCCTCCCGCTTTTTGCAGTCAGGAACCTCGGTAGGTGCAGATGAAGACCACCCTCCATTGGTGGCAGGGCCTTGCCTGCTCCCTGACAGAAAAATAAATTGCTGCAAGTCAGCAAGGTGACCCACCTCGTCATGAATACTGTCTGTATTCAGCTTTCTGCAAGGCTTTGCTTGATGCAGGGCTGGACATGAAACTCCCTTGCTGAAAAAGGTTTTATCCGTGTTCCTGTATGATTCCTTTCCTGGGAGTTTTATTGGTGCAGTTTATCTTTGCTAAGGATGCTAAAGCCTCACACGTTTCCTAAAAGTCATGACAAAAGAGGGATAAAGTAGGAGACAAGGAAGCATCTCCCATGTGGGACAAGTCACCTGGGAGTGGGAGGGGCCCTCTTCAAGTATCCCATGTCTTTCTAATGGCTCAGGTGCTTTAATGACCATGAGCTCCCAGTGGCTCTCAAACTCACCTACCAAGGGCTGTGCAGGGGAAAAAAGGACACTGATAAGCAGGTTTTCTGTCTGGTGGCTTGCCTTGCTGCCTTTTCCCTTCTACAGCCCCCATCAAATTGTCTTGAGTTACTCAGAAACGCTTCTTCCATGAATTTCATTATCCACACAACCAACAGGAGATCACAGAATGGTTTTGGTTGGAAGGGACCTTAAACACCACCTCATTTCAACACCCTGCCATGGGCAAGGACACCTAGCACTGTCCCAGGTTGCTTCAAGCCCCATCCAGCCTGGCCTGGGACGCTTCCAAGGATCCAGGGGGAGCCACAGCTTCTCTGGGAAATGCTCTGAGGTGCTCCAGAGTTGCAATCAGCCTGTTGTGTTCGAGGGCAGGCTCCTAGAGTAGCTAAACAGGATTATCTCCAATGGAGCAAGGACCCAACTGGCAGCAGGAGAAGCCACAGCAAGACACAGGGATCAGCCATCATCACGTGAGTTTAGCCTGCAAAAGTAAAGCTAATTGCTCCTGCGTTAGGAGCAAGGAAGAGATTTGCACACTTTCTGCAGGTAGCACAGCTAAGGAGCTTCAAAAAGCTGGTTTGGCAATTAGATAAGCAGATGCAGAACTGCCATAAAACTTCTAAGCATGTCCAAGGGCAACAGTTACTGCGAAAAAGTATAATTTTATCATTAGGTCTAAATCTGTCCCCAGAACAAGCAGCGGTTTGTAACTTGAGTCTATGGCTGGCAAAATGTAAATTACCAATATCAGCTCCTGTAGCTAATGGCAGTTTTACCAGAGGGAGCATTGCAGGATTGGGCTCAGAGCAGATTTTAGAGGCGAGGGATCCTGCTTGAGCACCGAGCCCTGCACAGGCACAGGGATCCCTGCCATGTGGAGCTCATCTCTGATTCAGGATGACATGTGTCCACTCCGAGGACGTAATGGCTAATACGCCGCGCATTAAGTTAAAAATATAACAGCGAGTCTGCTTGCCATTCGGGGAGCAGAACACTCACCCGTGCATATTAAACTGAATTTCTAGGCTCATTTTTGCATCTCTTCTCTCCACGCACCCCAAAGGATCGTTAGGGACAATGGTCTGTACATTGTCATTTCACGAAACAAAGATGTGTTTGTTTTACAGGAAGGATACGAAAAAATCCTCACTGACTTTCTATTATTTTTCCCTGTGTTGTAATTTAAACAGAAGTAACCGAGTGTTGCACCCTTTTATCTCCCCATCACCACAAAATACCTGCTGCAGATGTACACCAAGGCCTTGCAGTGGCTTTGCCAAATGCCAAATAGCAAAAGACCTTGGTCCTTTGAAGCTTTGCACGTGGGCATAACTTCATATACACAGGCAATTCCATGTCCTCTACGGGACATAATTCTTCATAATTCTGTGGCTGCACAAAAAAACTGAGTTCACTCTAATTTTTTTTTTTCCAACTACTTCTTAAATAACAGCAGTGAAAGTATGGCTGATGTCCATAGCTTAGTGCTTCAGAAAATAATTAAATCCTACTGTCCTCTGATTCCACCTTTAGAGTGTTCTTCCTTGCCTTCCTCAAAGTTTTTATTGCAAAGCAGAGCAAAAGAGAAAGTGTAAGGAAAAGTCCTTTCCTGATTTCAGACAATGGAGGAGATAAACCCCCCTTTTTAAATGGATATATATCTCTTATCAACTTAACTAAGCAAAAGAAGGTGTTCATTAGCTAGGCTGGATTAAAAAATAAATAAATAAATGAGAAAGAAGAGATTGAATGTGGAAGAGTGAGAAGAACAAACAAGTCAAAGCATTTGTTCATGCTGCAATCTACACATCAATTATCCTGCTGTGCTAATTACCACCTTTCCATACCCCAGGTACCTAAGCATTCGCACTTACTCAGTCTTTCATGCCTCTGATCAAAAAAAAAAAAAAAAAAAAAAAAAAAAGGAAAGAAAGAGGAGGAAAAAAAAAAGGAAATTATGGAAGAGAAGGCAAAATGAACCCAGAGGTGAAATAAACTCTTAGATCCAAATTTTCTTTACATTTGAAAGTCTAAATAAGGGTCTCCATTGCAGTTTTAGAAAAAGAAACATTGACAAATATTTTAATTGTTGAGTGATAAATGGCTGTAAATCCAGGCATTCCTTGGGCTGGGTGCAGAGAGATGTTTCGGCTAGGTAGGATCGAGGTTGGTATTACAGACAATGACGGGTGATTTTCAATGCCATTATTAGCGCGTTACATCATTAAAGTCAATGGCCACTAATTATCAACCTACTTTTATGTGGCTGTTGCGAAAGGGACTCCAGCATCCAGCTCCGTGCCGGCGTTTGTTTTAGGCTCTTGGCGTCGCAGACCACAATTAAGCCTCCTTGGTGGCGAGGAGCCCAAAGACTGCAATCCCTTTTGGTTTGCAGGGCCTCCTGGCCAGGGTGCTCATTTTCTCATTTCAGAGCGAAGTTGGATAAAAAAGAAACCTATTTCCTGGAGCTCATTTGATACCTGGTGGGGATGCTATTCAGGTGACAAGGATACAGGCACAGAGGGGGAACAGATGTGATTTACACACTCATTATCATTTGAATGAGAGTGCAGATAGGCTTGTTCAGGGGCCTGGGCATCACCTGGACAGCTTTCCTTCTGATCTTTATCCCATCTGAGAGACCAGGTCCTCCTGACATCTTTAAATCCCCGGCCCCCAGCTGGTGACACACAGAGTTTTATGACAGTAAGCAGTCCTCTGAAGCTCTAAGCACAGATGCCATTCAGCATTGTGCCTTCACACTGTTTTTTTCATTGTGCTCAGGCTTAATCAGGAATATATCCAAAATAAAGCTTAACTTGAATAATTTCTTTTGGTAGTTCTCCAAAAGCACTGTTTGCCACTCGGAGTTTGTGTACAGTATGCTAAAATAGCTCAGGTTTTGTGTTCCCAAAGTTGTATTCTCCTCCCTTCGTGCACTCTGGGTGTGCAGGAACAACGGGCTAAAACAAGGCACAAGCTATAGATATATTATCAAAGAAACTCCCGACCTCCTTTAAACCTCAGCCCAATTAAACGGGCTGTTACCACTCCAGGTTTTTTGTTGGTTTGTTGTTTTTGTTTTTTTTTTTTTTTGGGTTTTTTTTGGGGAGGTTGGAAAAAAAATCGTAAAGTTTGGGTGCTTCCTGGGGAGATGTTTGAATTTTACATGTTTGCCTCCTGGTTTATAAGAGGGTGTTTCAGAGTTCTTTTGTTTGTCGTTTTGGGTTGGCTCTTTTTGTTGTTGTTGTTGTCTGCTTGAAGCGAGGTGCTGTGAGATGCTGCTGGGATGAAGAGCGGGGTGCTGGGAGGGTGGGAGGGAGGTTTGTCCGGGTGGCTGGAAATGTTCGCTAATCTGAAAATCTGAAACGGTGAGTGCTGCAAGGGCCACAGTGTATTTAAAATCAGAGGGAGAAAAAGAAAGTTGTCTCCAGCGCAGGACAAGAATGCAAAACAACCTTGAATAACTTAAACTGTTGTTTTTAACCTTCCCTTATCTCAAGCAGGCTGACAGTTTTGGTGAGTNAAAAAAAAAAAGAAAAAAAGGAGAAGGGAATCTGTGAGAACAAATGCAGTGGGGTTTCATGGGTTTAATTAGGTATTGTATTAAAGAGAAAAATATAATGAACACAAGCACATACACATTTTATTTCCCATCTAACATTAACAGTTAAAGAAAACAATCACTATCAAATTACTTTGTTACACTCTATAATTACAACTCAGGTTGTGCTTAACTGTTATTAACAGAATGTACAGTAATATGTTCTGGCATCGTAATATGTTATTGTAGCATTATAATTAATCTTACAGGAAGTATAATAAATTTACAGTATCAGATTGAAGCAATACTGCATATAGATTTATTAATGCTTTTAATCAGTTCTGGCAAAATTAATTTTGCACTGATTGCTTACATTGGAATTTGCATATACTTAGTGAAAGTAATTTATTTTTTATGGATTCCTTTTTATTAAAATAGGGCATATGGCCCTTCAGCTACAAAACTTTGCTGATTCTTTAGCTAAAACCCTAAACATTTCCAAATATCACACGTTATATATTGAAGAACATTCAGCTTTTTTCTGTGATTTATTTCCACACTTGTAGGAACCATTCGGAGTTTTCGTATCAACTCAACAGTTGTATTTTTAAGTACCTCATTGTGGTCCCTGCATTGCATATATCACTGGGACTACATCTAAAGTCTGGTTCAAGAATGAAAGCATTGATAAAAATATTACACTCATATCTCCAAAAAAGTAGCGGAAGCGTTCTGGGGAATTGCAAAGTGATGATATCGCAAATTTCCCTGGAGGAGCAGATCCAGATAGTTCTTAGCAGTGGGAGGGTTGGGGGAGAACACCAGCAGTCATAAAATTGCTATGGCTGGGCCCAACCCTGCAAAGAGTTATTCACTGAGCAACTGTGCAGCACTTATGAGCTCTGATTTACATGACAGGGCTGCCATCGTGTTTGCTTGGCCCAACCAGAAGGGAACCAGGGCTAGGAAATCAATACAGCTCTTTTAAAAAAAAAAATTTAGCTCCCTCCCCACCTCGATTTCCCAGCTAATCAAACCCACGGTCAGTTATAAGCAGATAAAAAGCCTTTGCGACTCAAGAAAAAAATTGTGTTTTAAGGGAAGTAAAAGGTGTGTTTTAATGCTGGTCTGCTGATCCAACAGCAGAGCTACAAAAGGAAGAGAGCTAAAAATCCCTGGAACTTCTCTCCCTGCTTCAAAACAAGGGGTGGCAGGAGAAGTTTGGTGGAGACTCTCAGCCTGGAGTTGAACTTTTGCAGGAGCTAAGTGGCCCAGTGAGGAGCAGATTTGCTCTGGCCATAGGTACACAGGAGGATTTTCATGGATTCCACAGAAACAGAGGTGATTTAGCTCCTTAAGTTTTTTACCTTTAACTCTCTGCAAAACAGTTTTCTAAGGGAAAACTATTTCTTAGAATCAGCTGCTCAGATGTCAGATTGCTGCTGACTTGGTATTGAGCTAAAGCAGAAGTGGTATTGTCTCTACCAAAAAATGGGGAGAAAGGTTATGCTGTCTGGGAACAGAGCAAATCCCTGGTGGATTAGGTCAGAACAGGAGGTGTTACTGCAAAACAACATAAATAATCTTAATGCATTGGTCATTTGCTGCATGGTCTCTGCCTGGAGCTTTCCCACCTCCACCCAAAGAGCTCGTAAGTTTGAGGATGCCCACGTCCTACCTCGGCCCTAAACTCTGGATGATTTTGAGGAATTATTCTAAAATGAGAAGCAAAATACTTTTGGCAAGCCTGGCCCTGACAAAGCTGCCTTGCCAGGTAGGAAGCATTTGGATTTGTACTGAAAGCACAGCTCAGGAGGTCAAAGTATCATCAAGGATGAATTTGAATATCTTCTTTTTTCTTCCAAGAGTGGCCTTATCTCCTCTGAACCTTTTGCATTCCACTATATCTTAATTGAAACGTAGGGTCTGTACTTTCTGCTCAGGGATTTTGATAAGTGTTTGCAGACTATGTAAACTTCTGAATAATAACTTTTACTGAGCCAGAAGGTCCCTTAAACATCTTCAGTATCACTTTGTGCAGTAATATTCTGCTCCCTGAGATAATGCGTTATCAATACTTCATAAGATAAGTTCAACTCAGGGAGGGGTAAAATTCATAGCTGCTTTCAAACTGTACTTTTGGGGTTTTTTTTAGGGGGTAGGCCATAGATCATGCAGCTGTCAGCAAGCAGAGAATCTTGATGACTGAAATTAAATCAGTGCAAGAAAAAAAGGAGCCCAACTTCCCTCTGAGGGAAGGAGGACTCGGTTAGTAAGTTAGAGCTGACAGGAGCAGGGAGCAAAAGTTTCTTTTTTTATTTAAACAAAAAATAAAAATCTGTTCATTTTGGGTGTCAGCTTGAGAAAAAAGCAACGTAAAAAAACCTGACAATCTAGGTTGAACAAAATCTTCCTTTTCCCTATTTATTTTCTACCTCTTGGCAAGTTGTGGTGGGTTGGTGTGTTATTGACATACTGGTGGGGTGGCAAAAAGGGAAAGTTTGTGAGAGAGCTCTTGCAAGGGGTGGAGGCCTTTTGTTTCCTGATTTATAGAAAAAAAAAGAAAATTCAGCTATCTCCCAAGGCAGAAGTTATTTAAAGCGTTTTTAGAAAACAGATGACCCTCCCCCCTGACAATTAGAAAGAGAGAAAAAAGGGGATCAGGAAAAGTTTGCTTACATTTCTGAAGTGTCTTTCCAATTGTGAGAATCACAAGGAAATTTATAGTTGAAACTTGAGAAATCAGGCCCAAAAAGTAGAAACCTGAAATACTTAAAAAGTATATTAATAAATCAGTATTATGAAAAAATAAAATAGAAATTGAAGTTTCAAGGCAAATTGCACTCTGTGATGAAAAGTAGCCCCAGAAGTAAAGCTCAGGAGTCAAAGTTTTGGCTGTTTTCAGTCACCAGAGCTCAGGTCTGGTGTGAAAGCTTTACTCAGGTAAGAAACCCTGAGTTACCTGGGTCCCAGTGGAGCCAGAGTGCTCCAGACCATCTCACCTTCATCCTCCTGCTCCTCAAATGGAGCAGCAGCTGTGGCCTGCCTGGTGCCACGGGAAAGCACTGAGTGCTCTGATATGTGTGAGAGGTTTTATCTCATCAGGAGAGGGGAAAGGATGGTTTGGATGCATGGATGTGCTTTGCAGACCTGGGGACTGCACAGCAAAACCTTGCTGGTATTTGCCCAAAGTTGCAAAACTCTTCACTCTGTAATTATTTTCCTCTCCCCCTTCCCCCCTCCTCAAAAAAAAAATAAAGTCAAGCACAGCACTGGTCAACGTTTCAAAGGATGGTTTGTTTTATCAGTCCTCAGTGCTCCAGTGCCTTTGGAGAAAATGTTGCTGTTGTGCTTTTAAAAAATAATAAAAGTTACGGGATCCCTTTGAATTGGGCAAATGTTGGCAGTGTTGGCAGGAGAGACACGGAGCGTTTCAAAGTTCTGGTATGAAGGAAAAGATTCTGAATAAAACAATTTTATGTGATTTTGCAGGTGGTTTGAGCTATCATTTTATATGTACGTTTGTACCACTGCTCATTGGAATGTTCATATAATACTGACCTAATTATGCATAGAAAAAAGATAAGCCATTTACTTGATTCATTTCTTCTTTTTAAATCAAGAAAGGAACAAAAAGGCTCCTATTTTCTGAAAGAAATTGTTCGCTTTTATTGCAGAAAAGTAGCAGCTTGTGCAGAACTAGAACTGTAACAATTTTATATTCCAAAGGTTTTGTGTGTATTCGGTTAGTTACAGTAATTATACCCAATAACTGACAGCCAAAATCACGTAGGAGAAAGCAAAGGCTGTTTTCTCACACAGGCCCTGCTGCAGAACATCTGCTGAGAGATTTGCATATTAATTAACCCATATTAACTCTAATTATTCTGGGAAATTATCAAATAAATTGAATTTTCTAATTTTAACCTTTCTTTTACTTGACGCGTGTCGAGGCTGAGAGGACGCACCAGGCTATCTCACCTGGGCAATGAGCAAAGGATCTTTTCTTCCCCTTTTTTTTGCCTCGCTCCCGCAGACCTGGGGCAGCCTGGGGAGCTTTTGTGTGCCTGGTGCTTTTTTGGCTCCCGCGCTCGGTCGGGTCTCGGCGCATTTGCTGCGCGGCGGCACATGTGTGCGTGTGAGCACAGATGGTGGATTTATACAGGGGTGAGGAAAGGTGGTACCTCCGAACAGTTGAGCAAACCTTAAGTTTTTTCCCCCCCTTTCCTCTTTTTTTTTTTTTTTTTTTTTTTTATCCCCTCCCTCCCCTCCCCAGCCTGTTGTTTAGGCCTGAGCAAATAAATGGGAGTTTAATTCAATTAGAGCCTGGCTTTAGCCAGTTGCCTCATGACAGAAATTATTCAATATTTTTTCCCCTCACATTGTTTGGTTTACACATCGCTGACTCCCTTGCTTTTGTGCTCTGTTTAGAGTGGCCGTAATGCGGTGAGCTTTTGTGTCTGCCATGTCGCCGTCCCTTTCACCGCTGTCTGGTTTTGTCAGTCGTGAGGTGCAACGATGCTATTTTGAAAACAGAAAGGTTTTAATGTATTAGGAACGGGGCCCGCGCTTGCACAGCAGCAAAAGCGTCGGGAACAAAGCTGGCGAGGCAGGACCGAGTGGCGGCCGCAGGGAGGATGCTCCGGGCTTGGGGGGAGGATGGAGCCCCTGGGATGGAGCTCCCGAGGGTCCCGGGAGCTCCGCAAAGTTGACCAGATCAGCACCCCGGAGGTGCCCAAAAGCACCCCGCTCCCCAAACACCCTCAAGAACCAGTGCCCAGGGAGGTTTAGCCAAAGCAACACCTCTGGAGGAAGGCTGGCAAGCCCTCATTTCCACCTTAATGGCCGTGCTCTCCTCCCCCTCTCCCCGGAGCCGGGCAGGTGATGCTCGCTGGCGTTATCCCCGAGCAGGGCTGATCTCTCCCATTATTCCTGCTGATGGGCTCTCAAGTGGCGCGTTACCTGTTAGACACGGGATTTCCTGTTGACACCAGGAAACGGGAAAAAAATCCCAAACCAACCCCAACCAACCCAGCTGGGGCTGCCAAACAAATAGGGGCAGAGATTTTCAAGGCAATTGTGGGTTTGTGTTTTTGTTTTTGTTTTTTGGTTTTTTTTTTTGTTTTTTTTTTTTTTTTTTAGTTTGTTGGGTTTGTTTTTTTTTTTCCCCTGAATGGAGAGGCTAGAGGTTCACAATGCTTTTGTGTGGAAGTTTGGAGGATTCTTTCCAGAGAAGTGTGTCTTTGGGAGGCGAGATGTGGCTACATCAGAAGAAGGTAGGGTTAACAACATCAAACTGTTTCCTCCCTGAACTTTAAAGGAGAATTGTCCCTCCTGAGCTGAAATGCTGGGTTGTTTAGGCTTTAAATTGTGGGTTAAATGCAATATGAAAAATGAGTCAGATGTGTAGCTATTATCTTTGGGGCGGAGGAGGATAAAATGCCAGCAGATACAGAGCTTCTTAATAGAAACAGAGCGTCATTATAAGGTTGCCTTTTTTTTTTTTTTAACATGGTGGCTTTATTCATTTTAAGTTGCAAAATGACCAGGCTCTGATTTCTGAACCTTTGAGTGCAGTCCAGCTTTTATGACTTTCTACCTACTCCATGGTTTCTAAAGTTGAGCAACCTTTAGGGAAGAAGGTGATAGACACAATATCTATTTATGCAAGGACACATTTCCCTTTTCTTTATGTTCTGTTTATTCAAGGTTTTGCTTCCAAGGTCTTATTACTATAAAACTTAAAGCAAGACAAGGTCTGCCCTCATGTCAGATAACAACACCAAAACAATTCTGATGGCTCAGTAGCTTATTATTTCATACTTCCAGGTCTTAAATAAATTACAGTTATTTTCACATTCCTCCTGAATATCCTTCAGGCATGATAATAAGTGCATTTTTCTGAAAAGACTGTTAATATTTCTTTTCTTCTCACTGATTTAAAATATTTTGTTGAATTGTCATGTACAATAATAATTAGAGGGGGTCTTGCTAAATTTCTTTCAGTGTGATGCTTATATTGTTTAGCTTCTTGACATATTTTACTAATCATTGCAGAGCTGTTGGCAAATAGGTTGTAAATTACAGTGAAATACAGAGGTGCACCAGTAGTTTAAGCATCTTTTCTCCAGAATTCCTTTGCTGCAGCCTTGAAGATTCCTCTTTTTCTTTCTTGAATTTGGGCTTTTTTTTTTTTTTTTTTTCAATCATCAAAGGCAATTATTGGCTTGGGTTTTGAAGTGCAGATTATCAAGGTATTATTTCCTTAGAAGTGCAATAGTGTAGATCTTGGAAAGCAAGAGGACCTGAGTAATTTTCTACAGAGGAGAAGGCACTAGTCTGAATGATTCAATGAATGACACACATTTAGGGTTGGGTTTTTTCTTCCTGAAGCATCAGTATAATGTTTATCTCCTTTTTAATTCTTTTTTTCTCCATGGGTTAAATAAGGTAGTCAACACTGTTAGAATTTTACTAGAGGGGAAGAAAACCATGTTTTTCTGTTTTTTTTTTTGGTTTTATTTTTGGTTTTTTTTTTTTTTTTTTTTTTTTTTGGTTTTTTTTTTTTTTTTTTTAATATGTAGTTGCAGGCTGAGTATAAAGTTACAGTCTGGTAATAAACAAATATGGATGATTTAAGGTCTGGCTGAGTGAAGTGCAGGACGAGATTTTGGTTCCACTGAAATTAAGGAGGTTGTATCAAAGTTCCAGAGAAGAAACAATTGACATTGAAAACAAGAAATTGTCCCAGAATGACTTCATTCATTTCAGTGTTTCCAGTCAAATGCAGAACTCATATAAATGAATTTTTCTTGAATTTATTCCACCTGAATTCAAGTGTTAGGGCTCACAAGCCAGGTGCTCAGGAGCATGCCATAGGTATGAAGTCTCCAGGCCCTCCTTGATGATGCAGAACCCCACATTCCCAGGTTTTGGTCCTGGGATTTTGGGTCCTGAGGATTTTCCTCTGAAACCTGAGGTGAGAGGAACTGGGAGTATGATAGTGATTAGTTTTGTTGGGAATTTATCAGGTACTGTGCCATTGGTTTCTAGTCAGTGCTTCCCACTTGCAGGAATTGCTGCTGCAGCTGAAGTTTTGCAGTGATTGGGATTTATCCTGGACACTGAATGATCTTGTCTCTGGTGTGTTCATTCATGAAGGATCTTCCCATTCCTTCCAGGTAACCAAGGTGGTACTTTTGTATTAAAAAGCAGGTTATGTGATAATTTATAACTCCTGCTCAATGGGCCACCATTCAAAAGGATGACTCTAAATCCAGCCTTGCACAGCACATAATGACAACTGACAATAAGTCTCATTTGAAATTCTTAAGGGATTTCAGAAAAGTTTTATCTGAATTCTTTTTTTTAAATACTAAAATCTTCAACCTGCCATACTTGGGTAATTCTACCTCTCTCCCACCTGTCTATTGAATAGGAATTAGATATGCAGCAACTCTCTCTGCCATTGTGTTAGCAGTGGATTTGACTTCCTCTTGCTGGAGGGTGAGGGACAAGTTGACTCATTTGACAAGAACATACAAACCACTCAGCCACAACCACTCAGCCACCATCCCAGTCTTTCTTGACCAGAACAACAACAACAACAAATTGCTTTATTGATCTAGATTTACTTAGTGTCAGTAAGAGATGATTTTTTTTTCTTTATTTCTACTTTTTATACAAACTTCATCCTAGGTGAATAACCTTAGGACAATCTTATTTTACCTATGAAGTCAAGTAGCTGGGGGCTCCTTCCCCAGGTACCTCTCTCATGATGGGGAGGCCCTCTCAGATTCTTCAACCTAACATGGCTGGAGGAGAATTATTCTGTTAGCAATCATTTAAGTTAGAAATTATGAACTTAAACTCTTCCAAAGAGACAGTATGAGAGCTGGGCCACTAAAAAATAGCCATGATCAGCTGGTGTAGCTCTACTTGGGTGTGACAGCATTGTACAAACTGTATTTCAGGGCCTTCACAGCAAAAGAAAAAGTTCTCAGCAGGCTGATGGACATTATGGTGGATAAATTAAAATTTACTATCTTCCAGAAACTGCCAAGCTGATATTTCAGCAGAAATTATTCTTTGCTGGAAAAGTTGTACTATGGTATAACTAGAGAGAGGCACCAACCTTTTTCTAAGGACTCTTCAAGAATGTAAGATTCTATTCCCTATAAAGTCACACACAAAAATGCATAGACCTCAGAAAAAATTGTATTTTCCTTTAGTTAAGAATCTTTTCATTCTACATAAAAGCTAAAAACAATAATGAAAATAACAAAAGTATCTTTTGGAAAAAAAGATAATAGACAGCGATGCTCAGTTCCAGCACCTCTTTTATCTCCTCTGTCCCTCATCATCAGTCACCACAGTGAGGAAAGAGAACTATCAGACTTGGAACTGTTCTAGTCCAGTAAAAGCTTTGATTTTCTCTCCTCTGCCACAATTCTTAGGCGTGCTGCATAGGAGTTATCACTGCTGTTTGCAAACAGCCAAGAAAAGGAAAGGGGATAAAATATTCACCTCCAAAGTCAACACAGAATGAAGCTATGCATCTATATTTCTCTTTCAAGGACATCATCAAAACTCATGGAGGCAAAGCCATCCACAGCAAACCATGAGGCTGTATAGATTTTAAGGTAATAAAGCTAACATTAACTGTCAGTCTCCAAACTGCAACCATGGTAGCCCTTTTAACTAAAGAGAAAGTTATTTTTTTCTTCTCTGAAGAGGCTTTTTCTTCAAAGACCCTATTGATGGGAAGGTAGAAGGAAACCTGACATCATTTTGGATTCTTCCCAGCCTACCTTCAGGCATCTCTTTCTACTGCTTCTTTCATGGAGGCAGTCAAGTCTTAGTGTGACAATTTTAAAAATACGAAGCCTCTGGGCTATTATGAATTTCTGTCCCCAGAGTGAATCACGGCACAAATCCTACAAGTGAGAAGACTCAGAGGAACTGTCTATTTTCTGTTGTTTTGAGATGGTCAGCTTGAGACTGAAGGTGATATTGTGGGGGGGTGATAGCCACATCACTTTTTGCAAGAGGTAACTCCTAACTGCACTGGAATAGTTCACGCAGGGAAATGAGGAAAGAGGAGTAAGGAAGAGAAAGTGAGGAAAAAGAAAGAGCGAGGTGATGGAGGATATGCTGGCAGATGTCAATGGACAGCTTGGGTGATTCTGAGGATGACATGTGTTTTCCAGACAGAACAATGGCATCCAAACTGCTAATCAGAACACAGGGTTGGCTCCGTCTCTCCGCTGTAAATCTTGCATTCTTCTGTCTTCGCTGTAGCCAGCTTTTTCAATTGGTCAGTGGAAAAAGTGGACTGAATTTTGCAGTTATATGAAGCCTTTTTGTTCAAGTCAGTGAAGTGGTTTAAAATTACCATGAGAATAGGAGGCAGGTAATGTAGTCAAAATGAAGGTATGAAAACACCAGTGATTTCTCCTGTATAAAACACAAACAAATGTTGTGAACTAGGGGCTCTGCAGCCAGGTCCATTCTGTTTTCTGGTTCCCCAACATTGAGAACACAGAAACAAAGACAGATTTTGCAAAATGAAAGTGATTATTTTGTGTCTGTTCATCAGAGACACACTTAAATTGAACTAAATGTCATTAAACATAAGAGAGTCTCTCAGTAGAGCTCACAAGTGTTCTTCTTTTTTGTTTTTCACTTTTCTGTCCAGTCCTGAAAAAGATTAGTGTAGTCTTATATTTTTAAACTAATCAGTAGGATAACTCTGAGAATAGTTCAGTTCTCTGTGTTTAAGAAAGAGAAAAACAGAGTTTGGGCAGAGAAAATGAAGTTGCACTGTATGGAGAGAATTTTCTTCTGCAGTTTGATTCCTCATAAGACAATGTGCTTGTAATTACTTGCAACTTAGAAGGTATGTCCCTAAATACTTAAAAATCATTGAAATCAGATCAGGGACACAGCTAAGCAGCAACAACATCTTCTTGAACATCCTGAGCAGTAGACTCATGCCAATTCCATACTGATTTCAAGCAAAAGCTGAAGGTATATTGTCTTCCTCCCGGCTATGCTTTTGCTTCTCCTGTGAACAAGCTCTGTAATCTACCAAGAGAGAAGGCTATCTTGAAGGATAAATAAATAATCAATTATTTATGTTTCTAAAAGCATTCAGCTGTGCTCTTACTGCTGTGTAACCATTTAAAAGTATGTATTCAGCAGAGAAATTCCAGTCTGGGAATCTAGTGTATGTGATTTAATCAGCACCCTGAAGATTCACAGGAAGATGAGTCTCCTTCTGGTTGTCAGCATCCAAAACCTGGCCTCTCCCTGCAGTGCAGAGGCAGCTACAAGGATAGCAGAGGCTGGCTGACCACACAACTGCCAAAATTAATGTCTCTCAGTCAAGATATATAAACTTTGATGAATCCCATTGTTGTTAGCAGGAACAAAGCAACAAACACTTCCTGAGAAGAGAAGCCAAGAGGGAGCCAAGAGCCTCACCAATGTGTAGTGTATCTCATCTGACAGTGCAACTTTGGTAGCAGCCTCAGGACTCTGGCTAAAAATATAAATAGAAAAAAAAAAAATGAAGTCATTTGCCTACACGGTATAGGAGTGTTCCTTGTTATTAGAGTTTGAAACAGTATCACAGGCTCTCCTTGGGGCCTGCAGTGGGCTGGTTATTGGGGTTCAAAACAGCATCACAGTTTCCTGCTGAAGTCTGTAGAGGGTTTAACTATTTTCACTAAAGGCATGTTCCAAAGGATGTGCATGTAAAGGCAACCTGAAAGGTGAGACACCGACCTCAGCATCAGTGTTTAGGGATTAAGCAACCCTTAATCTGCATTTCAAATTCCTCTATTTTTTTGCACCCTTCTAATATCACATCTTCAGGACAGCTGAGGTCCTGTCTGTTGGCAAAATGTTGCCTCTCAAACCCTAAGCCTTCTTATTTGTGGAGTTTACGTGTGGAAGGTACATTTTATTAGAGTCACCATTCCCATAGCAATTACGGTTGCCTGAGAAATTTCTAAAAATGTACTTTTATTATCAATGTACCTTCCCTGAGAACAGTGTTTATTCTAGGGGGAAAGGAGTGGGTGTACCCTAAGCTTCCTGTTGCCACCACTTGTATCATCCTCGTTTCTCTTAGGATGAGAGACACTCATTAGTAACAGAACAGAGGAGATGGCAACCACACGCTCACACAAAGCAGGTAAGGCCTTCTCTGGTTAGAATCTGGAGATGACAAAAGCAAGGAAATGCAGGGGCAATGCTATTACTTCATTCTTAGACTGTATAATTTATAGTTAATGTGCTCCACTGTGTTGTGAGCATTACAGGATTCTGTTATCTAAGAAAGCATAGAAAAGTACTCTCCTGTCCACATGCAGAATTTAGTCATGTGTAAGTCTTTTTGCCCTAAATCATTTGCACACACCAAGCCAGGAGTCATGCTCATGGCTTGGGATGTCAGGGAACCAGCTGGAAGAAAGCAGTTTCCTCTCTCCTGTTTCCAGGCCTGCTGCTCCTGGGACTTATCCTGTGGTTTCTCCTCTGCTCATCCCACTGGCCTCTCCTGACCAGGGCTGTCTGTAGATAGGTCATAAGGAGTGTGCAATTCTTCATCACCCAAAGATGAGAAAGGCATGTTTTTGTCCTCCCGTGGATACTTTCGTTTTCAGCTTGCTCTGCGAATTATTGCCACTTTTTAGCAGCCAGCTACTTTTATGTTACATAAAGAGCAGGGAGTGATGGGACCTGGCCTTCCAGCACACCTGAGGTGATGGGCACTCCTCAAAAGGTTAAGATGCCATGGCTGAGGCTGTGCACAATGGGCCAGAGCAGGAGGAAGCCAGCAGCTCCCATCCGGTGGCACGACCCACGCCTTCGCCTTTCCCATCCCTCCTTCTGCAAGGAGCTGTTTGCATAAATTCCTTGCAGATCAGGGAGAAAATTGATCCCCTACTTTTCAGCTCCCTTCTTTTACTGGTTGTCACAACCTTAACAGTACTTGACATCAATGGGAGTTACATTGTGGACTGGGGGCAGTGTTTGGCCCTTAAGCGTAGTTTTTGCATGTTAATACATTAGCAACTGATGTCTTATTTGTTCAGTAACTGACAGAATAATGTACAGAGAGCACTAAGTATGAAAAGGGGCTAGTTAGGTAATGTTGAGCAGAACATCTTCAAGACAACAGTGCAACCACTGTATTTCAAATGTCAGGCTAATTATTATCAACATTTAAATGTTAGCGTGGGCCATTTTTAATGGTGGAATTTTTTCTCAGCAGGTACCATTTAGGGAAGAAAATGTCACATGTAGTTCTGCCATGGCATTGTTAAAAAAAAAAAGGTACATAAAACAAGGAAAGTCTTCACAGAGAGACAGCAAAAAGAACATCTTGTTTGCTTAAATGTGACTGTAAAATTAGTCTCTCTGATGATAGTATTTGGAGTATCATTTGTTTTAAGGAGGCATGGAGAAAGTTTGCTAGAATCTAACAATTTCAACTGAAAGTTACACTCACCAGAGATAAGGCATGCAGTTTTTTTTGAGATTCATACTTGTGCAGGTCCCAGTTGTTCTGGAGGCAGTTGAAGTCTGAGCTGTGCACTCTCTGGTAACCCCTGAACCGAAAACGAAACTTGAATATGATTCAGCACAAAATGGAATGCAGTGCCAATGATTCAGATGCTTCTCCTCTGGTCCATCCCTTACCATGTAAACACAGCACTAAATGGCAAACACTGCAGTCCAGGGCAAACCTGGGAATAATCATGAGCAGGTTTTGCTGGTCAGACTCTTGCACAGAATTACGTGAATTAATCACAGAATTAATCCCAGTGTTGAGCTCAACATTTATTTATGCTCTTTAGTTGGCTTTTTGCTGCACCTTAGAGTCAGATGTGAAATGACTGCCTGTTTTGTTCTGGCCATCATTGTGTTTTCCCTCCTGTTTGTGGAGTTGCAGGGAGGATTACTTTCAGTTCTTCTCTGTGGACTTGAAGTAACTTGTTCCTGTGCTGTCTCTATAGCTCCATCTCACACATAAGGTTTGGGTGAAGTTTGAAATCTCTTGTTTGACCCAGTGGAAAAAACAGAGTGGAGTTTGGAAGTGTTGTGTAGGAGGGCTTTCATTTTTCGACACTGAGTACAACTTTATGCATCATGAGTGAGAAAATAGTAATCAGCTCGAAATGCATTGAGCATGCTTTGCCCAGTGACCCACATTTAAAGAAACTATTGTCAGTTATTATAATAAAAAAAAAATCCTTTTGTTTTCCTGTAAAGGCAGAGCTAGGGTGCTGAGGTGAGCTTGTGCTGACAGCAGTGGCAACACTTAACTTCTGAAAATGGGAAAGCAAAGGCTGTGGTGATATTATATTGAATTTCACATGGTGAGGCCGGGGTTTTTTCAATGCTTCTGTGTCTGATTTGACACACAGAAACAACAAATGCACGTAGTTAGTTGCCAAACTTCACAAAAGTCTGAAACAGCAAAGAAAAATCCCCTGGCATGAGCAGTGCTGAAATAGATGTAATTAGTGTGCAGAAAGATCCTCACAGCCTTGTCTCTACCCACATGAATAATTATTGTCACTGTTTGAAATTGTTTTACCTGATGGATTCCGTCCAGGGGCTGTGGACATGGGCATCCTCTGCTAATGCAGCTCTGTAAAAGATGGCAGAGGGCTTCTGTAAGTGAAGTTGACAGCAGTTATTTATTTAGTTTAAAAGTATTTACTACTATTTGTGAGAGAGAACCCTAAAGGTTGTGAAGTATTGTTGGCCTGTGAAGGTGATGGATGTTCTGCTCCTGACCCTATATAGTGAGACATGACTTCATTGCATGTTTAGATTGTTCTGATATTTGGGACTCCTCAAGGGCTGTTCATAAATCATTTATCTCTCTCCCTTT
>WBNO01016002.1:732631-755131 GCA_013400575.1 Peucedramus taeniatus | reverse complement strand
CTGTGCCTCAAATGAGGTTAAAATGACGATGACAGCTCAGATCTGTGTGGTGATAGATAGATAGAGAGAGAGATACAAGAAGTTCTTACATTTTCCTTCTGCATTTGCATTTTCTTCCAGGTATAGATCTCACAGTGTCTGTTAACTGATTATTTCTTTTAAATAAGTAAGGAAAAAAAAAAAAGAACAAAAAAAAATTCCCTTTTTCTCACCCAACTGCTTATTAGATTTGATATTGGGAAAAGCCCTTCGTTTACTCTGAACAAATAGTTCTGTTTTCCACCACTCACTGTCGTGTTTAAAGTAAATAAGTTCTCGTCCCTGCAGCACTGCTGAACTCATTCACTTCCCAGAACAAAGCCATTGTGTAGAGGTCCACAAGAGCCCTTTTCTCTCCTTCCCCGAGCGGGATCTTCCCCGGCACCGCAGTTGCTCCCCAGCTTTGTGAGCCATTCGCCACCCTGCCTGTGCTAAAAGTGTGCATGCTTTGTTTCACAGAAGAAATGAAGGAAGATTATGACACTATGGGGCCTGAAGCCACAATTCAGACCACCGGAAACAATGGTACAGGTAAGGCCTTGCATGGAGTGAGCATCACTTTTCTTTGGGATCACGTAGAGCTAGCTGTGTATGAAGAGTGAGAGTGACAAAACAATCTGTTTCTTGTTTTCAGTTAAAAAATTGGAAAATACTGACGTAATTCTCCTGGTTTTTAATTTCCCCTCCCAACTTGATCACGAGAGTGCAGTGACCAATTCATGCAGGGAAGAGTCCTTGCTATCCTCCTGTGTCCCACAACATTTTAGCCCCAACTCCTTGTAGCTGCATCCTTGGGAGATAACAGTCCTCAGCAGTGTGAGGAGATGTTTTCCCAGGCAGGGTGAACCTTGGATAGTTTAAAGTAGCTGGGCCAAGATACAGTAGCCTTTTAATGAGAGAGATTGTACCAAGAGCTTGACAATGAGGATGGGGTGCACCCTCCTTGGCAGCTCCAGATTTGGGTGGTGCACAGAGTGAGCTGCTTCAGAGACTGAAAACATCTTTTCAGCAAGACACACATAAACTCCTTACATAGATCCATAGACACACACACTTTAAATGCATATTTATGAGATTATAATGTTTCTGGCTAATCGTTTGGATTTTTTTTATTTTCCCCACTTTCCGCATCCCTTTCTTTCCCCTCTTTTAAGAAATCAATACATTTGGTGGCATAAGAAGTGTGACAGAGATATTTAGCAGGCATCACCTCTGAGCCACCTCTCTTTTTCTGTAGCAGAGCAAACCAGCAAAAGGTTCCTGTTGCTATTTTCTAATCCAAATGAATTCAGGGATTTACCATGTTCTTTCCAAAGGCCCTACTCTATTCTCAGCACAGCTGAATGCCATACATCACCCAGTGTTTCTTCTGCATTTTGTCACAATTTGAGATGTTGCAGATATATTTACACAGCTAAAAGGAAGAGTTTTCTAGTGTAAGTACATTTCTATGCATTCCATTATGAAATTTAGTTCATAGGTAATACTCTCCACAAATATTACTGTAAAAGGTGGTACCAAAGTCTCACAAGGATTTTATTACTCACACTTTCCTAATGTTGGCAACACCCACATAAAACCCCAGTGCTCTTATTAAGCAACACAAGAAATTTACTTTATCATTCTTGAGGGGGAAAATAATAGGAAAATAAAACCGTATCACTGCTTTCTTCATCCATTAGATTTATTATGCATGAAAGGAGGGTGGCACCGAGGCACAGTTCATCATTACGTATGTACTTAATGATGTTGCTGTGCAGAACTGGCTACATATGTATCTCAAAAGCTTATTTTATTTCCAAGAGACGGCAATAAAGTGACAAATTGTGCTTAGCACTTGGAGAAACAGGATTTTAAAAGACATCTGATTCAGAAACAAGGCTTGATGGTTATCTGAATTACCATTACCAGAGCCTTTGAGGTCCCCTATCAGTCCGTGTGACTTCCTTTGCACATATTTTCCTTGCCATAACAGGCCTTGACTATTTCATGCTTGCAATGTGGTCTGCTTGGAGGAGAAGACTTCATGTCCTCTTAGTCCCTTCCCTTCCAGTATCTGATGTCCTTGTCTTCCAGTTCATCACTGGCCTCACTAAATCTCTCTGGGGAATCCATCAAGCCCTGGCACAGCCCCTGTGGCAGCCCTGAGTGGGGTCCATGGGGTGTCCTGCCTCTACAGTTTTCCATGGAAGAAATAAGGGTTACCCCTACCCAGCTTGATGCACTGCAAACTCATGGCCCAAGGAGTGCTTTGCATTTAGGTGGTCTGCATTTAAGAGCTTCTCTGTGTGTTGCTCCTATCAGTTCCTTCCCCAAACATCCTGTGCAAGTCCTAGGCTCCTCTTTACTCTGGCTACGATGGGAGGCTTGCTCAAATAACCATCACAAGTTGCTCTGTGTTTAATTCAAGTATTTTGTCACTTTTTGAGGTGTTCAGAGCTTCTTTCAGTGGGGGCTGATGCCTTGTCAGGTTGGGTAGAACATGTTTCTTTAGTTGCTGCAATCTCCACAGACTCTTAAGAGCAATGTCAGATTACTTCGGCATAATAAATATTCTTGTAAATTAAATGCTTTTCACTTTGAGTGGGAGATGCCAGGTGACTATGAGTACCTGTAGTTTCCTTTATTAGGAAAAGCTCCCCTTCCTGCCTAGTGTGGTGCCTCAACCATTATTTGACAAGGAAAGGGAAGAAATCCATCCCTGACCTGTTGGAGATACTTCCTGAATAGTCTGGGAAGTGTTCAAAGTTTTCTTCTTCAGCCTCACTATAGGTTTTGGGCCTGTCTTGAGTGTTTGGCCTCAGTTTTTCCCTGCTAGTTAAAGGGGTCTAATACTGATGTTCCATAAAGTAGTCGAGGTGAGGCCTGAGACCCAACCCAATGAAAACATACATCCAACCAGAACGTTTCTGTAGGTGCATGCGATATCTGTGGTGCACTTTTAGCATCAAATTCTCTGCAAAATATAATTAGTAGAGAAAGGAAACTTAAAGAAAAGGTCTCTATTATTAAATTATTCTGCTATTGTCAGAGTGGCCACTTCCTAGTGGTACTTAAAGAGAAATCTTGTTATCCGTACATTAATCAGCTGCATTTTTATAATGAGCCATGGAGGCTTCATAGTGAAAAAGCAGAAGTGACCATTAGGGTCAAAATGTAGGATTTTGGTCCTGCTAAATGAATTTGTAAATATTTCTGAGGATTTCTGCAATAGGGACTTGAAAAAGTGACGTTTCGTAGAAAAGGTTTTTAAAGGTGAATGAAGAAATTCTTATGGTTTATTTTATTCTACCTTTTATGGTTATTGCAACTGGGATTCTTGCAGAGAATAGATTAGCAAAATCTCTGCAAACAAACAGAAAAAATTTCCTGGATTTGATTAGCAACATCTGACAAAATTCAAGTAAAGGTCTCTTAACATAATTTAAAGAAGGGAAAGAAAAACTTTCAGGGGGAGGAAAACAGAACCAAAACTTGGCAGGTTGGAGGACAGGCCGTTTTCAGGCTGTAATCTGTGTGTACCAATGGGGGCCTCTCACTTCCTGACTAATGAAGGCTGTGGTTTTATTAGCTTTGTTTGCGATTAAGGGCAGCTATCACCATCTCACAGGACAAGTTCCCACACAAAATAACTGGTCTCCCAAGCTCCTTGGACCTCTCTCCCACTTTATCTTGAAAGGTCCTAAATGCCTCCAAAGATAGCTTTCCTTAATGTGTTTTATTTTTATGTGACACAGCCACATCAGCTTTTGGAGCTGAAAATATTTCTGCTCTCCAGGCTCCAATAATTAATTAAAAAAAGACTTATTTGGAGAGGTCACCCACCATAGATCTCGCTGAAATTCTTGCCTCGCAGGAGGGGATGTGCAGTGTCAGCCCACAAGGAGTCTGGGAACATGGCTTTGTACATGGAAAATAAATCAGGGCATGGAGGGGGGAAGCAAGTCTTCCACCCAGAAGTCGAGAGACAAACCTAATGGTTGTCAGATGGGTCTTTTTAGTACCTCTGGGTGAGCTTCCAGTTATGTCTGAATTGTCAGTAATGCTGCTGGTGAGAAACCAGACCCACATGGACACCCTTGACTATTTGTGTTAATCTGCAGCTTTGCAGCACTGGTTGTATTGTTTCAGTGAAGGGTCTATCAGCTTTCCCGCTAAATCCCCTTGTTTTTAGGGGTTTATAATGTAGACGTAAACATTTGCTTTAGCTCCTGGATTGCATGTACAGACATAGAAGCTAAATAATCCTGAGAATTAGGAAGCCAAGGCTGGTAATATTGCAGCAGTCCTCCACAGCCTGTTGGATCAGCCTTCAGATAGACTTGGGGGCACAAAGGAAGAACCTCATTTGGGTTTGAGTTGGGGATGGGAGCTCCTGATATTAACTCAGGCCTTGCTTGGTGGCTTGAATCCTAATCCTTTAAATGCAGTTGCAAACTCCAAGTACCCCTACTTTATACTTGGGGGAGAAAAGGGACACATGTGACCATCCCATGGAGCCATCCCATTTCTCATCTCTGGAGAAAAACTCTCTCTTCTTGCTTCACAGGTAGCATTTCTTGGCTCCTGGCCTAGATTTGGCAAAAAAAAATTGTTTTCCTGGGATATATTGCTAAGACAAGAGAATGAGTGGAGCTTGGGTATTGCTAAGCCAGAGGGTAGATGATCTTGCAACACCTGGAAGATCTAGGCATAACAGGGGAATGACAAGTTAAATTTACAGGATAAAAAGTAAAGCCTAAGCTTTTTTTTCTGATAAAAACAATAAATCCTACACCTACTGTGATGCTCTTGTGCATCAGGTGTGCTCAGTAACCACCGTTTTGTTATATTTCTCTCCCAGAACAACTTGGAGGTACAGTATTCTGCCTTCTTCTCCACACTCGCATTCCCCTTCTCTAGAAGTTGCTTTATTTTGGGTTTGAAAGAGGAGAATTGTTTCTCATGCTAATAACAAATGGTAACTGGAGCTGCAGGAGGACCAAGAGGAACTCTGCGGTGGTTTAGCCATTCCCTACAAAACCACTGTGATAGGAACAGAAGTTTCCTTCCACAACCAGGGTCCCGTGCCCTGTGCCATTTGGTCACTGTCACTAAAATACTGCAGAACAGTTGAGAAGCTGCTCAGCTGGTATGAAAAATAGGGCATATTTGTCTCAGCCAGAGGATTTGATTTTATCGGCTAAAGGGATGAGGTTTACAGAGACGGATATCTACTTTTATCGATGACGCCGAGATCAGAGCTTCAAATCAGGCACTGCAGGCTCCCAGTTGTGCCCCAGTCAGAGGTCATGTCTCATTTTCACTGCCAGCATCACAGCCTTGCATTTTCGTAGGAAACTGAGGCAAAGAATTTACCCATCTCTAAACACCAAGGAGCTGGTTAGTCTCTCATTTCCAGTGGTTACAAACCATAACCTCCTTGATTTCCCCATGTTTACTCCATGTTGCTCCCTGGCATCACTGACAGCAGAATTATGCTGTTTAGAATTTTACTTTTACATGAACTCCAGAATAGTTCATGGTGTTTCCTCATTTTCTTATTTCACCTCAGCAGAAATACATTAAAAATTTAATCAATCATAAGCTGTTCTTTTCATTTATGGTCAGTTAAAAACAAGTATCTTTAGTTCCCTGCCACCAACTGTGTCTTTCAAGACTTGTTAATAAACAAAGTAACACAATTTAGAGGAAGAAAATCATAATCTCCTTTTTTTTTCCTTTTTTAGTATAATTATATTATCATTTGTCTATAACATCCCAGAGTTTAAGGTCTTTCCTGTAAGCAGTGTTCATACTTGGAGGAGAAAAGCACATTTTTAGTAAGAGGATGTATTGTGGCTGAGCATGTATTATGTTTCATGGACATTGCATGTATGATAAAAAATTGAGGTTACATTTAAAGAAAAGAAGGAAAATTCTTGTATGGACTATCAAAGTGGTTTTGGGCTTAGTGACCCTGTTATGGTCTAAACCATGTGGCTCTATTGTAGAAATAATGAAGCAGTAAGTTTTTAAAACAACCCAATCTCTTTATAACTTAATTTTTCAGCGAGCAAAGAAAATGCAAGAAGAAGCGAGCAACTTCCTTCTTGTGCCTGACAAAGAGCAGTCTGAGGCAGGACCTGTCTCAGAACAGTTTGGTCTTTTACTACCTGCAATTGCCATCTCCCACACGGGGACTGTCTCGGGGTCTGCGGGATCCAGGGGCAGCTGAGCTCAGCCCTGTAGGTTGAGCTGTGCTCATGCCAAAAGCTGTGGGACCCCCAGGAGCCCTGTGAAGGTTGTTCAGGTTCCAGCAATGAAAGATTACCTGCATTACCCAAGCCTCATAAAGTTCTCCTGCTGCCCTGTAGAGCCCCGTGTTCTTGTTAATTTAACTGCCTTCCCTTACTTCCATCCACACTGGTGGAAAGCCCACATTAATTTTATTGGGAGCTGGAGCAAGGCCGATGAGAGCAAGGATCCAGCTGCAGCCCCAGCCTTGTAGCTCTGGTACATCTGCTCAACCTCTAACATTGTTGACCAGCCCAGGCTGTCTGGGACGATGCACTCAACAACCCTTTCTTTTCCCCCTCTCTTATTTTAGTGAAGAACGCAAATTGCACGTCGGACTTTGAGGAATATTTTGCCAAAAGGAAACTGGAGGAAGGAGATGGGCATGCAGTCAGCATAGCAGAGTACCTGCAGCGCAGCGACACAGCCATTATTTACCCTGAAGCCCCTGAGGAACTGTCTCGCCTTGGCACTCCAGAGGCCAATGGGCAAGAAGAAAATGGTGAGGCTGTAATTCATTTTTAGCCAGTATCCTGACCTCGTGCAGCTGTTGCAATTATAAATGCACTACATGCCTGGGTGTTTACCTTAAAAATTGAAGAACAGCTGCAGCGGCATGGAATTTCATGAGCAAAGATTGGGGCTGTAATTTCAGTGTATTGTGATTTTTTAGTCAGCACATTTGTATTATTTGGTGGGTGAACTGAAGAGCTGAATTTAAACCGGAGAAAGGCTGCTGCTCTTCTTGGGAGTTTGGGAAGTTTTAATAGAGTTTTAATCCAACAAAAGACAGAGTAGCCAGCCTATTGCTCTCCAATGCCTTGATAAATAATTGGAGAAGAGTCAGTAGGAAGGATTCGGTCAATGGCATAAGTAACGTAATGAGCTGGGGCTGGAATGCAAATTGCCAATTGATCAGGAAAAGTATTTCTTAGTTTTCAAGCCAGCCAGGTCTGCGGGAGGAGTGATGCCCATAATTAATTTCCCGGCGGGGTCCAGAGCGGGCCCTGCGAGTCTGCCGTGGGCGTGCGCGGGTGCCGCTGCCTCCCGCCGCCGGTTGGAAGCGCCGTCCCTCCCTCCTGGGCAGCAGATTGCGGCGATTCCTCTCATACCATCCCGGGCAATCAGCCCATGAGCTGCCATTGATTTGCTGACCTTTTGGCCTGCCTCTCTTTTCCCCCCCACCCCATCCCGGGTGCAGACCTGCCACCTGGAACTCCAGATGCCTTCGCCCAACTGCTGACCTGCCCCTACTGCGACCGGGGCTACAAGCGCCTGACGTCCCTCAAGGAGCACATCAAGTACCGCCACGAGAAGAACGAGGAGAACTTCTCGTGCCCTCTCTGTAACTACACGTTTGCCTACCGCACCCAGCTCGAGCGGCATATGGTGACACACAAGCCAGGGACAGATCAGGTGGGGGGCTGGTTTTAAGTGATTTCTTTCTGTAATAACCCCTTAGAGAAACGATATTGCTTTGATTGGCAATCATTATTAATTTTTCATGGCATTTTGAAGATGCAGATCTTTTAATGGTAATAGCTTTAATTGAGGTCTAAATGATTTTTTGATGGTCTCTTCTAATATGATTTAATAGTCTTATGTTCACGATCGAATGAGTGTGTTAATTTCTAATTTAGAAATTTTATTTGCACTTTAACTTGACTTTAGTTTCGTTTTTATGTTCCTCAAAAAGTGAATGAAACTGTAGCATTTTAATTATACATTATTAAACATCTCAGCAATTTTAATTCCATTTTTCACCTAGTTTTACTTTGCAGTGTTGCAAATAGGAGCTCCAAGACATACTAAAAGATCCGCTAATATTTTTTCATTACTTTTTGAGTAACCTTTTCAATCACATGAAATTATGCGTATTTTGTATAATCGTTTGTTAGACATAATTACACATTTTGAGAAGAACTCTTCCGACAGTACATATAGGCTATCATTTGTGATTGTGCCACTAGAATTGGGCATTGCTCTCATTTGTATAGCCCGGTAGCGTATCCGCAATAAATCAAAGACGTTTTTTCCTCGATGGGGTACATGTAATATTATATCAGTGCCACGTTTAAGGAAATGCTGGTGTCTCAAACAGGTGACTGAGCTTCCCTAGTGATCCTAGATGGGCTGGCGATAGACCTGCGCCACAAAATTCTTTACACACCAGCAGAAAAACTGCTCCTAGCTGGAGAATTGCTTCTAAAAACCCATCTTAAGGATGGCTGTAATGGAAACTCAAATGGCGTGGTTAAAAGTTGAATAAATAGATGTGTGCATTGTGTCAAATTATAAAGGCTTTATGCTGTATTTATTTTTCTTAAAAACCTGAAAATCACAATCTGCTGGATTTCTCTTGGTAGGCTTTTCTCAGCAGAAGGTAAATTCAGTTAGGCAAACACACATC
Source organism: Peucedramus taeniatus (assembly GCA_013400575.1). NCBI lineage: Eukaryota > Metazoa > Chordata > Aves > Passeriformes > Fringillidae > Peucedramus > Peucedramus taeniatus. The sequence goes on along the minus strand of WBNO01016002.1, from coordinate 746,406 downwards.
TTCCTAATCATGCGATTTTTGCAATTAGCATTTTTAAGAGAACCGTATCTTTTGCTTGATCTTAAATCAATATAAATGACTCCAGAGCGCTTTCTCCTTCCTTTCCTTCCCATGCCTTTTCCAGTAGACAAACACATTTTCCCATGTATATTTTTCCTAACCTGATCCACCGTAAGGTTCTTCCTTTTGCCTCGTATCATTAAAAACACCAGGGGAGGGAACAAAACCCGCCTGGATATTTATCCAACGTAACTGCCTGAAATTTCACATGCGAGAGCGCGCTGGTACTGGCGCATTATGAATGGTAGCTTTGGTGTTGAAAAGTCCCCTCATTTGCTCATGGCATTTACAATTAGTAAATTAAAATGATTGTATCATATTAACAGTGGCACAACTAAAGTTTATAGTAGTCCTCGGAGGGCGATGGGGGGAGACAAAACAGCTGTTGCTGTTTGTTTATGCAACTCAGCAACATATGAGCGCGGGTCCCTCAATGGCGCGCGGCGGGCTGGGCTCTGCTTGATCTTTGAAGGTTGCTGCTGTTTGAACAAACCTCCCTGTGTCCCATGTAACACCATCTGTCTCGCCAGGAATGTGGGAAGAGGCAGCACACCCTCGCAGTTGTCATACCGTTTCGGCGCTGTCTTTTTTTTTTTTTTTTCCCCTTCCTTTTTTTTCCCCTCCTTTTTCCCCGCTCCCTGATCCTGCAAAAGGCTTTTGTGTTGTGGTTGCCTGCAAAAGGCTGACCTCCTACCTTGAGCATCCAGAGTGGCTACATGATTATCAAGATAATAATTATTTTTAATTAATTATTTTTTTCTCTCCAAATTCAAAGTCATGGTGCTTTCCTTGCTTGTTGCAAAAAGGTCAGCTTCCTTTGATTATATCTTTACACCCCTTTTAACTTTCAACTTTCCATCTCCCCTCAGAAGAGCACCGGGGAAAAACATGGCACGAAAGGTAGCTCAAGTCTTTCCTGCTGCTCTGTGATTTAAAAAAAAACATTTCCAGCATCAGCTTATGCTGAAGATGCAGTCTCTCCTGCTTGATAATGAATTAAATCTTACACGAAATGCCACTAACGACAGTGTTTCTCTCTTTCCTCCACATGCAGTAAACAGAATTTTTAAACAAGCTGAGTCCCACATGTTCAGAATCTGCTAGGAATATTAAGAGCCACAAATCTTCTTATAAAACTGTTTCTCTCATCGTAAGATACCTTAAAGCAACACATTTCTGATGAGAGACTTAGGAAATAATTCTAAAGCAAATATCGAATGCTCATGTGAAAGTACTTTCTCATTTGTTTCGGTTTACTGCCAACATTTTGATTTTTATTGCAACACTGATGAGACAAATAAATGTACACGCAGACCTTTTGGTCCGCTTGACGAATTCAGAGTCACATTAATTTAATTTTTGTTTTTTAAGCTTGAAATTCATGGTTTCTCTTGCATAAAATTCATGTTGGTATCTCTTTTGTTTTCTTCTTTTCCTCCCAGCACCAAATGCTGACCCAAGGAGCAGGCAATCGCAAGTTCAAATGCACTGAGTGTGGCAAGGCCTTCAAATATAAACACCATCTGAAGGAACACCTGCGAATTCACAGTGGTGAGTAGCGGAGGTGCTGGTGTGCTCATTTGCATTTTGTTTAATTAGCTGAGTTTTAAAGACTGCTTAAAATTTACACAGTTCTGCTTCTGGCTTCTTGGAGCTACCAAGGTATTTCATAAGTGATATCTGAGTCATCCTCATTTATCATGCTGTTAATACCACGGTCTTGCTAAAAGATTTGGAAATAGTAAAGCTTCCTGCAAATAATATAGGTTGTTTGGCAGTTTGAGTTCAGAAGCGTTCATTCATCGCTGCGCAGCGGGAACCTTAAGAGCCCATTATATTTTCCAAAATAAAAAATCCCCCCGAGTGAAATACAACTCATATTCTCAGATAACAAGAAACTGCCATGCCTCTCAGATTGAATGACTTGGGCATTTTGGCTCTCCTACTTGATGCAGAATTCAGCACACAAAATGTCACCAGGCTCAGCCCAGGCACAAACTGATGTGGAGGTTCTAACATCAAGATTCAGTTTCTCATACTGGTGCTCATATCTGGTGAAAATTCCATTTTGGGGGAGGAAAAAGAAATAAAAAGAAACAAGACAAATTTCAACAGTCTTGATTTGATTTGGCTCCCTTTCCCACAGGGTGCTTACCTGTGATTTGCCCTGGTCAGTCTGGAGCCAATCTCACACTTTGATGGCTGTTGCCACCTGGAGACCCTGGGTCCAAGCTGACCTCAAAGCCTGTAGAAAGAGGAGAGTAAAACAGTGGTGGTGTGTGATCATGTTCAGAGAATTAATATTTCTTTCACTATTAATCACTGGATACGCAGGCGATCATTTAGATACCAAATGCAATCTCTTGCAATTATAGCAGCAAGAATGATAATTAACTTTTGGTTTTAATTATCATTTTAGGTGAAAAACCATATGAGTGTCCAAACTGCAAGAAACGTTTCTCCCATTCTGGCTCCTACAGTTCGCACATCAGCAGCAAGAAGTGTATTGGTTTAATCTCTGTAAATGGCAGAATGAGAAACAATATCAAGACGGGTTCTTCTCCTAATTCTGTATCTTCCTCTCCTACTAATTCAGCCATCACACAGCTGAGAAACAAGCTGGAGAATGGCAAACCACTTAGTATGTCTGAGCAAACAGGCCTACTGAAAATTAAAACAGAACCACTAGATTTCAATGAGTACAAGGTTCTTATGGCCTCACATGGGTTTAGTGCAACTAGTCCTTTTATGAATGGTGGACTTGGAGCAACCAGCCCCTTAGGAGTTCACGCGTCTGCTCAAAGTCCAATGCAGCACTTAGGTGTAGGGATGGAAGCACCATTGCTTGGGTTTCCTGCAGTAGGCAGCAATTTAAGCGAGGTGCAGAAGGTCCTACAGATTGTGGACAACACGGTTTCCAGGCAGAAAATGGACTGCAAGGCTGAAGAGATCTCCAAGTTGAAGGTTTACCATATGAAGGATTCATGCTCTCAAGCTGAGGAACAAGGAGTTACCTCCCCCAGTATTCCCCCCGTGGGTCTTCCAGTAGTAAGTCATAATGGTGCCACTAAAAGTATTATTGACTATACATTAGAGAAAGTCAATGAAGCCAAAGCTTGCCTCCAGAGCTTGACCACAGACTCGAGGAGGCAGCTCAATAACATTAAAAAAGAGAAGCTGCGAACCCTAATAGACCTGGTAACTGAAGACAAGATGATAGAGAACCACAACGTATCCACTCCATTTTCATGCCAGTTCTGTAAAGAAAGCTTTCCTGGTCCCATTCCGTTGCATCAGCATGAGCGTTACCTGTGTAAAATGAATGAAGAAATCAAGGCAGTCCTTCAGCCTCATGAGAACATGGTTCCCAACAAACCTGGAGTGTTTGATAAGCAAACCCTCTTGCTGTCATCAGTACTTTCTGAGAAAGGAATGACTAGCCCCATCAACCCATACAAGGACCACATGTCTGTACTTAAAGCATATTATGCTATGAATATGGAGCCCAACTCTGATGAACTACTGAAAATTTCCATTGCTGTTGGCCTTCCTCAGGAATTTGTGAAGGAATGGTTTGAACAAAGAAAAGTCTACCAGTATTCAAGTTCCAGGTCACCATCACTGGAAAGGGCCAGTGCCAAGGTGGCGCTGGCTGCCACCAACAACACTCCCACTAAAGACTCTTTGTCAGCCAGATCTCCAATAAAGCCTGTGGACTCTATAACTTCACCATCTATAGCTGAACTCCATAACAGTGTTACTAATTGTGATACTCCTCTCAGGCTAACAAAACCTCCTCATTTTACCAATATTAAGCCAGTTGATAAATTGGACCACTCTAGGAGCAATACTCCTTCTCCTTTAAATCTTTCTTCCACATCTTCTAAAAACTCCCACAGTAGTTCTTACACTCCAAACAGTTTCTCTTCTGAGGAGCTTCAGGCTGAGCCATTGGACTTGTCTTTACCAAAACAAATGAAGGAACCCAAAAGTATTATAGCCACAAAGAACAAAACAAAATCTAATAGTGTAAATTTAGAACACAACAGTGTTTCTTCATCATCTGAAAACTCAGATGAGCCGCTGAACTTGACTTTTATCAAGAAGGAGTTTTCTAATTCAAATAATCTGGATAAAAGCACTAACCCAGTATTTGGTATGAACCCATTTAGTGCCAAACCTTTATACACAACACTTCCACCACAGAGCGCATTTCCCCCAGCCACTTTTATGCCACCAGTCCAGACCAGTATTCCTGGGCTGCGACCATACCCAGGACTAGATCAGATGAGCTTCCTACCACATATGGCCTATACCTACCCAACTGGAGCAGCTACTTTTGCCGATATGCAGCAAAGGAGAAAGTACCAGCGGAAACAAGGATTTCAGGTAAATGGTTTTGACTGTTTTCTGCTTTTAAAGACTAGAATTTAGTATTTTGTGATGTGTCCTCTTAGAGAAGAAAAAGGCCAAAGCTATAATCAACATTTCCAGCAAAATTAGCAGAGTTCATTTAAGTCTGAACTTGGAAAGACATGGTGGTGTAGGAAAATAAACTGCAGTTAACTTAAGAGTACTTCTACTTGAATTCAGAAGCAGTACCAATTACTTTGAACAGACATAATGACCTTTGTTCTGTTAAGAGTTCAGCCGTTTCTCATTAGATTTGTATAGCAATATAATAATAATAATAATAATAATAATAATAATAATGATGTCCATGAAAAATCACATCCTAGAGGAAAAAAATAAGGAAACTTTGTAGGGAAATTTATCTCTTCAGGGCGTAACTACATTTCACCACAGAGAAAAGGAGCACTGGGAGACCCCTTTGGAGTCACCTCCACACTCAGACACAAAGTTGTATCCCTCTAAGCAGATGTCCCTACAGCCTCATAGACACTGTAATCCATTGAAAGCCTTCAGAGCTTCCTTCTCTATATTTTTGGGGGATTGTTCACCCACCATTCATGGGAAAGTTGTCCTCTCTTCTCACAAATGTCTGGGGGAAGAGAAACACTGACCCATAGCCCCTTCCTTTGGGCCACCTACTGGTCTTCCCAGACTCTTAGTCCTCTAATCCTGCCAGTCATCTGGAACAGCTTTGAAAAAACCCCAGAGATTAAATGAAATTATTTGGAGAGGTAGCAGCCAGGGCCCTTAATCGCAGACAAAGTCTTTTACTGGACACGTAATCTGGGTCAGCATTTCTTTGTGCCAGGGTATAACCCATAATTCTTCCCTCAGGTCGTCCCAGAGTCAACACAGGTGCAGCAAAGGATTTTGTCCCTTGCATGCCTGCAGTGAAGAGCAGCTCCACAGAAGTCTTGTACTTTTATAGCCTTTTGCTGGGTGTATTCAGATATAATGTACAGAGTTTAGTTAAATGAGATTAACTGATTATAGATTAATAATTTTTTCTTACATTTGCGCCTGTTCCCCCATGTCCTATTACTGTCCATTAGTAATTTTACTGACTAGTAAATGTTTTATAGTTTCAAATGTGAAAATCAGGTATGGTTTTACATTACAGACTGTAATCCCTCTTTGCACAATAGGAACATAAATAGCACTGCACCTCCATAACAGCTGTTCCACTATTCCAATTTACAGTACATCTGCCCTCTTTGTAAATGTATTTAAGCCTATTTAATCTTCTCTAATATTAATTAGTGCAAACCTAGTCTAAGAAAACTGAACTGTGTGATAGCAAATGGAAATGTATGTTATCATGCAAGTTTGCACTCTCTTTGGATCGAGACAAAATAAATATCAAGAAATTTAATAATTTACTGATCCACATTCATTATTGCTTAATGCTGAAGGCTGTTTTAACATAGATAGAACATTGATAAAAAGTGTTATTAATATTCCCTATTTCAAATTACAAAATTAAATATAAAAATATAGCTTGAGGCCTTTAGTCGGGAGACATACATTTAAATGGATTGCATAATAATAACATTTGTACCTAAATATAAAATTCAATTAAAACCTTTCTACAGATACAAAATACACCCAAGTTTTGGTATTTTGAAAGGAACGATCCCTTAGCTGTTGCTTACATTTACCTCTGTACAATAATACAATACCTTTTGCTGGCCATGAAAACCTCCCCTTCACACTTTCTTGGAAATATTTAGTGCTGATATGGTAAATACTGTTAGTTTGTGCAAACCACATTATTGTAGAGTGCTCAAAGACAGAAAGTTGGTTTGGGGCATAGAAGTAGAAGGCTCCTTGTTATTTCCATACTTTCCACCGGTTGCAGTTTCATTATTCATATTCCTAAGCTAAGAGGGACCACCAAGGCGCGATTTTAACTTCCCTGGGGTGGTTGGTGGGAAGGATTGGTGGTGGGAGCAGCTTTTGCTGACAAGTGGTTCCCTCACAGGGAGAATTGCTTGATGGAACCCCAGACTACATGTCCGGCCTCGACGACATGACGGACTCTGACTCCTGTCTGTCCCGAAAGAAGATCAAGAAGACAGAAAGTGGCATGTACGCGTGTGACTTATGTGACAAGACATTCCAGAAGAGCAGTTCCCTGCTGCGACACAAATACGAGCACACAGGTAGGGCAGCCGCACACGCAGAGGGCAGGATTGAGGGTCGTGCTCTGTTCTTCACAGTCTTTCTTGACTACATTTGTGCAGGTGCTGAGGCTTTCAAAAAATTCTTTTGCTCTGTTCTGACTTTTGTTTTTTAATTTTTCTTGATGGTTTTTGCTTGGTGAAGGACAGTTGGGTGTGATGGGGTAAATGTTGGTAGGTGCTGTGGCAGTCGTTATCACCCAGGCCAAGCCCTCTTGAAATGAGACAGGTCCTAGCACTCAGAAAAAAATGGAACTTGGTCAACACAAGGTCTGGCATGGGAAGAAAGAGTGACAGCGTGTTTCTTGTTTCTTAGACACTATCTGACCCTGCTTCATTTAATCCAATAGGAAAAGGGCCACTGACGTGAGCAGCCTGAGAGCTGGCTCTGGCCAAGTTATCTGAAAGTCAACAGCTCAGGGGGTTTCCTCTCGCAGTGATTTTGCACACCAGCAGCACAAGCAGGTTGCAGTTCAATTTTTCACTTCTCAGTTAATGCCCAGGGAAGGTTCCCTTCTTTCCTGAGTAGGAAGTGATTTTTGTCTAGTTCAAGGAAGCTTGCCAAAGCTCACCACGCACTGTCAGCTTAAAAAATACTTTGGTTTGAAAAAGACCTTCCATCACACCTATAGTGGCCATGGTTCCCCTTACAGACAGTGCTCCCTTCCCCACTGTCAGCCAGGACAGAGCTCTCTGAGGGCCACACATTGGCTCAGCATGTTTCAGTTAGGGGAAAATGGGACCGGAGCTTCCCAAATAATAGAGATATCAAGTTATGTTGGACAAAGGGAATGTGAATTATCATCTGAATTATTGTGCAGCAGGACATAAACCAAACTCCAACTTCCTAGAGTTAGAAAAAGTTTACTCAGGAGGAAACTTGCCTTAACTTTGAAAGCTGAGTCCCGCTTCAGGAAATGAAGCAAGTCACATCATCCTTCAATCTCACCATGTGAGGGTAAAAACCTTATACCTCTCTATTAATACATCTTCCAGGCCCCACATAACCCTTTGGCTTTTCACAGATGAAAAATTTACAATTCAGAAGTGGATGGTGCCTTTAAAACAAAATCCTTTACTTTGTTATTTTTTCCTTCTTATACTTTTCTTCCAAATTTTAAGCTAATCCCACAACGGAAAATACAAAAGGAAGTTAAAATACACGTGGGATTAGGAAGGAAAATTAAAAGCAACATTTTGGACTAGATCAGCCAGTTCATTGGCAGAATGTGCTTCCCACTACATTATTCAGATCAAATTGTTTATTCAGTAGAAGAAGCTTTGAAGGCTTTACGTCCCTGCACCTTTCCTCTCCTGAATGATTTTATTACAGCCATCTGCAAACATTATGGTTTACTACACTACTACTGTAAAGCTCTTATGTTAGAACTGGCCTTCATATATATCGGGATCTGGACATATGGTTGAATCCCATAAAGTTGGTAGTCCATAAGGTCGACAGACATATGGTTGAAAGGCTGAAAATTTGACAAGCTGAAATGTGTGCAATCACCTTGATTTGCAAAATAAACTGCATTCGTAATAGCAAAAATATGTTATGGTCTTGAAGTAGCATGGGAACCTACTGCCTAGAAAAATGCCACACAGCTGCAACGTGGGGACTCCTCTCCTGCTTCTTTCCTCTGTCCCTTTTGGCTTCTCAACTTCACGTCCATCAATTTTATGGGACTCAGCCTTATGATCCAGAACATGTATAGGGTGTCAGATTTAATATGCTAGAACTACAGCACATCATCAGGCTGGAGCCTGGCATTTAGGAACAGGAAGGATGGTCTTGTGGCAGAGGCACAGGCACTGAGAGCCTTGCACTCTCCCCTGCCTCACCACAGACTTCCTCTGTGAATTGCAGCAAATTGCTTCAGCTTTCTCTCACCTTCGCCCATCTTTGAAACGTGGGGAAATGATACCAGCCTGCCTCTCTGGGGTGTTGTAAATATTAATTTATGATATCCTGTGATGGAGCTCACTGGATAAAGTGGGAAGTACTATTATCAGGGATGTGTTTGCTTTTATGGAGCCTCAGCACATCATGCCGGTGTTTGAGTGGTTGGGAACTCTGAAGGTCTTGGCTGGGCCAGCCCCAATACCTCATGCACAGCCTTCAGGAGGCACACTGCACTGGCACTCTGGCCAATGGCTCAGGTGCATCTTAAGTGAATTTCAAATCAATTTGATAGTTTCAGGCAGAGCTTGTAATTGCATTAATAACATAGGTGTGAAACTGCAGTCCATGTTCAGTGGAATGAACCGAATTGAAAGTAACACCCTCTTCTGCCTTTGGGGTCATTGTAAGAGCAGGTCCAGATTTTTCAACCAACTATTTGAAACCTAAAGAAGAGAAAAAAAGCCCTTTTTTCTGAGGGTGTTGCTGTTTTCTGGGCAGTTGATCATGACCTGTTGTAGCTTCATTAAAAACATGATTTAGTAGGAATTGGAATGCTTCCTGTCTTTCCTGGAGAAGCACAAAATAATGGATGTTGTTTGTAACAATCTCCCTTTTTTCTGTGTAAAAAGAATATATGTGTTTTATTAGAACTTTGGGACAATCAAATTTTTCTTTGTCACCCCTTCTCAAGGTCTGTGTATCCATTGCAGCCAGTGATAGAACAAGGGTTAAAAGAGTCAGACAAAGGGCCCCAAAAATTTATCACAGAAAAATCATTTGAAGCAAAACACTGACAGGTAAAACTACATAAGCTGTCTGAATCATTGTTTATTGTTAATCAAGTGTTGTAAAGGAGAAAACAGGAATGTTCAGGTGTTGCAGTGGAACTGAGTTTTGGTGTCAGGGCAAGAAGAAAAGGATTTGGCCAGTTCTTTCCGTCAACCCAAGAACTTTTGGTAGGACCATGCGGCCGGCCACCGGACAAAGAGCTCTGTGATCACCTCTGTACAGCATGCCTGCCACAGCTGGAACACAGTAGAAAAACGGCCACAAGTTTCACAATCCATAGTTTTTAATTTGTGCAGTATTGGTGGTATTCTGTAATAGCTTTCAGCTTCATGGGGAGAAGGAAAATTTATTGTGTTACTGCAATGAGTGAATTGCATTGGTTCTGGCTCATCTGAAATTTAGTGTAGAGGCCACTGTTTGTTGCAGAACCAAATTCTGACAATTTAAATTTGGAATGCCATTGAATTTTGAGAGAAGTCACGTGTCATTTTTATAGTTTGAGTTTCACAAGGTCCTGTTTCCTTAAAGCCAGGGGATGCAGAGCTGTAATTAGGGTGCAGAGCATGGCAGGTAGCACAGGCATTCAGTGCTCACATGATTTTCCTGTGGAATCTTACAGACTCATCCTAATTTGGACAGGCTGAAATTAGTTGAGCCAATATGGGATGTGTCTAATCTCAGATTTTTCCAAGCTGCTTAGCCCAAGGTTCAAGACACTTTCCTTATGAAAGGTGAAGAAGGTGGTTGCCTTCGTGGTAAAGCATCGGCGCTTTGGCAAGCAAAAAATTCTTTCTGCTGCTGATAAGGAGGGAAACCAGGAGTGGGTGAGTGAGCAGGAGAGCAAACAGAATGGAGCATTTAGAAATACAGAAATATCCTGGCTCCTGGTCCAGCAATGGAGGAGTAAGGTGAAGGTTAATGTTTGTTCTGCCCTCGTCAACGCCCGTGTCTGCCACACACCAGCTTTGTTGTAGCTTCACAGGGGAACTCTCAGCGTGCCTGCTCCGCAACAAAAGCTGGAAACAGTTTCTCAGAATCCTACCTAGAAATTTAAAATCCTTTCATTGTTGTTCTATATTACATCATATTCTATTTTATTACTTGTGTGGGCTGTCGAGGGCCTCATAGCTGTGCTAGGGCTTTCATCCTTTCCTTTTCCACTGTATATTTTATTAAGACCTCTTTTTTATTTTTGTAGCTTTCATGCTGATGCAAGCACTAGTTTTATTTCCAGATTGATTCTGTAAACTAAATATTGTTCTTGAGCCTGGTAGCAAATCAGCTCTCTCTGGCTAGTATTTTGAATTCCCAGCTTGGGAGTTTTCTTTATTTAGAGCTTGATTCATAAAAAATTTACATGCTATTTAAAGGTTATTTTTTCTTGCTTTACTCTGATACAAGTTTAGAATTCCCCATTTTACACTCAAATAAAGAAAAAAAAAAGAATATATTCTATGTTTGTGTCTGCAGACAAGGTCTCCTATTGAAAATGGAACAGGTGCAGCTTGGGCAATTATATATAAATTGCATTTATCTTGCACCTTTGACCACTTTGCTATGCTCTGGCCACTAATCCATCTCCATTGGGACTACATCTAACATCCAAACCCCCGAGCAGCTTCAAAAGAACTGCCTTTAAAAAAAATAAAAAACAAACTGTCACAAAAATGTTTCCTTCTTTCCTCCAAAGAGTGGGATTTCTGTTTGGCCCCCTCCCATGGAAAAGAGACCCACTTGCCTTAGGCAAAGGATGGGTGATATTTAGTCTGGGACCAGTGACAGCTTGTGATCTGATGTCTTGTGACTTTTATACTGCTGCAAATGGGAAATGCACAGCTTTTCAGTCAAAGACTTTTAGCCCAGGAAGATTGAGAGATAGTTACTATCAGAGATTTTTTTTGTTGTTGTCTTGTTTTAACAGAAGTGCAATTTTAGAGACTTTGCAAACAGATTAGTTATAACTTCCCCTCTGTAGATTGAGCGTGGGCCCCCATGGGAACCTGTGTTTTGCAATGAAGCAAAAAAGGCCCAAACATTTCCTCTAGATATTTGATAGGGATTTATCATTTAATTTCATTGCAAATTGTGGCATCTACATCACTTATCCATCTGATGAAACACAAGTGTTTTGTGAGCCCTTCTGTGAGCTTCCTTGGGTCCATCTCCCCCAGCTCCCCCATGGATGACACGGGGGATCTCAGATGGGATTGGACACAACCTGTGGGGTGGGATGTCAAATCTGCTTCCTTTTGACTTATCTCTGCTCCAATGATGTTATGAATGTTGTGGCACTGCATGACAGTGCTCCAGGACAAGGTGATGGCTTCAAAATGAAGAGTGGGTTTAGATAGCAGGATTTTAGATATTAGGGACATATTATTAGATATTAAGAAGAAAGTCTTCACTGTGAGGGTGGTGAGGCTCTGGCCAGGCTGGACAGGGCTTGGAGCAGCCTGGTCTAGTGGAAGGTGTCCCTGCCCATGGCAGGGAGTGGAATGGGATGAGCTTTAAGGTCCCTTCCAACCCAAACCAGCCAGGGATCCTATGATTTCCTAAAGTTGTAGGTCCTCCTCATCCACCTACAATTGCAGACTTACCCCCATCCCCAGTGTAAAATACCTTAGACCAGTTTTATTTTATGACCTACTAACACATTGTAGGGATTAAACACTCATTTTAAATGGCTGGAATACTGGGTTTTGCACATGAGGGGAAGAAAATAATTCTGCAAATGTTCGGAAACCTGATACATTTAAAAACATATTTCAATTAGTGTTGTAACAGCTGCACACCGAGCGCTGCTAAGGTATGTTATGTGGTGTCTGAACAAAGAACTTTGCCCAAGCTGTCAGGTTCCCTCAGATCAAAACCGAGGCCTTGATATGGACATGGTAGACTAAATAGCTCTAGCATTGCCTTTTTAGTGCTAACATAAATTAATATGAAAATATGAAGTATTTTAATCTGTTCATTTCTAAATTAATTTATAAAATATGGATGATTCCCTGCCAGGCTACATCTGTGTGTGGCACGAATGCCACATGCAAGGGATGAGCAAAGCAGGCAAAGACTGAGGGATGAGCACATCACCCTTTGGAAGTGTGGGTGGAGGCAAGTTTGGATGAGAGCAGTGGAGGTGGTTGACTTCTGTTTGAGGAAAGGAAAAGTGCAGGGAGCTGGATGGAGCACAACTGTGGGGCAAGAATCATAGATAAAATTGTTTGGGTTGGAAGGGATCATTAAAAGTCATCTAGTCCCTGCAATGACCAGGGAAACCTTCAACTAGACCAGATTGCTCAGGGCCCTGTCCAATCTGACCCCAAATGGTTCCCAGGATGGGACAGAGAAGGGTGTAGTGGGCATCAGATGTAGTGTGCCATAAAAAATCTGGGGATGTGAAGTAATGGAGAAGTGATGGTGGAGAAGTGGAACAAGACAAGGGTTGGGCTTGTTGATGTTAGGGAAAAATAACTCAGAGGGAGGGACGAGATAACGGCAGTTCAGTGAGTAGGACACTAAGAAGGTGCTGAGGAAAAGCAGAAAGTCTGCAAGGAGCAAAACAGAAACAAAATTAGCAATTATTGAGGTATTAACGAGGGGACATCAATGTGTTTCTATGAGGATAATCAGCAGGACAACTGGGTCAGGGCACAGGTTCATCCTATTGGGTGTTGGTAGCTCTGGGAAAGCTCCCACCTCACCCGTGAGGGTTTTCAACTGGCAGTGCTGGGGTTTGAGAGTGCTTAGGCTGAGAGTGCTTTGGGATTTTAAGCTAATTTGAGTAAGTGACTTGATCGTGCTTAAATCTCCTGAGCTAAGACTCTGGGATTTCCCCTTCGTGGCTAAACTTGTGCCCTGAATCACAGGTAGCTGACTCCAGCTCTGGATTTGGTGCACCCCTAGGTCAAGGCTGGAGGTTCAAAGCCAAAATACATTTATAGCTCAAAGCCCAGAGTTTTCTTTGAGTTTGACTTTAAACCAACAGGTTAAATTGGCAGAAATGCAGATTTAGGAAACAGTTCACGCAAGTAATACCGCTATAATTCAATATATAAAGTTTGAGTTTTCAATTTTACTGTAAAGAGAAATAAAGGAAAAAAAGAAACCTTGTATGCGTGCAGACCTAGGAAAATCTCTTACAAAGAAATGCAGTCTGAGCCCTAATTTCCAGGCATCTAGTAGTTTCCCTGTCACTTGGGTTACTTTAGCTGTGGTTTCTTCTGTATTTTCCTTGCTGCCAGATCTCCCCTTCATTTCATAACACAATTTTGGCTTCCTTGAGGATTCGTTAATCACACCTTATTAAATGTGAACTTTCACAGTGGGACTTGAAGGTAGCTGTGACTGGATAGAAAAAAAAAATAGCATTAGTCCTTGGTATTCATTCTTAACAACTTTGCTATGAAAGTGGAGTTTTTTCTGTGCCT
>WBNO01016002.1:697631-727631 GCA_013400575.1 Peucedramus taeniatus | reverse complement strand
AGTTTTTACAAGATGACCCTAATATTCACAATATGAATGTATTCATGGGTTTTACATAATGACTTTTATCAGGAAACTGGATTCTGCTTCTTAAATCTAATTGCGAAGTGAAGAGTAACAGAAGAGAAGAAGCAGATTACCTTATCAAATTTGCAGCTCTTGAATATACAGTGCTATAATATAGTGTCTACCCACATCATTTTTCTACTTCAGCTTCAAAGAGGCAAAGCATTATTTTACTATTGAATTTGCTCAAACTTTAAATTAGGATATTTAAAGTTAGTGGGAAGTCGTGTTTGTAAGTATTGTCTCAATGTATAAAATCATATAGTATTTACCAGAGCTTTTATCCAAAGACCCAGCCCTGCTTTATCCTTTATATAGGGTGGGTTCTGATATCCACTGCACCCTTGTACCCCATCAACAAGACTTTGCAGGTCAGCTAGAGTTGTTTCAGTACAACCAGTGGAAGAATAAATTATATACAAATGACCCTATTCCTGGCTAGGCTGAATCCTAATCATTCATTCTTGTGCAAAGCAGACACAAAGAGCATATTAAATGCTACCAAATCACGCTATTCTTCTTAAATTCAGCAGCTATGGAACATGAGATTCATTTTTGCATTTATTTTTATCCAGATGTTAACATACAGCTCAAGGCAGAGAACACCCAGAAACTCGAACAAAGGTGTACAGCAGTTTGGGAAGGTAAATCAGAACTTGCTTTACTTCAAACAGTTTGGAATTATCATAATAAATGAGCCGTGCACTCTGGATATTTACCGCAGGGGCTGGCTGCTGTGTTGCCCCACTGTTAACACCATGACAGTTCTGAGTTACCCACATCCCATTAGCTCAGATCCATCACATCTCCGTGCTGGAATGTGGCTCTTCTGCCACTGGGCCAAATGCTGCTCTCCACAACTCATTAACTCAGGCTTTAGTGCAGTGCAAATGCAAGCAGCAGGACACACTAGTTTGCTTTTCTCTGGCTTTGCATGGCTGAGCTCTGGTTCTGCTTTATCACACTGCAAAATTCAGAGCAACCTTCCAGGTTTCACTGACTTCCAACTGGAAAGGGCACACTTGCTTTCTGTGGGTGTCCATGTTCTACATTACATGGTACCTAGGTTTCTGTGGATCTTTGCTATCCTACCAACACTATATAGGGCTAGGAATTATTAAAAGTCACTAATTTTTTGTTGTTCTGGCTTCAGGAAGAGAAGGAGAACAGACTCCTGTTGAATTCCTGCAGTGGTAAGTATTCATCAGCCATCTCCTGGTCTTGAGCTTAGCTTTGAGGTTTTCTTGAGTTTCCTTATACATAAGGAAGGCAGTATTTTCCAAGCTGTCCTGGAGAATTACTTTCTCTAATCCAAAAAAAGCCCAAGAATTCTCAATTGAGAGGGTCTGCATTCTGTCTCACACCTAACCTTAGCATCTGCATGAAACACAGTTCAGCAGAACCTAAGCCTTGGGCGCAGTGTGCAGAAAACACAGTTATTATGAAGCCCTATTTGTAGGTATTTATGACTGAAATAGAAGCTAGAGTTAGGATGAGAAAATAGACTGATTTTTTTTTCCTAAATGTATTTGATGTATTGGTGTAAAAGCAGGTCCTCATAAAATCATAGGATGGCTTGGGTTGAAGGGACCTTAAAGATCATCTAGATTGAACCCCCTCACTCTCACAGGAAAGGATGTCACCCACTAGACCAGGTCTTAGCTAATACAACCTTTTTTTTTTTTTTAAATTTGGGAGGAAGTACCTCAGTATGTAGTACATTTTGCAATTTCAGTCCTGTGTTGGACTTTGGCTCTATACTCAAAACCTGAGCATTCACAGCTCTTGGTGAAGTGCCTCGTGTTTTGATGCAGGAGAGTTTGAAGGTAGGATGCCGTTCTTTGTTCAGATGTGCTTTTTCCAGTATTCTTACAAAAGAATGCAAAAAAATTACACCTAAGCTCAACTCGAGCACATGAGTAACACCAGGGGATTACTCAATGTCTGATTTCAAGACTTTGAATCACTGAGGCTTTAATTACCACAATGGCAACTGCAAAATGTCACAGCCCCAACCACTGCCATGTCCACACAATGCCGCTCTTCTCTTCCCCCTGTTAAGAATAGATTTGCTCATTCATGTTGCAAATAAAGAAACATCTTTGGGCTGCAATCTGAAAACAGAGAAGTCATTAAACAACTGACTTCAGTCTGCATGAGCAATGTTACTTGCCTGAACAGTAAAAGCAAAACCAAAGCCTTGCTGAGCAACCCAGCACTGCAGTCGATGGTTTGTAAGTTCAAGACACAAATGAAGACGTTAGTGCGTAGGTGTCCAGACAAATGGGTCTGTGGGTATTAACTCATAATAAAAATCGTTGAGTATTTTTACCCAATAAGCTACTCAGCAAATATTATTGAAGCACATGATGGAAAAGTCTCCTTTTCTACCAGCTCTAAATGAGATACGAGCCTTCGGACGTTTAGTTGACAAATAATGCAGGTATAAGAATTTGCAAATCGTGTACGGTGTATGTGGAGTCCACTGGCTCTAGACATTCATCCACAATCTGGAGTTGTGCAGTCTGAAATAAACACAGCTGTGTTTATCTGAATGTGTGATCCCATGTACATGGGAGAAAGTTCAAATAAATGCACTCTGTGCGACGATGCTGTAAATGCAGCAACTGCATTTGTCAGATGTGTGATGATGCAATCTCTTAAATAAACAGAATGAGCTGTTTGTTTGAATTCTGAGCTGCAGAGATGAAAAAATATATGTACATTAATCAAAGCCAATAAAATGAAATCCAAAACTTGAAATCCAAAGCTATAAGATCTTAACTGAACCTTAGCTGAAAATTCGCTTCTTGTCCTCATACACATAATAAAGTTCTGTGTGTTGGAATTAAGTGTATGGTGTAATTTTTAGACAGCAAGAGATTAAGGGGATAGATAACTATCAGTTTTGGGTTTAGAGGACCAGTCCTGTTTTTTCCTAAGAGGGCCCATTTTCTAAAACCAAATCTAGACATTCATAGAATCTTAGAACGGGTTGGGTTGGAAGGGACTTTAAAGACCATCTTCTTTCAGCAATCTTCCACTAGACCAGCTGACTCCAAGCCCTGTCCAACCTGACCTAGAACACTTCTAGGGATGGGGCATCCACAACTTCTCTGGACAACTCTTAAGAGTACCTCGCCACCCTCTAAGTAAAGAATTCCTTCCTAAGAAAAAGAAATGGGATATTACCAATTTTTCATTTTATCAACCAAAGTAATAGCTCTACTTTACAGCTATTTACAAATATCTTTATTTGGGATGTGTGGCCTGCTCAGTTCTCAAAGAACCAATAGTCTGAGGGATAAGTTCCCAATGAGCTGAAGAATATGTGAAGGAAAAAGAAAAACTGAATGAATGTAGATGCTATCAAAGCTGTTGTTTTACTCAGAGTTAACATTGGCTCAGCGTTTCACTATAAACTCATTCAGAACAGTAAGTTGCTGGAAAAAATCCTCCACTTGAGAAATATGCAATAGTTACTGATGAGTCAGAAGTTGGAAGTAGTGACACCACCACACACTATTAAAAAGTCCTACTTTCCAATACTGTCTGACTGCTCTGCAACCCAAAATAACATCACAGCAGAAGCACTATAAAGCTTTTTTCATTTGTCTTAAGCATATTCCCTTGGAAAGCACGAGCTGTACAAATGGTCTTAAGAATGTTTACTGTGGAATTAGACCATCAAATTTCTTGACTTATGTGCTTTAAAATCTTGCCCAAAAGATGGCACTAACATTGTTTTTAGTAACATATATTGGATATAGATTTAATTCTTCCCCCATGTAAAAAGCATCTTCAAACTGGTCACAAATATATGTTGGAAGAACTTGCTTAATGTGCACTGCTATGCCAGCTGACAATTGCAGTATAGGAATTAAGCTTCCCTCACATTAGAATCATCAGACACTGCACAGAAACTATTGCTGGACCAGCAGATGTGTCTGTTAAACTACAGAAACCCTGAGCTATGAAACCTTCATCCCAACCAGGACTATTTAAATCTATGTAATCTGCCATACAATATACCAGAAGAGTATCATACATTTAAATCATGCACTATTAAATCTCTTGAAAAGTATGCTAAGACTAGATCAACTTCATTGAACAATTTATATCTGATTTAAAATATTCAAAGAAGTATTACAGTGTTGAATTTTATTATCAGTAATTTATTTCAGGGTTTAAAATATTTAAATTACACACCTTATAAGGGAAGGCAAATAACTGGCATGTCTCCTGAAGCAGCGGAAGCACCTATTTACAATACTTGCAGAGTTTATATTAATATGGTTATTTTGAGTATGTGCAGAAACCATATTGCTTCTTTTCAATAACCAGATCATGTCAATGAGCTTGAAGAAGGTGGGCCCCAAAAGAGCTAAAAATGTGCTGTTGATCTGGCAAGAACAAGCATTTGACAGGCAGAAGGCTCAAGTGGGGCTACTATAATGTACAGCAGCACTGGAGAGAAAAATCCTGCTGGCTTCAATGTTGCTGCCACTGAAGCCAGCAGAAGAAAGATGTGCCCCAGCCTTCAGTATTGTGAACTTCTTCTGAACATCTGGTGGTTTTTATTTCCATGTCACGCTCCTTCCGTAACAGCAAAACTCATATGAAAACCCCGGGCACGTGTTAAGACACTGTGATAAAGCTGAACACTAGAAAAAAAACAGGGCAAGTGACACATGAAAGAAAATAAGGGGACAAATGGGTCAGTGTGAGAGGTATGACCAAATTACTGTCAACTCTTCTGCAAGCACCAATAAAGGATAGATTTGAATCACAGAATCACTATGTTGGAAAAGACCTTTAAGATCATTGAGCCTGACCCACTGAGGAGCAGAGATGAGAAACTTTGAAGAAAGACCTTGGAAACTGATTATAAAGGCAACAGATGAATGAAAATGAAAGGTAAAGAAGGCAATGCCATGGTAGGTCTTGAAGGAA
Source organism: Peucedramus taeniatus (assembly GCA_013400575.1). Classification (NCBI taxonomy): domain Eukaryota; kingdom Metazoa; phylum Chordata; class Aves; order Passeriformes; family Fringillidae; genus Peucedramus; species Peucedramus taeniatus. Next base: position 722,612 of record WBNO01016002.1, on the reverse strand, counting down.
AAGTGCAGCAGATTATGCTCATTGCAACAAACTCAAAGGATGTCATGGGAGACAGAAGGGAGCAGGGTGGAAACTCTGATAGCAAGTGGTAGGAGTGGAGGTAGATGAACATCACCACAGTGATGTGGTGGGATGGTAATACCACCCTGGCAGAGAAGGCAAAGGGAGATGGAGCAGTGCAGGAAAAGGGGTGCAAGGCCTGGAGGCACAGCAGGGAAATGGGATGGAGAGATATCAGAGGAGAAGAAATCACTCAGATTGATGCAGTGATAACAGTGAGGAGAATGAGGAGGACCCTCTGGGCTTCTCTTTGTGGGAGCCACGTGGCAGGTCCAATCTGGGGATTGTGTATTTGCTTACATTGAATTTAACCCCAAAATGAATTAGAGAATGAACATGAATTATGGTGACATGAGGTATACAGAGCTTTTCACCTGAAAAAGATGTAGCACAAGTGAGGAGGGTGAGGAATTACAGGAGCTGCCCCAAAGCACATTTAATACTTAACACCACTTCCTTATGAAGTCAAAGTAATTTATGTCCCCATCCTGCTGCTCTTCTGCTAGCAAACCCCTCCTGAAATCTGCTAGTTAAAGAAAGGCAAGGAAAAAAGAAGGTGAGCTTCCTGGGGAGAGAATACTGCACCACTGGCTTTTACTTTTTGTTTCAGTTTGTCAGAGACAGAATCAGGTTTTCTTTTAGACTTGCATTTTTGTTGTTGTATCTGGAGCAAGCCAGCCTTTATCCCTTCCACCTTTAAATTCTATTTTTCTTTGGGAGGGGAATTAGTCAGTGACAAAAGAGAAGTGAGGACCAATGACTGCACCACAAAATAGCAACAAAGGCATCACAATGAAATCGGGGAATTTACAAAGGGGAAAAATTAGATACAGCAACCAAGACTGCCAACCACAGGTGGGTTTCTTTCATATTAATATAAAACCCCTCAGTTAAGAGGAATCAGAAAAGCATGGTACCAATTATTGTAAGCTGCCATCCTCATTCCCACCGAGGCCCTGTTCAGTCCGCAAGAAAAATCTCACACCGTGTTTGAAGGGCCTGAAAATCCCCAAGCCATTGCTGGGAAACTCCCCACAATATCCCTGCACACAGAATTTTGGTGGGGTTTTTTTGTGCTGCAACACATCTGATCATCTAAATAGAACCCGTTGCCTTTGCATAAAAGTAGAGGTACTCATCTGGTTACAGCCCCAGCAAGCCATCCTGCAGGAACACACCTGGAGAAAAATATCTCCTACAATAGGGTGCTGGACCATAACAGGACTGTGCTGCCCCTTCCACCCCCTCATTTAATGAATTTTTCAAAAACCAAAGGGAACTGCCATCCTAACAACAGGAACTGGACAATTTGCAGTAGGTGCTACGCATGGCAGTGCTAGTAGCAGCAGGAGTGCCATGAATATGGAAGTGAGGAGCTAACAGGAGGAAGAGACATTTGGAGAGAAGTATCTCGCTCAGCTTCTCATAACAAAAACTAGTTTTAAAATCTTCAGCAGTGAAGCAAATGGGTAGGGTGTCACCAGTTCAGCTGAAAACTCACTTGCACCTTATGGTCACCATCTGTGGTGTGGAACGTTTTCAACCTTGACAAAGCAGATTTGTCCGAGGATATTTCCGCTCTTTGAAATAAGAGAATTAGCTGTGGTAAAACCAGAACCCGTGTTGGCACATCTACACTCAGGCGATCTCTGGAAGGGGGAAAAAAAAAAGTATATCATTGCAACAAGCGTCTGGTTGCCAACCTGTAAAAAATAACACCCTGCCACCCCCGGCCAGCTCCAGCTGTGTCAGTGCTCAGCAACACCAAAGGCCACTGGCTTTTCCTCCTCCTCTTTAAAATATGAAGTGCCTTTTTAAAAGCCCATGAGAAGAAAGGCACATGCAGCAGGTGGTCACATCTGTGCCCACCTCCCTCCATCCTGAACAATTTGTGCCTGAGTGCTTCTGAGGAGGAAAAGGATGGAAACTCTGGGTGTGAAAGGAGGATGAGGGTGGGTGGAAGAGGATAAGGGCAGGCACTCCTCTCCCATCTCAAGGAGAAACAGGAGATCTTAAAGCCCATGAGCCGTTTGCCGTTTCTCGCTCTATCTCAGCATAAACCCTGCAGGAGAATTCCCCAAGAGCCCAACTCACTGACAAGCACAAAAATCAACATATGCCTGAGATATGTATGCACAGGCAGGCTCTCTATCACTGTTGAGATGGAAGCAACCACAGTTGCAACCACAATATAAAACATAGATGGTTTCCTTTTGATTTGCCCTTCATTTGAGAATTCTCCATTGGCAGTAATTGTACTCATAATACTGCTGCAGTTGTGTATTTTTCAAAGAACTGAGTCAATAATCCAAATGATGGCTCCAGCTCTGGACAGAGTCTTTCATTTCAACTCATTTAACATTTTAATAATTCCTTAAGTGTTGTGGGGTTTCTGTGTTGAGCTGGAGAGGAGTGCTGCAGACCCATGGCTCCTCTCTGCTTCTGCTGGGATTTCCATAGTGAGTCTGGACAAATCATTTAATGAACCCAGCCTGTAAAAGAGGGATCAACTGACTTCCTTATCTTCAAGTTATATTGTGAAGCTAAATTTGTGCATACAACTGCAGATTGTGTATTTTGGGGGTGCAGAAAATATTTGCCCAAATGGATAGGTCCAGAAGTGCATCTTAAAGAGATAATGATGCTCTTCTTCCCCCAACCACCACCCAGAACGCCACAGATATTTGAAGTTTTGATTTTTGGGGAAGTACAGGGCCAATTGCTACCAGAGTTAACCACATAAAGTTTAATCTTCTCTACGCCAGTCCAACAATTTTCCGCCCCGATCCTGGAATTTTACTTCTCCCCCTGAATTTTCCCTTCCTCCCCATGAAGCAGTGGAATCCCAGCGAGCTACACTTCAGCAGAGATGAGTAGCACTGTCGGGCTTATTAGAATTCAATTAACACAGTCATATTTTACCACTTCACTCTCAGTTCTGGTGGGCAATGTCACACGCTCCAGTGACACAGGAAGTACCGCGATGCGAATTAAACCTCGTTTGCTACTGGCAACCAGTAGAGACACAGGCTAGGGGTTGTCTGCCTCCAGAAACCACAAGAAAGGGCTCAGCTCTCACCATCAAGAGCTTCATATGTAACTCTGGCCTTTAAAACGTGTTACAATGACTCAGAATGAGGAACAAGAGAAAATCTGCCCAAGAAGCAGTTTGTCACGATGTGGGATTCGTTTCTTCAACAGCTATAACCTCAGTTTCCTGATTCAGCAACTTTGATGCCTATAAATTAAAGAAATAAAGTGAAATGGCATCATGTTTGCATGGGATGGAGGTAAAACTGGATCCAAAATGAAAATCACTTTGGTGGTCAAGAAAATACACTGCAGTGTGCCTGGACTCAAGACTGGTGTCAGCAGTGAAGTTAGGGGAACCCTTGTGTGATCATTAAGTTTATCAAAGCCTTAGCAAGAATCAAACATGGGTGAAGTATTGGACTGATTGAAGTCAGGGTGATACTTCCAGCCTCTCACCACACGTTTTTAAAGAGCCCAAAGCCCAGTGCTGTGGCTGAAAAGCAAAATCAAAATAGAACAGATAAATAATAAATTAAATAACATAAGTTAAAGCCTCCTGGAAATGAAAACTGATTAGCCAGATTTCACAGAGGGTTTCAATTAAGTCTGTTTCTCATTTTTGTTTATCTATATTTAATACTGATAAATAATGTTATTTCATTACCAGTCTCTGATGGGTGTTTCTAGCCATTCTTAAAGGGATAGTTAAGCTTAAAAAACCCTCCATCACCTATGGAATCTGGGTTAGCAAAATGGAAATTATTTTTCTCCACTAATGATGTTTGCATATTTTCTTGTACTCTGTGTCTCCTATGACTTTCCAGATGCTAGAAATGGAGCTCTACCAAGAGTTCCCATTTTCTTCCTGTGTTGAAAACCTGGAATATTGGCTGTGTCTGTGCTTAAATGCTGTGATTCATGAGTCATTTATCCACCCCTGAAGACAGAAGAGGAAGGAGCAATCCAAGAGCTTCCCATCTCACATGGTCTCCATGAGACCTGAGGATGGGGAAGGAGGGGCTCAGCCCTGGCGTGTGGTTTCACTCCAGCTTTACACCTGACACCATCAAATTCTTCTGTTCACAGAGAAAGGATGTCAAGATCAAAAAGCCACTTCCAATATCATTAGGAAACAGTGACTACCACTGGCTAGCCTTTAGCCACCCCATAATGACCCTGATCCTACCCATTCTTGCAAGGCAAGCAAAACTTCCCTGGTTTCAGCTGCTGGAGAGCAATGCCTTGTCCTGGGCAGGTGGAAAACTCCCCTGCAAACCTTTTCTTTAGTTAAAAATGGTTCAGGTGAATAGGGGCAGGCTGCTAATGGCCATTTTGGTTTTTTCTCACAACAAAGACAGTAAAACACTGTTACAAATTGTCTGATGCTTGCATTGCCTGGAAAACACATCCTGTTATCCAAAGACTTGTTCTGAGCATGATCTTCACAGACTCTGCCTGCTTTGTTTCCAGCCCCAGCCTCTACAGGACTTTTTATCTCCTCCATCAGCACCTTGGGTGTTCCCCAGTGCTCTGACTGGCATCACCACGGAGAGGAGGATGCTTTCCCTCCCCTGATGCTGCAGGAGCTGTTATGAAGCACGCAAATGCTACGCTGTGTTTCTTCACATCTCGACTGGGGTTTCTGAGCTCTTGCCATGCACAAATGTAGCAAATTCACTGCTTTCCCCTCCCTGCTTCTCTTCAGGCCTAAGGCAAAAGCTGCTGCAGAGACCACCTGGGTTAAATTAGCACAATTAAACAGTGTTAAGCTGCTTGAGGAAATGCAATGCTGTTTTCTGTGTTACTGAAGTCATGGTACGTGGCTGTCAAATTACTGTTTGGGAGCAGGAGGATGACCTGTGGGAGGAGCACAGAGCCAAAACCCTCACTTGTGAGTGTAAAGCTCCATCTCCTCATCTAAAGCAAATCAGAGAATCACAGAATGGTTTAGGTTGGAAGGGACCCTTAAAACTCATCTCATTCCACCCCTGCCATGGGCAGGGACACTTTCCACAATCCCAGGGTGCTTCAAGCCTCATCCATCCTGGCCTTGACACTTCCAGGGATCCAGGGACAGCCACAGCTTCTCTGGGCAACTCCTTCCAGTGTCTCATCACCTCCACAGGGAAGAATTTCTCCCTAATATCTACTCTAAACTCACTTTCTTTCAGTCTAAAGCCATTTTTCTTTAATTTCTGAAGAGTCCAGGGGACGATCCATTGTGCATTGTATCTGTGCTATAACCAGCAGCACATCAGAGATGCTTTTTCAGAGAAAATGTGTGTGTTAAAGGGGAGAAGTAGGAATGTTACGCCAGAAGTCTTTTATTTGAATAACTCTATAAGAGGGAAGATGGGTGGCCTTCAGAAGGGCACAGGTAGCACTGCCTGGAGCTGTGTGGGGTGGCTGCTGTTGCCAGACCCACTGCTGCAGGAAATCGTGCTGCTGAACCAGGATGACCTTGTTACTCCAAATGGAGCCACTTTTTTCTGCCCCCAGATTTTATCCAATTGTCTGTTTGTTTGGCAACCTGAGCAGAGCAGTGTCTCCAGCTGGGCTGCTGGATGTCTGAAAGACTGAGGCTGTCTGCAAGCAGATGGGAATGTTCCCGTATTTCTGTCTCCAGCTCTCAGGGACCTGACTGAGACTCACAGTGCTCAGAATGTTGAAGAAGAGTGCCCAAAAAATGCCATTGCAAATGCAGCTGGAAAGTCATCTTTTTTTATTCACTTTGATTTCTCAGGATTTTTTTTTTTTCAGCCTGAAACCCAGGTCTGGATCTAGTGATGCACAGAAAGGAGGGGTGCTGGGTGTCTGCTCATGTCTCTCTGTCCTACTTCTCCCACAAGTAGGACATCTGGGATTTATGGTCACCTCAGTCTGAAGCTTCAATCTCCTGCTGCAGCAAGCGCCCACAGCCCTCAGAGCAGAGGCTGAGCTCCAAGTCAGGCTCTGTGCACTTTGCAGCACTGCTAAAATAACTCCTGTGATGGGGGAAAGGAAAGCAAAAGGAACTTCGTAATTCAGTACTGAGAGCACTCACCAGGACAGGGGAGCCCCAAGCTGTCACTCCTGCTACCTTCAAAAGTAATATCTTCCTGGTTACTAAAAACGTGTCCCTCTGGGGAGCAGCTTCCCTGTTTCCCCTGGAATTTCCCTGTTCCTGGATGGCTGCATTCCCAGCCCTGCTCCCGTGCTTTAGTTACAGGCATCGTGAGCAGTGCCGGCACCATCCCCGCTCGAGTCCAGGATAGACGGAAAACTGACTAAAGAAAATTAAGCTCCACCTTGATGTCCCACTTTTCTCAGGCTATGTTTTTGCAACTTCGTAGCAGATGGTATGTCTTAGGTATAGCACTTTGGAGATGCCAAGTGATGTCCTATCTATCAGTGTTTTTATTTAATGAGGAGGGAAATTCTGACTCCTACTTACACTTGGGAAGCTGCAAGAGGGAGACAGGTGTGATGCTATTTCATGCTGCTGTATCATCCACCCAGAGCCCTTAACAGCTATTTTTAATCTGGACACTAAAGGAACTATTAATTAGGAAAACATATCCTGGTGCCTAATACAAATTGTAGAGGCTCTAATGGTGTATTACAGCATCTTAATTTTCTTCAGAGACTACAATTAGCAGTGAGTTGGTCTGCAGTATGATGATTTTTTTTTTTTTAATCTGAGAAAATAAAGGATGCAAATACAGGGCAGTTGAGTCACAAAAGGAGAAAGACAGGGTTCCAGCCCAAAATGCTTCAAGTGTGTCCAGTCCATACATTTAAAATGAGACATTTCACTCCAGGTGCAGCGGAATGAGGAGTAAAAATAAAAGTAACTGGGGTGTAGTGGCTGTTTTTAAAATGTGAATTAGGTGACAACATTGCACATAACTGCTTATAAAAAATGTCACAGTATTTTGCCATTTACATATAGCCAAACCCTTTATATCTCAGGTTTAATGAGCCACAATAGATGATAGATGTCCGAATTTTGGTGGACTTTCACTGTTGAACAGATGTACTTGAACCTTCCTGCTTTGTGGGATAGCAAAGAAGGATGATCATGTTGGTGCAAGATAACTTTATGTTCCTTTTCACAATTAAATCTTGGTTTGTTTTTTTTTTTAGAAATTAGGCTTGTATTATTACATGGGGAAATGGTTATTAGTGAAACAAACTTCTGTGTACAGCCTTGATCATGAAGTCAGCTGAAATCCAAAAATGCTAATTGAAGATGAAATACTGACCTCTCCATTGTTCCTCTTCCACATGTGAATGAAAAGGTGGGAAACTTTTCACCCAGATGAATGTGAATGAGGTTCATCCATGTCCTTCTAAAGAAGCTGATGCCAGTGCTGATCTTACTGGGTCTCTACAAGAAGAAAGCAAGCAAACTCTTTTCAGTGGCTATTTTTCATTGGGAAAATGTAGCTGAATGGGCAGAAAAAAGTGAAGAAAGAAAAAAGGGCCAACAGGAAAACACTAAAAAGTTGTAATCAACTGAAAGCACTGTGTGAAGAGATCATGCAGCTGATGACCTTAAAAAACAGCCTCAGCACCAGAATAAATCACCACTACCATCACTGACTATACCTTTCATTTCCTCTGCACAAAGCAGAGGTACAAGGCACTGGGAAACAAAACAAACACATTATTTTCTTCTCTCCTGAGGAGGGTGGGAAACCCCCTTCTGGCTCATAAATCCTCAAGCAGGGGCCCTTGTGGTCATGTCCCTGTGATAAAGAAGAGGAGGTTTGACCCTACCTGCCCATCTCATGGGATATCCAAGCCTATGGTGAAGCACATGGGGAATGTTGCGGCTTCTTGGACTCATCACCACCTCAGTACTTCAGCCCTGTCCCTCTCAGCATCCTCACCAACTTCACAGCCATAGGAACAGGTTTATTTTAATCTGGTATGTCTCCAAAATAGATAGCTCATAACTGGCTTCCTTGCATTTCTAAATGTGGGTAAGAAAGCTGATGAATGAAGGAGGAAGCGGGACCTATCTGAGGCCGTGCCCCCCATTTCCCTTTCCTTTCAAAAAGAGACATAAAAATAAGCAAACTTGTCAATGTGATAGAGGTTGCTTTCATAAAAGTCCAGCCCACAACCACTCCTGCCCTGGGAAAGCTGCACTGGGGCTCTGCTCCTGCCTTGGCTTTCTGTAGGACAGTCCAGCCCACGCAGCTTGCGGAGCCACGCTCCCTTCTTGGAAACATGGGAAGGTGATTATGGATAAACTGGTGGATTTTGGCCAGAACCAGAAGATCTCAGGGACACTTAAAGAGGTTTAAGCAGCTGAATGTCAGCAGTTCCCTGCAGCCTGGTGCTGGGCTGGGGAAATAGTCACCCATACTTCCATGAATGCTTGCAAAGACATACTTCAGGCTCAGTGAGTATTGGAGACTTGGTATTGTGTTTGAAATTAATTCTTCTGCCCATACCTTCATCTGCCATGGTACAAATGAACACTACAGGCTGAACATTAGGTATTTATGTTCATCTAACAATCTGTAATAAGCTATCGGGACAGATTTTGACATGTACATTGAAGTTATTGCTTTTTTATCAATATCACGGTACATTTGTCAGCAGAGAATAATAATTGTATTGCTATGTATATAACTGATCTTGTAGTGTGACACTGTGCACAAATTGAACACATTTCATCTTAAACACAAGGCTATTAATTAAAATCAGGCAGAAATAGAAAATTTTAAGCTGCCAAGAATGGAGCATCTCTGAGCAGCTTCTTCTCCAGTGTCTTCTCTCGTAAATAATTTGGATTCTTACAGGATCACCTACTTGTCCATAGATTTGTTTATTACAGGATGCCAGAAGAAAGGCAAGGTCAGAGGTCTGAAATCAAGGGCACAAGAGTTAGGCACAAGGCTGCTGTAAAAGGATGAGAGCAGATTTCTGAATTTCAGCAGGCATCAAGCAGCATCTGCTGTAGTTATGGCAGCAAGAGGAGCTTTCGTTCCGTTCCTTGCTTTTCACACACCAGTAACTTAGACAAATGCACTGCATATGTGGGCACAGGTAGTCATCTGCACTTTTCACAAGTGTCCAGCCAACTCTGAATTTTAATTACTTCTAACTTCTATGGTAATTTCCTTCCAACCTGGCTGCTTTTTCTACAGCCAATGCTGGACTAAAGATGATGCTAGGTTTCAAGAAATAATAAGTTTAAAGCGAGAAATCCTTTTAAAATGACAAATCTTCACTCACATGCGCTAGAATATGCAGGATATTATGCACAAGGAAGGAAAAAAAAACAACCTTAAAAGAGCCAGAAACAGCACTGAAGATCTGGGAAGAATTTCTCTGCCAGAGTTTAATGGAGATCATAAGAGAGAGAATGAGTCAGACCATATTTAAAAACTAATTGCCCATTATCCAGGTGTGATGATGGTTGATGTTAAGATGTTCAGGTTACCAAAGCAGTGAAATGTGGTTATTTTTATCAACTGACCAAAGTGAAATAAAACTGTAGTAAAAATTCCCTGGGAGAAGTTATTGATCAATGTTTGCCTCTTCTGGCAGATTATAAAAAAGAGGAAAAGGAGCTGTACCTTACACCAAAGTAAAAGTCAGCCTTGACAAGTTTAAGGAGTTGAGATTTTTATGGCATAAAAAATCTCCAGGCCACAGATAAAATAAGGCAAAATCAATGTTGGTAAGGACAAGACCAAGTGGTGTAGGATGAGAGGTCAGGTACTAGAGAAGCTCTAACCTTGTAATCAGCTAAAGGCCTAGATTTCATATTTGAGTTAAAAGCTAAGATGCAATTTCAGTATTAAAACCAGAGATAGAGAAAAAAAATTGTGTAAGTAACTGCCAGTCATCTTACCAAACTTATCAGGATTTTCTGTTAGAAACAGGAGATGGACCTGAATTAATACATTCCTGAAACTTCAGCAATTTTCACAACAAGCAATAAGGCAGTGCAGAGTTCAAAATGGGATAGGGAGAGCAGGACCAACGTCCAGAGAGGAAACTCTTCCACTGGGTGTACCAAAATACAATACTGTGAATGTAGGTATTTCTTCCTATTTGTTTAAATGTCTTATCATGGTACTTTTCATCAGAAACATAATTCTCCTTTCCCCTGAATAGTTTTACTGATTTTGGATGCAAACTCATGCTTTGCAAAGTCTTCTTCTTGCCACAGAAGGCTGTTAAGGGAAACTCATTGTCTTCTCTCACCTTTGAGTATCCAGATTAAGTGATAGTTATTAATTTCAGAAGCATCTCTGATTATCAGATCTGCCCACCTCTGGTTCCAACAGTACCTGTTGGAACAGTTCTGGGACAGGGCCCAAACCTTTGCAGTCAGAAGCTCTTTGGTGCCTACTGCAACAAGTTTTCCATTTTCTGATAACAATACCACAGGCAGCAGTTGGAATAGTTTCCTAGAAAGAGGCAGATTTTTCAGCCTTTTCATTCCCATGCACAGATGGAGACAAGACAAGGCCTGGTTTAGCTTTTAAACATGACAGTGTAGCTGAAGTTGCTTTTCAGCTTAAATTCCCTGTATCTGCTCTACATATTCTTCCTTTTCCAGCTCCTAAAGGGGCTCCAAGGGAGCTGGACAGGGACTTTGAACAAGGGCATGGAATGACAGAACAAGAGGCAATGGCTTACCCAGAGGGCAGGGTTAGGTGGGATATAGGGAAGGAATTGTTCCCTGATGAGACCCTGGCACAAATTGCCCAGGGAAGCTGTGGCTGCTCCATCCCTGGAAGTGTCCAAGGCCATGTTGGACAGGACCTGAGCAACCTGGGATAGTGGAAGGTGTCCCTACCATGGCAGGGGGTGGGACTGGATGATCTCTAAGGTCCCTTCCAACCCAAACCCTTCTGGGATTCTGCAGTTCTATGAAAATGATGTGACCATGTTTCTGTATTACTCAGTAATATATTATGCACTGTTCACAAAACACTCTTTAGTTTACTATGCCAAAAAGAAAAAAAAATCCATGACAAGTATAGTCTAGGAAAGATCTTGTTCCACTAACAACTTCCATAAACAGCCCCATGTAATTTTTTCCAGAAATGAGTCAAAAGATCACTTGCTAAGTCACTGGCTGGTACAAAATAGATGCCATTAGATAAAACTCATTCCAGCGAGCCCCAAAAGGGCACAACGTTGAAGTGCACCGTGGGCTTTGCTTTGAAAACCTTCTTTCCCACACACCTGCTAGGCTGGCACAGCTGAATTCTCCCATTCTTGTCAAATCTTTCCCATTTAAGATGAGTAATAGTGCCAGATTTCTGAAGTAATCCACCACTTAGTGCCGTATTTCCCGGTAAAGTTCCTCTATAACACTTTTATTTGCAAAGGTTACTATGACAGCTGCTTGGCTGAATATATTTTCAAATTGGGTATTTATGTTCTTCCATAGCTATTTGAATTCTTCTTTTACCTCATGTGTTGAATCTCAAATAAAAAATTTATCAGCTTTGGAATGTGATTCATTATTTAATTGATCAGGATCATTCTATTTAATTGCTATAATTCACTTCACCTTTTGTAGGGTCTATCCATCTTCTACCTTTTAACTGACTGCAGGTTTATTTGCTGCACCTTTTTCATCTTTTATTAATTGATTGAGGTGCGACAGTTCCTTTTGAAACACCAAGCAGAAAAGACAAAATATTTTCATAGATTCTGAGGCCATCACAGTTCTCCAGCCTCCCATTCTGTGTGGGGTGGATTACAGACATTCACACAATCCACCTCAATTTTGAGTTATTGAGTCTGCAGCTCAGTCACTTGTGGTTGACTTGGAACATATCTTCTAGGAAGTTTTCCAATTTCAAAGACTTCAAGTGACAAAAATTATCCCACATCCCATGTGCAGTATCCAAATGTTAAATTGTTCTAACAGCTGAATTATGTGCAATCTTAAAAATTTACACCTCATTTCTGATATAACTTTTCCAGCTTGGGTTTATAGACAGACAACCATTTTCTGCCCATATCTTTCTTGTGATTAAAAGGGCTTGTGGAATTGTGCATCTTCTCTGATTTATTTAATGGGCTTAAATGCAGGCTGAAATAAGAGGTATGTAACTGCAATAGGATTTTTAAAGAGATAATTTAAGGGCTCACTGGACAGCTTTGAAGGCAGTTAGTGAACATGCAGCTGGGCTTTATATATATATATATATATATATATAAATGCATGTATGAGGATTATATAGTTATATACAGATGCTACAGGTGTGGAGAAGTGACTAGATTCCCAAACTGGGAATTTCTGTAGGAAATTTCCTATACTAACACAGCTGTTCAAAGATTTGTAAGTCCAGGGCATGATCTAGTTACTATGTCTGCTTCCTTCCTCTTCTTCATCTTCTTGTAGGCATCTTGGAAATTGGCCTCAGGTCCTAGATGGGTAAGGTGAATGTATCAGGTGTTTCTTAAACACAGAGGAAAGAGCAGGATATGAGAACTACAGCCTGTGATGTTTCAGGGAGTGAGGGAAATTACCAGACACTTCATGAAAAGTCTTTTTTTTTTTCCTTTTTAGATTTTCCTTAGTAGCTTGGCAACATGTAATTCTCCAGTCTCCCAAACCCTGTCATCTAAGTTATGTTAGGATTCAAACAGCTAGCAGACTGTAAACAGGAGAGATTAGTCATCCTCAGATCCTCAGCATTACCATTTTGGAAAGAGGGAGAGTGGTTCCTGTACGACCCCGCGCTGTTTACATTGGGGTAGCAGCAGGGAAGAACATGGGAAAGTCAGATATAAATGGCACTTGAGAAAAAAATTGAAAACATTTGCCAGCACTGCAACCTACTACGTAATAGCTCCTGAGTGGTGCTCAGCTCTGTCTCACAGATGCCCTTCAGTGGGATGAACCCGAGCATCACAGTCTAGTGAGCGGGAGACAGTCTGCTGCTCTGTTTGAGCTGAATTCCCTCCTCACCATGGTGACCAAGAGAGTTTTATCTGATCTGCTATTCTGGCAAGGTCCTCCATCATTTCTCTGTCTTCTCAGCACAAGCCTCCTCATCGGTGTTTTCCAAGAAACCTCAATCACTCTACCTGACAGAGGCGGACTTTTTTCCAGTAAATGAACACAAAGGCCCAACACTATCTTTGGAAAAATATGTTCTTCCCTCCTGGAAGGATTCCAAAGGGCACGCTATCCCAGCAAACCCCCTTGAGGACCAACAGCCTGACAGCAGCTGCCCCAAGGTTGTGTTTCAGTTTGTGTCTATAAAAACTAAAATAGAGTAGGGTAATGGTGGGTAAGGGTGGAGCCTTTCAGTGTTTAAAGGGGGCTTACAAGGAAGATTGGATCAGATGTTTTGGTAGGGTCTGTAGTGACAGACAAAGGGATAATGGCTTTAAATTAAAGGAGGGTAGATTCAGAATGGATATTAAGAAGAAATTCTTGGCTGTGAATAAGGTAAGGCCTTGGCACAGGCCTTACCTTGGCCTGTGGATGCCCCATTCTTAGAAGTGTTCAAGGCTAATTTGGATCAGATTTGGAGCAACCTGGGACAGTGGCAGGTGTCCCTCCCCATGGCAGGGATTGGACTAGATGGCCTTTAAGGGTGCCTTCCAACCCAACCCTTTCTAAGTCTCTCTGGTGCCATTTCATTCTGCATTGGAGCATCAACTTTGCAAACACACACCAGGTCATCCTGAGGTTTCCAGCTCCAGCTCTGGGATTGTAAGTCAGAGTGATGTTACCTTTAGCTGACACAATCTGGTCTCAGAGGTGCCGTAAGAGTCATCCAAGCCCTGTGCTATTGTTCCTGCTGCTGTGTTTTGTCTGGGCAGCCCAAACTCCTATAAACAGGAAACCGGAGACTTCAGATGATTTCTCTGCTTGAATAGAGATTGGTACAAGTATTTGAGATTGCTGCCCTTCTTCCAAACAAAACTCATTTATATGAATATTCATAGGCAATTAAACTGTCGTGACTACTTAAGGAAATGCCTGGACTTACACACAGATTAATGTGAGTGTGTTTAGGCTACAGGTCTTGCTCCAGGACCTACGGATATCAATCTATTGTTTGGTCCTTAAGCTGCCAGCAGGCATGTTTTTCTCCTGAAACTCTTCTCCCATAAATACCAAATAAAACTATAGTTTGTGCAATAGTCCCAGAGATATCGGTTGACCCAGACTGTATTTGTTTGCATGAGACATCTTTACAGCACTCTGGGGAAAAACCAGAGTTTCAAAACCAGAACATCTATCCTCAGACAAATCTGCTGAACCGTGGAGCCGTATTTCCTGACTTCCAGGTATTTCTTTTGGAGTAGATACAGTAACACTTGTACATCATTCTGAGTCACTCCTTGTGCATATGTGCACATTACATCCATTTTCTCCCGCGCTGACAGGGCATTGCCAAACGATTTAGTTTAGATAGAGCTGGCTCTTCAGCATAATTTTTCACACACACATTTTAGCGCCCTGAAAGCTGAATTCTGATTTACAACCTTTTTGGAATTTGTTTTTCACTGCGGTTTATGCCAAAGATGTTTTATTCATATAAAACAAATGCCTGACATTTGTTTCATTAAGATATTAAACTTGCACTCCGTTTGCTCTCCTGGAAGATACCAGCCATGTAAAGGATTGCCAGGCCAGGCTCTGGCGTGGGCATGGCTGAGGGACTCAGAAAATGGCATGTAAGCTCATCTTTTGCAGCTCTAACTAGGCAAGCCCTGTTCAGAGCCCTGATTCAGTGGCTATTAAATAAACCAGAAAAGCACCCAACCCCACCCTTTGCAGCTGGAGCTTTGTCTGAATGTGATAAGAGATCATTAATTTTCAATTTGACCTCAGCCTATAACATTCAAGTGGCCTCTTTGTTCTCCTAGCGATGTTACAAGCAAGGTCTGAGTCAAGGGAACAGGAACGGAAATATTAAAATAGTTCTAAAAACCTCTTTAGTCTTGTGATCTTGCTCCTCCTGACTTAAACTGAGCACACCTTATCCATCGGACCATCATGGCCCCACGACATGGATTTCCTCTCGGTGACTGCTCCTTTCCCAGAACAAACAATCCTGGTCAGCCAAGGTGAGCAGTCATGCAATGGTAATAATGGATATTGAAACTCTGCTGCGAAAACACGCTGTGAACAAATCACTGGGGCAAAGTTTATTTATATCAAATGTCGGCGTGTAGCATTTATAACAAACCAAAGTCAGAATAAAAGCTGAAATTCACTGATTAAAGTGCTCGCTGTGAATAGCTCATACAGCTCTGAATTCAAAGACAGAGTTGAAGAAGTTGTTATTACAATCCACTGCAAAAAGAGCTATTGTGAACTTATGGGCACATCAACAGCTGTCTATGGAAAATTATTATTATTAGGGAATAGAAAATGTCCTATTTTTAACAGATACTCCAGAATATGGGTTGAATTAGAATGAAGGAGAGCCCATCTTCCACATCCTTTTTCATTCAAGCATTTGGCAAGCTGAGACTTTACACAATGTAATTTAGGATGTTTAAATTGCTGTTTGTTACTGGTGGTTTCTCATTGCAATACCTCAAATACTTCAGGAGAGGACGTAAGGTTTGGGTCCTTCTGTAAATACACAACTGCCTCCTACTGCTCTTAGGTGCTTTAGGCTGCTCAGTTTGGGCTCACAGGGTTGGAACAAGGTTGTTTTAGGGTTGTTTTAATGTGGTTTTTTTGCTTTCAAGTAAATCCAGTTTTCCATCGACTAACTCATGATTTGTATTGAAGCAAACCTTTAAATCCTAAGACTCCTCTCCCTCTGACAGAATTAATAGGCCTGGATGGCACCAGGATTGGGACTGGCAATCATTAGAGACTTCATTTTCTCTTCTCTGTAGATGCTCTGGAGGAAGAAATCCTGTTGGCAGATTGTCCCATCGAGTATGAGGAAAAGGGATCTGTAACACCTTGACTGTGTCTTCAGAAACCTTCACATCAGCCTGAGACCTGCTCAGAAGCCATTGGAGCTACATGGGCAGAAAAAAATTATATGCCAAGTAACTGACCTCAAAGAATATCTTCCTTTATGGATCTGAACTATTTTACACAAGTTCAAGGGTAGTGGAAAGAGAGGGATAATGGAGTGGCATCTTAACTTAGTTAGATGTTTGGTGACTTCCAGAGTCAAGCACAAAAACTGTGGGTTTTTTTGTTAGGGCTTTTTGATGATTACTTTAGTCTTGTAGGTATATATAGTTTTTCTGTGAGAAAAAAAAAAAATGAAAAACAAAAAACAACAAAAGAGCAGTGTGGGTTTGACAAAATTTCATCTTCCTGATGATATGTGCTCAGACAACCAGGGAAAACAAGCAATATTATCTGGGTTCCACCACATTATGTGACCTATGTGAACAGCTCAGGCAGAAACTGAGACCTGATAACACTTAATGATAAATATCTTTATAGGAAAAAAAAAAAAATTGTGAAATACTTTCACAGAAAAATGGTGATCTTGAGCAATTTTCTCCTGGTCAGTGGGCAATGCTGAAACTTGAACCCAGCACTGATTTTAAACATTTTTGCTCTCTTCATCTCTGGTATTAATCTGCAGTGTGCCACTCTGCTCTGGAGTGATTATCAATGAGCTGATGGATTTAACTGCAAATATTGGGAACAGTTCTTCCAGATCTGCACTTTGTGTTGCAGTGGTTAATATTTTTTATTGCTTTTCTCACCCAAATTTTAAATTGTCTGAATTTCATATTAATTAAGCAAATTCAAGATGGGTTAATTCAACAACTGGAAGGCTTATATTTATCATTGTTCAGTAATACTACCCAAGTGTCAGCTCTTAGCTTGAAAAATTCCTCTGAACTAGTAAACCAGAGAATAATAAAGATACTATAATTTTCTTTCACCAAAATAAACAGAATATTTTCCTAGTTAATTGTTTACACGTCTTACTCCTGTCACTTCTTTCCTTTCATCCTTATTTTTCTTGTTTTCCTTTATTCACATTTCATCTCTTGAACTCCTTATCTCTCTAATCCCTTATCCTTTATGTTTTTGTTTTATCTCTCATTCCACCATTTTATTCCCTGTTTCCTAAGCCTATCTCCCTTTCCATGCTAGGCTCCCCAGGCTTTAAATGCCCTTTGAACCCTTTTTCCCTATCCCCCAGTTCTCTACCTTCCTCTTCTCTTTCATTTTTCCTTACAGCAATCTCTGCAGAACAATACTAGAAGTTGAGCTGGCAAGCTGACAAAAAAGAACAGTTGGAAAGAAAAGTTTACTCAAAGACAGGCACACTTCTTTAAGGAGAAAAAAAAAAATCTATAGGAAGGTGTTGCCAAATCATCTGCTTTTTCAGATGTGAAACTTTTAGCAAAGCTCTCTGCAGCGCTGATGTGAGGGAAGGAGCAGGAAACACTATCAGGTTGCCAGATGACTTGAGGATGGTGAGGTGGGATTCTGAAGTGCACGTGAGAGCAGTAATTCAGGATATTATTCCTCATGTAAAAATAGCTATGCAAAATTAACACAAAGGCTTTGGTATAAAAAGATAAAAGCCAGGAAACTCAGAGGCTGTGCAGCTCTTTTTATCTCATTTCATTTTGGTTTAGGGATTGTGGAGAAACAGCAGAGGAGAGAGTGTTTACATTGCAGCATCTGGGCCAAGGTGTAGTCATGACAAAAGGTTACTGCATTCCTGCTTGGCAAATGGGTGGGAAGAGGACTTGGGTGCAAAGATGATGATCTCAGGCTGGGGGCACACGGACAGAGATGGGAAAGGTGAAAGGCAAAGCTGGAACAAGTCATGCTGCAGTGTACAGGAACAGTCATGTAGGCACCCACAGATCACATGGGGGGTCTATGAAGGAGAGAAAATTTCAGGTGTGACTTGCACAGGGGTGTGTTTGTTACTGTGGGTAGGGTAAACCAGTTCAGGCTTTGCCTCATAGAGTCTCAGCTTTCTAAAAGCTTAAAGCAATGTTCCTTCCCTGAAGCCCGAGTGACTTCAGTTGGCAAATCTCTATTAGATTGCATTGGTTTACCCTGAATTTGAATTTCACTCCTGGAAATAACATGGCCGTGTGAAGAGAGCTGTAGATGGGATTTCTTTTCCCATCCCCACCATCCGAGGCGATGACCCTGGGCCTTGACTTGCATTCCTAATAGGATAGGCCTTCCTTTGTAAGGATTCTTTAGCACCTGTAGGTTACGTGTTCAATTAGCATCTATATCCTGAACTGAGCCCAGTTGCACAAGCTTTGAAAAAAGTAACAACCAAATGGCTAATTAGGTCAAATTTGGGGCGTATCAAACTTGACAGTGTCTGGCTTACATCACTGTGGATTTACATAATGGAACTTAACGGTGCTGAAGAGTCTGTTGTGTCTACTCTGATGACTCTATGGAAGCTTTTTTCCATAATTTTCTTTAAAACATTAAACATTCCCTCAGAAGAATATCTTCTTGATAACTTTTTTGTGTGTCTTGTATAGAGCAGGGCTTATACTGCTTATTACCTGGGCTACAAACACAATAGTATTGCAATCAGTTATCTTATTTTTCAGAACTCAGTAATCAACGTCAGCAACCAATTGTTTAGCAAATTTCCTTTTTAAAACCAAAGCTATTTTTCAACTGTTTGTTCAACTACAAAAGCCTGGGAGAGATGGCAAAACCCATGAGGGCTCAAGGTAAAATCCTTTGTTTGTCTTTTCCAGAGATACTACCTACCAATGAGCAATAATAAAAAAAAAGCAAACAAACCAACAAAATCTTAAGTTAATAAAGTTTTATATTCTTACTGTGGCTTCCTCTGTCTTCTAGCAGCCCATCCTGTACATCAAAGGTCAGAAAGAACACAATGAGTCACTATCAAAACCCAAAGAATGCTTCGTGAACAATTACTATACATAAATTGCAGCCTGGTATTTCATTTCTGTGCCAACTCACAGTAATACAGCCCATTTCCTCTCCTTTTTTTTCCCTGCTGCTTTTGTCCATAATAGCAAACAGCTTTGTTAATCTGCTCACAGAGCTTGACTTTTTTTTTACTTTTTTTTTTCTTTTTTTTTTCTTTTTTTTTTTGGGTACTTATACCATTGCCTTCCTGAGTAGTGGGCAGTTGTGGTATAAAATCTTTTGCTCCAGCTCTGTAGGCTACATTCCTTTGGTGTCAGAGTCCCCAACAACTCTATAGTTGTTATATATCCAATCTAAAGCCTGGATTGCCAGGCTTTGTAGCCAAAGAAAATCATTAGGAATACTGAAAGGGTCCCCTTTGAAACCCAGAATCAAAGTTTTCTCCAGAGAGGTATCAGCTGTTCATTAGCTCAGTCCTAGCAGAGCAAGTGAGCCCAGTGCAGCTCTGAAACCTGTGCACATCCCTCAACACATCCACTGCCTGCAGGACCAGCCCCAGGATCCATTCACCCACTTCAGCAAACTTGGTACCTTACACACTCTTATTACTGTGCATGTGGGATAAAAGTATCTTAGTGATCATCATCCTTGGTGTTTCATCCTGCCATTCCCAGTTTTCCCATTTCTAGCAATACCTTGTGTCTGTGACTCTTGCTGCAAAGCCCTCAAACAGAAGCATTCATTCCCTTGAATGCTTCAAGAAATAACATCCAAGAAATAAAAATCTTTAAAAAAAATTGCTGAACAAATATCATGAAGACAAATAAAGGAGAATTGTTTTTCAGAAGGTAGGTATTATGTGTGTGTGCAATTAATGAATGCAAACCCAGATTTACTATGTCTTCATTTTATTACCTATGCACTCAAATTGTGCACACTGGTCAGTTTTAAGTAGTCTGCTGGTTAACATTTATTGCCTCTAACGAGCAATAATATGGACTAGAAAGTTGTGATGACAAGTAGCAACAACTGGCATTCTCTCAACAATTCCACAATAAGAAAAGAGGGAAGTAAGATAATATCAGCCAGCTTCCTTCTGAAGAGGTTTGGTTAAGTCAGAATACTTCGTTTCAGAAAATTACAAAGCAAAACTACTTCAGACTACTATTCTACCTAGCATGGGAGGAAGATAGTAGATATTTTTAATGTTCCTAAAATAATCACATTCTATTGTACCCAGCTCTAGTGAAAGGTAGACTGAAGTAAAACATTGGTTTTTTTTTTGCCTGCTGAATTGTGAGAAATGTTCAAGGACCCTTCACTCCATAATAGAAATAATCAGATGTGTTTGAGGGACCTATTCTGTACCCTGGCCATACGCTGAAACACAGGATTCAGGCAGGTCCAGGGATTTGATTTGTCTTCAAAAATATTCAAATCAACTACTGACATGAAGGTGACTCCAAGAAGGGTTTGTGACTGTGCTTGCAATATGCTTGGAAAGTTTGGAGCCTAAATTTTAATTATTTACTCAGTTATTAACCCATGCAGTTTCCTGTTTCAATCTCTAAAAAGGAGGTGGTAGCACTTACATATCTTTGAGGATTAAGTTCTAATCCTGGAGGGGCTCCAGGCTGACAGCAATTTATACTTATAAAAACACTACTACAGCAATTTTGAATAGACAAAAGCACCATCAGGTCCTCCCAGGATTGGGACATATTGTTAAAATGCTTTTCTGGGGCAATAGTATTATCATAGAATCATGGAATGGTTTCAGTTAAAAGGGACCTTAAAGACCATCTCCTTCCAATGCCCCTGCCATGGGCAGGGATACCTTCCACTATCCCAGGTTGCTCCAAGCCCCATCATCATGCAAATCTTATAAGTTATTAATTATTTATAAAAATTGAGTGTATTTAGCAAGCTTGAGTGAAAGCTGCTACAGCAGGCTAATTCATAAATCTATTTTGAGCCAAATTTCAGCAAAGCATTTGTAGTTTTTGTACATTCTTGGTTGATTAATTCTGAAAACTTGCATGTACACATATAATCTCCATTTTTGCATACGCTTATACCTATCTGCAAAGTACAAGTGGCATAAGCGCTGTAGAATTTGCATACATCCAAACAGAAGACTCAGTTCTGCAGGAGAACTTTTAGAATCGTGACCCCTTCTAAGTTATACCAGCAAAATACAGAAAACTCGCTGTCACTTATGATGTAGAGCAAAATGGAAGTAGAGGTGATGAAAGCGCTTGCTTGTGAATGAGAGAACAATACATTCCCTGCAAAGAAAATATTTCTGCTTTTTTTTTTAATTTTAATTTTCTTTCTTCTCTCACACTAACTGAATGTGGGTGGAAAACAGTAGAAAAAGAAAGGGTCATGTTTGCTCCTCAAAATTTGAAGACGGTGTTTTTTTCCTTTGCCACAGATGCTCCGTGCTCATCAGTTGCCGTGTACTTCTGAGAGAGAAAAGAGAGAGAGAAATTGCCAATAACATTGGTAACCTTAAGTGTAGGCATGCATAAAAATTTGCTGAAAATTGGGTTGTGGTACATGTTCTTATTTTAGATTTGCCCTTGTTAACGTCTTTTTAATAAACAGGTGCATACACTTCCCCAAGCTGTCACTGTTGTTTATCCAGTCTGCACACTTTATAAATCTACTAATGGAATAGACCCAATCATCTTAAGGATCTGTGCTTTAATAAGCTACACTCTCAAAGTTTTCAGGCAAATACTTTCTGGCACTATAGTTCTGCTGGATACAAGCTTCACAAGGTTTGCTTTTCAAGATTAAAAAAAAAAAAGTGACACAATTTCACTTCTAAGTTCAGCACAATGTAATAGAGAGTTTGGCACATGGTTGACATTAAGATTAGCAACAAAGTGGGCTGGATGGAGGGAAGGGAAAATAAAAGGTGTAAGAAAGGTGGAGCATCTTCAGAAATGGAGAGAGCTGATTTGTTCAGCCTGGAGAAGTGCCTAAAGAGGCTGCAGGAGAGCTGGAGAGAAACTTTGGACAAGGGCCGGGAATGACAGAACAAGGGGGAAGAGTTCTAAACTGAAAGAGGGTATGTTTAGATTGCATAGTAGGAAGAAATTATTGCCTGTGAGGGTGGGGAGGCCCTAGCACAGAAGCTGTGGCTGCCCCATCCCTAGAAGTGTTTAAAACCAGGCCTGGAAGGGGCTTGGAGCAACCTGGGATAGTGGAAGGTTCCTGGCCATTACAGGAGGGGTTGGAACTGGATGGTCTTTAAGGTCCCTTCCAACCCAAGCCATTCTGTGATTCTGAATCTTGTTAAGAGAACCAAATATTTACTCTGCATTGCAGGTTTCAGTCTTAAGCAGCATAAACATTGGATCCATCCCCTGGTTCTTTGAGAACAGAGATGCTCCAGCCCTTCAATCATGTTTGATCTTCTGATGGACTCAGTCCAACAGCTCTGTGTACTGAGGATCTCCAGAATTTAGGGAAATGAAACAGCAAAATAAACTTTTACCATCTCACTGAAGTTGCTTGGAACTGGATGATCTTTAAGGTCCTTTGTGACCCAAACTGTTCCATGATTCTATGATATGTAAAAACCCAGAGTTACCTCTGTTGCTCTATCAGAAGAGGAAAATTTCCAGCCATCACCAGCTTGGTTTGCAGTCAAGTCTACGGCCTACATGTGAGAAGTCAAATAACCCAATTTTTACAAGCAACTCCTAAAGGGCTCTTTTAACCTAGAACTTCACATGACTTGATGTGGTATGGGTTTCACAGTGCCTCATTAGGTAGGGAACTCTTGAGCAGCCTCTGTGCTGGTCTGAGTCATGGTGATCCACAAGGAACTCCACTCACAGTCTTCACTGCCAGCATTATTCCTTCTGGGAAAAAGGCAAAAAAAGAAAAACATTTTACAGCAGCGAGCCTGGGTGTGGGACAGATCGAGTGATTTGCCATGAAAAAAGTTAGAGGGGCTCATTAGAGGTAAAGTTATTAGGCCAAGCAAACAGTTAATCCCTGTCACACAGAGGTAACAGAGTTGCCAGCCTTGAACTCTAAATTAAAGGCACTTTCTGAGCACCAGAGAAGTGACTCTTTTTTGCAGCTTCCTCAGTACCATCCATCTACCATAATGCTGTGGTGTTTTCCTTTCTTTAAATTCTGGGCTCCAACTAATTACTGGCAGGAAGTGCCTATTTTTATGCCATTAGTATGCAAATGAGTGAGAAGTAGAAAAATATTCTAAAGGAACTGTTACAATATCTGTCCACAGATTACTGGCCAATTAGAACATGGGATTAGGGCTGCAGGACCCCAAAAGAGTATGGCCAAAGTCTTTCTGCTTGGGTGCCTCAAGTGTAGTTTCAATGGGAACTGTATATACACGGTCCTTTTCCTAAAAAAAAAAGGAAAAAAAAAAAAGTTCAGGCCTAAATTGCCTGCTTACAAATGAGCACTTCTACACTTGGAAAATAAATGCCTTCACTTCCTTGCCTCAATTTTTCTATCCATAAATTGGGGATAAAACATCCTGTTTGTCTGCGTTCCAGCACATGCCAGGGGCAAATTATTCAGCTGGACTGGAGGCCTCCTCATCTGTCACCCTGTCTGAAAGACACAACCTTATAAAATTATTTATAATGTACGTGATAAATATTAAAAGATTTTCAGGTCTTGCCACTTCTGCCTAGGTAAAACCCATGAAGAACTGTCTCCGTGATGTTTTCACATTTCCATAGCTTTCCATAGCAGTGTCAGGAATTCAGAGGTGCAGGACAGTGGAAAGCTATTGGAGAACAACTTTACCAGGATTTTTGAACCTAAAAACTCGTGAAACAAAACACTGCATTATCTCAAAGGTATTTCTCATGCAAATCAGCCTACTCGTCAGCCTTTCATAATCACTGACTAGCCAGAGCAGGGAAAAAAAATACATAATTCCTCAAGCTACTGGTGTTGATGCTTCTCACAGCTGTACTCTTTGGAAATTCTGCTTTGTCACTCCATTAGGTGTTACTCATTTTAACTTCCTACTAAAAAAAAAAAAAAGTTTCTGTCTACATACCAGAGATAACACCATGCTAAACTGAGTCAGTGTGACAAAACATTTCTCCTTTAAAATAGCTTTGCTGGGAAGGTTTGTTACTCAGTGTGGGCAAAAAGAGGGTTGATACACCTGACTGTGACAGTCTCACCTCCAAAGGAGGCAACCAGGTTGATCAGAGGGATGGAGCACCTCTCCAGTGACAAAGGGCTGAGGGAATTGGGATTGTCCAGCCTGGAAAAGAGAAGGCTTTGGGGTGGTTTTGTTGTGACATCCCAGTGTCTGAAGGGAACTTACAGGAAAAATGGGACCAGACAACTTACAGGACTATGTTGTGACAGGATAAGGGGGAACAGGTTCAAACTCAGAGAAGACAGGTTTATATTAGGATATATTATATTAGATATTGGGAAAAAATATTTACTGGGAAGGTGGTGAGGCACTACAACAAGCTGCCCAGGGAAGTTGTGTCTGCCCCATCCCTAGAAGTGTTCAAGGCCGGGCTGGATGGAGCTTGGAGCAACCTGGTCTAGTGGAAGGTGCTCCTGGCCATGGCAAGAGGTTGGAACAAGGAAGTCTTTAATGTCCCTTCCAACCCAAACCATTTTAGGAATCTACGATGATTCCAAGGTAACACCTGCTCAGCCTCTCCCAGGAGCTGTACTACCTGAGAAGGCTCGAGTTACGGAGAGAACACACACCTCCTACTCACATCTAACTGGCAACAGCCCTGACTGCCACTCTTTTTAGCTGCTTCTCCCAGAAAACCATCTTCTTTCTAATAGTTTTTATTTAGCCCACCTGGTGCATAACTCCTTATTATTTATTCCTCCCACCCCTCCCCGCTCCCAAAACTCTTGCGAAAGGGCTCGTCGTTTTCCTCGCACGGTTCGTTTCCCGCTCCATCGCTTCGCTCTGGGCTCCTTCTGCCCGTGCCCCGCTCCGGCAGCCGGGCCGTCCGCGCCGGAGCCCCCGGGGCCCGTCCCGCTGTCCCCGCGGGCAGGGAGGGTCCCCGGGCGGCGGGGCGGAA
>WBNO01016002.1:562407-697400 GCA_013400575.1 Peucedramus taeniatus | reverse complement strand
CCCGCGCCGCAGCCACCGCCGGGCCCGGGCGGCCGCAGTGCCCGTGAGGAGGCTGCTTCGTACGGACACTCGTCTCTTGCCCTTTTGTTTTGGCATGCAAGGTGTGCAGGGCAGAGGCTGCTTTTTGTGAGCAGTTAAAGAGAGCGGCGAAATGTGAGCCCGGTTTGGTTCCAAGTACCGAAATTAAAATGTTTATACATAAGAGCAGTTCTGCTGGTGAAGCTATCCGGAAAAATTGCACCCTTAGCTTTGGCATTCCATCAAGCTTTTTAGAAGGAGGAAAACAAAAACATTAAAGACACTACTTGTACAAAACGTGTGGATTTTAGGAAATCGGCTTTATTATTGTAAGCTGAGTATGCCCTGGAACAGAACACTTTGCAGCAGAGGGGCTGCTTAAATATACTTTGTAAACACATCCCAACTTTAGGAAATAGTGTCTGGGATGAATGGGACTTGGCAGGTCTGCACAAATCTTTTAACGCATGACTGGAGTAGCAGACTAGAGGAGAGAAATCTTTTTAAGGTGCGAAAGCATGTACTTTGTTTTTTTTTTAAGGAATATGGGAAAGTTTGAAGCTTAATTTATGGTTCAGAGTTGAGCCCAATAGTCAGGTAAAGTCAAATAGCAGATTTCTGTGTGGGTTATAACAATGGCTTGGCATAATTCAGTAGAACTATTTTATTGGATTCTATTAACCTGGTTAACCTTACATCTTAACCATGACAGGGTTTTTATGTAAAGAGCCTCTATACAAAGTACAGTATTGAATTTTAAATGAGGCTTTCTAGGCCTCATATCAAGTGTATTCTTGCCTTGTCTTTTTTCCCCTTTCTTGAAAGTCCAGGTGTACTAAAGTCAATTTAAGTACTGGGTCCAGTTTGCACAAATCAGTTAAGGGGGGATAGGGTATTAAATCAGTCCTGGGTTTTTTTGAGTTTGTGTATATATAGAAAAGTGAAGTTATTCTCAATACCTTGGTGTTTACAACTGTAGCAATACACAAGTGAGTTTTTAAATTGACTTATTCACAAACTTTCATGTCAGTTTCCCCCTTTAATGAATGACAGTAAGGATGGAACCTAGCAAGAAAGCTGCTCAGCTCAGGGTGTTGGTATTTTACAAACAGAGCACCAAATTCCTCCCTCAGCTGGTGAAATGCAGTTTGATTTCTGGTACACCTGAATTTGAATCTCCTGGACTGTGCCATGAGTTAAACTCTTGTTAATTAACCCTTGTGGATCCCTTGCATTAGTATCAATACCAAGGGCAACAGGTGCTGTTGCAATAGTGGTGCCCGTAGCTTGCAAAGTGCCTGTGTTACAGCTGAAACCTGTCACTTTTGCTGCTAAGTCACTCAGACTCCAGTGTAAAAATTATACAACTTCCTTAATGTTGTTTTAAAACCAGAGATATAGACATATTTTAAAGACCCAGCTGGCTGGAGGCCCATTTTAGAGTGGCCGGTAAAAGCAATAAACTATCCTCAAACATTTCTGCTCAATAAAATTTGAGAATATGAAAACAAAAAGTTCCTGGTTTAGCTTTTTATAAATGTTTTCTACACTCTGTGACTGCAAAGTGCTTTGAGCCCATAGCTCAGAGCCACATGCCTTGAGCATTTTAGGCCTCTGTCCCAATTTACAGCATTGAGTTTATTACTTTCTGTTTTGATCAAAGCAGTGAAGTTTTGTGGTCTCTGACCAATGTCCTGCACTGGTGGAAGTGTCCAAGCAGATGATTTTATCATCAAAACAGCACATTTTTAGTGTACTTTCCTTCACTCAGGGCTCCTGGTATCAGCTCCTTGTGCAAAACCTGAATGGTTGTTGGAAGCTGTGATAACACCAAGCACTTCCTGACACAGAGAGGGCAAGTTGTTCTGGCACCATTTGCTGTATTTAAATTCTTACTGTCTGTGAGCTGGAATATAACTTACAGAAAAGAAATGAAATATCTGTACATCTCATTGTTTGGCTTCACAAGATCAGAATATATTTATCCAAAACAATCCCATATAGTCCAGCTTGGGAGAGCAATGGGAGGAGGGCATTTCTTCTGCAGCATTGAGCAAATACTTAACGTGGAATACTGTCTTGGATTAGCTGTTCCAATTGTCCATAGACTTGAGATGTTACCTGGTTAAATAAAATGGGTAACTGCTGTTTCTATAAAAGTTGAGTTCACAAATGTAACATATACAGTCCTGTGTGAACAGAGCAGAATTGTGTTCTGTTGTAGGGAAATACACTAAAAGGTTCTAGTGGCATGAGAGTTATTCTTGGTTATAGTAGTGGAAAATGTTCAAGGCTAGGCTGGATAGAGCTTGGAGCAACCTGGTCTAGCAGAAAATGTCCCTTCCCATGGCAGGGAGTTAGAATAAAATGATCTTTAAGTTTACTTCCAACCTGAACTGTTTAATGATTCTATTTTATGATACTAATATAAAGAACAGCATCTTAATGTTGATTGTTCCACTGCCTGAGACATGAGCTGTTGTGCAGTGGGAGTAGTAAAGAAACCAAAGCAAATGGCTTGCTGACTTGAACAGAGCGAGTCTCTCATTGTTTGGAATTAGTTGTGTAATGTACTATTATTTTTAATTAAAAAAAATTGCAGAAGTGAAGAGCAAACTCTAAATATAAACTCAAGGCTGTTAGGAACTCATGCAGCAGGCATTTCAGAAAAGAAAAAAAGCTGGCTACCATTTTTTTTTTTCATTTGTATGTGAGAAATGTTCTCTACCAAGTTTATAAAGCAGGAAAATCACTTTAATCTTTGGTGGCAGAATTGCTAACAAGGGGCTGTGGAGAGCCAGCCTTGGGCTGCCCCCAGCCATCCGTAAGTGGAGCAGTTATCGGTGGGGAAGCAGGGCCTAAGTGCTGCAAGGACACAGAACCCGGTGTGAATTTCACTTCTCCATGGATTTATGTCAAAGGATGTCTTAAGTGTACACCTTAGCTGGCCATATTGCTGCATGTCAGATGTGAAAGTAAAAATAAACGTGTGAAGCACCAGGCAGAGGAGGAAATGTAAATCTGAAAACCTTGTCTCCAGTCCATTATCCTAAATCCTGGACCCCATCTATAGGAATTCATGGGAGCATATATATGTTTTATTTTTGATGGGCAGTATTTCCTGTAGGCAAGAAATCAAAGATCTTTTCAAGTTATAAATGACAATAAGTAGGGAAGCCAGTATTTCAGATTGCTGGTATTTTGGGTATGAGTAGCTCTTTGATGTCCAAATGAGAACTGGAGCAATGTCTAAAATTAACAGTGAAGTATGTAACACTAATGATGAAATGCAGAAGTTGGAGGAAAACAGGCAAGGCCAGGCACTAAGGGTAGTTTGTATTTTTTCCCCTGAATAATTATTTTCTTTTAGGGTCAAAGCAAAAAACACAAACAGTTGTGATACATAAATTCTGAAGTAAGTAGATCTTGGATAAGCAACTTTGATTTAAATATTTGTGTGTGTATAGGTTTGCATGTAATCAAATGTTCAAAATGTATTACATATGTAATTTGCTGAATTGTAGTTTTGCTGAATTATTGTGAAAAAAAAATGTTAGGGTGACGCAAAAAAGGGGAATTTAATTAGTTTTGCATCTGAAAACATCTGTATGTATTGTGGCTCTGCAGCAGTGTATCAGTGTGGCTTCACATGCTATTTTCCAGTTTTGTTCCAAGATTATCTTTGGGCAGTCAGTGCCTGTTTGTGCAGCAGGTTGTCTGTGTTGCTGATGCTCAGTGGTACGAGTATGAAATTGCCCTAAATACCATGGGAATGTTTTTTTCTTGGAGGTGCAACAGTGGTTCTTAAGGAGGTCACTTTGGCCATGCCTCTGGCAACTGAAAATGTGTGGTGGTCATGGTCTTGATGGATAAAACACCGTCCAGAGTGCAAGATTTCTTTCACAGTCGTTTTTAGAAGCTGTCATTGAGATAAAAACACACCCTTCGAGTTCACACCTAAGTAATTGGATGCAGATTTAATATGATGCAGTGTTTTATTCCTTCTTGGGATGGAATCCATGTCCCATGATGGACATGACTCACCCTTGCAGGATTCAGCGGTCAAGCTGTTGGAATGAAGGCTGGAGACCTCGCTGTTGCCATGCCTTATTTTCCTCAAGAACTGAGAATCTTGGTTAATCCTCCTAAAGCTTAATAAAATACACATATTGGAAACAGACCTGTTGTAAAGCCATTGTATGGAAGAACTTCCAGACTATCACAAACCTTTGTGTGTACATGCAAAAGGAAGTGGTTGGGAATGCTTAAAACTTGGAATGGATGGTTAGCCAGAGCAGTGGTGGTGTGGCTTAGCTCCATTTCAAGACCACCTCTTAGAAAAATATCCCACTTTGTCCTGTTCTTTCCAATCAGTTTTGGGGTAGGAAAAAAAAATAACCTCAGAGTTGTGTGTTAATAACCTTATTGTGGACTGTGTGGGTATATAAATATTGATTCTGTTTTATTGGTGTTTATTTACCAGGTGACACCTTTGTAAATAAAATAGAAATGAAGTCCCTGTTGCATTATGAAAATAAAGTGTTTTTATAATTATCTTGCCTAGTGTATATAATTAAACAAGTGATTTCTCAGAAGCACTGTAATTCCCATCATTTTAAAACAAAAAATCTTGATTAAAGTACAGCTCTTCATTTCATCTGAATTGTATTTCCTATGTATCTTTCTGCTTTAATATTTACTTTTCATACAAATATGTCCAAAACCAAAAATTCAACAAGTAGTTGAACATATTGAATCTTTTACATTCTGATTCTTTTCAAGGTTTACACGAGGCATATGTTGTGAGTTGACTTTGCTGAATAAGAAATCCATGAAGATCCTGTGAAATTCTGTGTTTTATGATTTCCCAGTTGAAAGTTTTCCCTGGCTGATTGCAGTTTAATACAGCAAATTTCTGAGTGCAACTTTTTGTTTGGTCTGAGTTAAAGTTCTCCAAATAAACAATAACATCAGCTTGTTGACTTCACAGAATAATTTCTTGTCCTGATCTTGCTTTAAGAAAACTTTAATGAGAAATATGCTCTTGTTGTTGTTAAGTCAGTTTTCTTCTTGTTGTGATTTAAATGTAAGGGCAAGATTTATGGAAATGACTGCAGGGTGGTGCTGGCCTAATTAGTCATTATTTCGGGCAAGGCATAAAAAATTGGTTGTTCTTGTGCCTAAAACTAATAGTGTATTTTGTATTTAATCTGTAGGTCTTTTGTAAAACAAATGGTTGTGCTAAAAACTGCAAAATACACACATTTAAAGTTTGTGTGCTATTATTTTGCATGCTGTTTTGGCATGTGACTTAAATTTTTCACTGATAGTTAAATTTACTGTTATGTATATTTGAAATGTATATATCCCTTAAAAGCCAGGAATAATAGTAGCTGAGCTGGAATTTGCAGTAGAAATTTTGGAATTGAGTATGGCTTTTCTACTAGTGTCTATTCAAGGATTAAACACAAAGCACTGCAGCGCTTTATAAGAGTACTAATACCTATTACAAGTTTTTTTTTGCGAGGAGTTTTAGGATTATCCGTGTGATATGTTCACCATTGGGCTGAGGGGTGTCTTTCAGGGCTTTCTTTTTGTGGGCCTTGTTGAGATGAATTCCCAGTAATTGGTATTTCACCCAGAAGCGACCCAGGTGACTTAGGAATTCTAGCACCTTCAGCATGTGGAATGTCTGTCCTAATCAGGCTTAAGAGAGGGGGGCATTAGCCCAGTAATGATTGAAACCTGCCTTCTAAAGGAGAATATTCAGCAGGGCATGTGACACCACGAATGCTCCTCTGTGCCTTTGCCGTCTCCTTGTCCTGCCACAGCTCTTGGACATCCTTAGTGGCAATGGGATGTTGCTGAAGCACAAAGCTGCTCTGCACACTCTTCTCCATGAATGCATTTTGTGATTAAACTTTTAAAAGTCACAGCCCCCAACACGCAACTGCAGTTTCATGGTAGTTCTGACATTATTTTACTGTTCACGCTGTGAATTCCATTCTATAGTAAAATGAATATTATATTGGCCTTTTAAGTTGGTTGTCAGTGGAGAATAAGGAAGCTACACTCAGAGCATCTGTATGCAATCTTGGCGACAAGTAGGACCCTCTGGAAAGCTGTTACTGTTGGGGCAGAACTAATCATTCCATGTGAAATTATATAAGGAGAATTAGCTCTGACTCTACCTCATTTCCTTTCATACCGCTGTGAAAATAAGCTTAGGAACGTCAACCCTTCCCTCCTTATTTCTCTAAGTACTTTGTTAAATACTTCTTTTTATTAAGGCTTATTTATTGGAGGTGCTAGAAAAGAAAATATAACTGTCTGTATTTCTAGGTCCTAATGGGATGTACCTTGCCCAATTTGGCAGTTGTGATTTCCTTCCCAGAACTGGATTCCTGGGATCAGTTGCCGTTGCCTTCTCTGTACTTTGACTTTATTTCCCTGGCGGATCATTCCGAGTACTCCACATTTAAGGTAGCATGCTTCATGTGAGAGAAAATTGTCAATCACAGCCTGCCTGGCTATTTAGAAAAGAGAGATATCAAAAGCCTGCTTGGAGCTCTAAGGAGCAGTCAGGTCACCTGCTGAGTTGCCTGGCAGGAGCCTAAACTCGTGCAGCCTTTAAGTTTAGGAAAGAAAACGGGGATCTCGGGAGGTCATTGCTCTGTGCTGAGGCCCTGTACTGGATGTGTGAGCATGTAGTTCAGTGTCAGGCCAGAGAGAGATGTACAGGCCATTCCTGACATGTTCTTCTTACCAGGTCTTAAAAACAATCAGAGGAGATTTGTGTAACCCCTCCATAACCTAATCCCTTGTTTAACTACCCCTAGAGGTAGCATATTTCCTCAAATACTATTCTAATTTTTTTTTTTTTTTTGTCTGCAGTAGATATTGCAGTAGCAGGGCACGATTCTTGTAGCTGTTGTTAAAGTATTTTGGAGCTTGTCTCATTTTTCTTTACCTTTTTTTATTCTCACTGTTTAACTCTCCCAGATTGCTTAGGTTTTCTTTTGAGCTTGTTTCCTACAAGTGTATTGAAACCTGAGTGTAATGTACAACCTTAGGATCAGTGATGAACAGACTAAATCTTACCATCTTTTTCATATGATGCTCATATCATTATTATTTTAAATTGGAATTATTTTTCAATGTTGGCATTCAGTTCAATATTAAAACCACAGTTTCAGTTTTGCTGTTAATCCTTTAGTCCTACTTCTCTCAATTCTGTTTCCCAGAATGCTGGCAGCATTTCCCATGTAACTACCAAATTTTGCAACTATATTGTTCATCATCCAAGTAATAAATGAAAACATTAAATAACCCTGCACTGAAAATGCCAAGAGGAAGTTTATTGTATTCAGAGTCCTGCAACCTGTACCTTGTTGCAGACCCAACTTCTGGAGCTGGAGTCATGGAATAGTTGTGTTGTGCTCTGATTCCCTTGTTGTCTTTGGAGCCATTGGTTCTTTCTGTCTGTGTCTATCTTGCATTGAGAAACCTGAAATGGGACAAATCAAATCTGACATCTTGTAGCTATAGGTGTTTGGGGAGGGATTTTCAATGAGTTGAAAAAAGCTTGGAGAATGTCTGCATGGATCTGCAGCCATGGGTGACTCAGTTTCTCTCAGTGGTGTGTAAAAATCATCTTTAATTATACTTCTGTGTCTGACCCACAAATGGTCATTTTTCATGGCTGCTAGATCAACACCTAAAAAAAAAACTTTGATCATCAGATCTCAAGATTTAAAGTGCTTTTTGTGAAACATTGTAGACACTAGAGAAGGGGAAGATACACTCTCTCCTTCAAAATTGTTTCTTTCTTGCTGCTTGCTTGGAATATAATCTACAGATGTTTTTCTTTTATGTTGATGTTTTACTACACCTGATGTGATCAGAAACACTTTTTTATCCTCTGCCCTGGCATTTCCAAAACCAAAGCAACTAAGAGATGCTGACAGAGTTGGGAAGACACAAGGACTGTGGCTTAGAGTTAAGGCAGATGTGATTGCAACATCTGTGCCTAGGAAAGCTGCAGTCTGATCTGCCTTCTGTCTTCAGGATTTCTGGGATTCCAGAAGCAGAAGTGGTGCAGATAAGACATGTCCTCTGAGGCTTTGAAAGGCTTCTGCTCAGATTGTAAAGCTCTTCCTTATTAGGCCCACAGGAAACACATCTCCTCTAGCGCAGCCAAATTGGTATCATTGTTAAATACTTCTCCTCAGGCTCTCCAGTGGTAACTCTGCTCCATGGTGGGGTTATTTGGGATGAAGAGCCTCTGTGGCTGCCTCTGTGTATTGACTAGCTGAGTGTATTACTGGCATGTAACTGTGTGTGGTAATTTCTGACTTGGAAGCTGTGATGCGATCCAAAAACCAGTTTATAGAGGGTTTTCTACCTTTTCCCTTAAATTGGACTCCATAGGCCTAAAATTTGGGACTTCTAACTTGAAATCTCCATTAGAACACAATCTAGTAACTAGAAAGAAAAACCCCAAAGCCTTGGCATCAGACAAATGAAAATTCATTTTCTTTAATGACTCTCCCCTTTGCCAACTGTGTTCTTGGAAAATGGGACTTTGCACTTGGTTTGTTTTCAGTGCAACAACTGTGTTGGTTTCTGGGTGGCATAAAATTGTGCATGTTCCTCTCTGGGTTATGAAGGGAGCCCTGCCCTTTCCCTCATCTCTGAGCAGCAGTCATGGGGCTACTTCCTGACCTTGGGACTGTTCTTGAGGCTCCCCACTCCCTGTGCTTCTCCTCTGCTGTTGTGTCCTGCTATGAAGGCTGTGCCAGGTGAGATGTGCTTGCTGTTCTTTCTCTTTGCAGGTGAACTCCTCTGGCCTGATATGCAGCTGGTCAGAAGAGAGAAGCTGGAGACCTTCCTTTTTTCCATCTGTACCTTTGAAAGGACTTCACTGACCGCAGTGCACAGCAGGCAAAGCAGGTATGATTTGTGGGAGTCCAACAGCAAATGCTTCAGAAAAGCAAAGATTCACTGCCCCAAGTTCACAAATCTGTCCTGCAGGAGAAACAGTAAGTAAGACATTAAAAAAGTAACTGGATGAAACAATGTCCACATGACCAAAGCAGGGGTTTTGCATGATTTCTTGCATAATTTTTATGTTCTTGTCATCATAACAATATGTGACAAATGAACATGCTTTT
Organism: Peucedramus taeniatus; assembly: GCA_013400575.1. Classification (NCBI taxonomy): domain Eukaryota; kingdom Metazoa; phylum Chordata; class Aves; order Passeriformes; family Fringillidae; genus Peucedramus; species Peucedramus taeniatus. Next base: position 688,209 of record WBNO01016002.1, on the reverse strand, counting down.
CTCTCAGTGATATTTAAAATTTGATTACCTGAATATTGATAATGTTTGGTGCTTAGAAATATTTGAAGAGTTTTGTAATTCACTGGATTGTGCATAGAGTAATTTTGGGAGTTGAACAGTATATTTCACTGCAGACAATCTCAAAATAAGTTCTTAATAATCTGGATGTATTAATATTAATTTTTAGAGTTTACATTGTTAAATGTTAGTTATTAAATTCTGTTCAAGATGTAAACTGTATTCTGTTTTGTAGCATTAATTATGCAAGTTTGAAATTCTCAGTTTCATTTTAAGGTAGAGCTTTTTATTTGTACGTAGCTGTTGAAATAAATTACCAGTATGAGAAAACATTCTCCTAATAAACGAGGGATGCCTGGAGTTGGCTCTGCTAACTGAGACAATTTAATTCATCCATCATCAGGGATGATGTTTCTTAGCAACACAAAGTATTTTCACCCGGGGCGCTTTCACAAACTTTCACATTTTTCTTCAAATGCAGCCTTGGTAGTGTTTTATATGACCTGAAGTTCGTCCATCTGTCCTGAAGCTCCCAATGCTTTGCCATTCTCTCCCGCGATCAAATGATCCGATATATGGGGGGTTTTTTTCAGCTTAATAATACACAAGTTGACTAGAGAATCATTTCGTGTGTCACATTTTCCAAAGGGTTCTGGGAAATTATTTGTTGTTCTGTATAGCAAAGCTAAAAGTTATTGAAAATGTGCTACGGTTTCATAATAAAACAGATCTGAAAATTATTGGCTGGAGAGCCAACTAAATGCTTTCTGATAGCCATAGCCTCAAGGGGGATACTTGGATCATTTGTAATAAAGGGATATCTTTGATATTTTTTTGTGAATTGACTAGTATTCTGTTTAGATCATTATTTAAGAAAAAAACTGGCTTGGTATGCAGTGTTACATTATCAAATTGTTTGGGTGTAAGAATTGCCTTAATGTATTGCCAGAATTTTCCATGTATATTCTTTTTGTGTACTGCATGAAATCAGAAGAAGCTGTTGATCCATTAAGACTACCTTTACTTCTTGCTTTCCATTTTTACAACATTTGTGGGGATGATTTGATCAGTGTAATTACCACCTGGGGAGACTTGGCTTGCTCAAGAAACCCCTTCAGGTATGTAACAGGTGTTGTTCAGTATGGAGAGCACACATCTTCCAAGTGCAATGTGTTATTTTGCTTTGAGAAATAATATGTCTTGATTTTTTGGTAAACTGCTCAGCAAACTTCTGTTATGTGAAGAAGTGACTAAGCCTTTGCTTCTGTCTTACTTTCAGAGGAAAAGTTTTAGTGGTTCTTTGTCAGCAGTGCATAGTGACAAGGTGTTTGTTAAATGTTGTGATGAGGTAATTGTTATTCAGCTTATTTCCCAAAGAAGGTGTACAGAAACCCTTTTAAATTGTGGGAAAAGAAGTTATGGAAACACCAGTTTGATTCTTCCTCGTAGGTAGAAAAATGCTGTGTTGTAGCTCATGTCATCTTAGCTTTAATTTGTTGAGTTTTCATGTAAACAAACAAAGTCTTTGTACATACGTGCAAAAAAATTAATGGGACATTTAATTCTATGTCCAAGCCAGGACATCTTGTTTGAGGTGATCTTATTGCAGTGTAGGTGTTTCATGCCCTGGTGTTAACTGCCTAGCATCTTGCAAGATCTCCAGGTGTTCCCTGAAGTCCTTTGAAGGATCATCTAAGTTGGAAGCTTTTTGTGTTATCCCACAGAAAATGGTATCTGATAACAAAGGAGGAGAAAAATCTTCTGCTAGCCAAGCCTTTAAGTCTCAAGTCTTTGAAAACAGCAGCAGTTGCTTGTGTCTGATGCTGCCTTACCTGTAAGTTGGAACTGTGGTACCTTGCAGAAAGGTTAGGGTTCTGTTTGCTCCTGCAAAGCTTTGTTGCATGTTGTGGCAGACTACATTTTTACCTCTGCTTTAGCATCCTGGGATCATTTGGGAAGCTCCAGAATCAATTTTAGGCTCTCCTTGCCCTTTCAGGTTCTGTTAAAAAAATTCCTGGTAGTCGTGGTGGCTCCTGGAGGCACCTGCAGAGTCTGATGTCAGGGATGTTTCCTGGAGGCTGGTGTTTGCCCTGCCATAAATAATGTAGTCATGTTGTAGACCTGTATTTGCATCTTGGTGCAGTCAGTAAAGATTGACATGAAGGCTGGTAATTCATCTTTCAGGAAGTCAAATTTAGAAGATTACTTATTGAAATTTCTCCATAATTGAGAGTTCATTTTTCTAACTGTAAACTCAGTGTTTCAAGTTACAAAACTAACAAGGGCTGCCACAGACAGGTGAGCACCACCTGTTTTGTATGAAACCAAGCCTCCCAAATACTCTCCAGAAATTAGTCTAAGAACAGTTTTATTTTGAATAAAGCTTTGCTTGGGGTAGAGAAATAAAGATTTCCATGGGATTCACAAGCAAAATACAGCTCTCTGCTGTGAAGTACTGGAAGCAGTGCTGGTGATGTGTCAGTTTAGGGTGGAGGAGAAAGGGCTTCAATAATTCTAAGTTCCATTTCCTTGGGAACATTTTTTATGTAGCAGAATGGTTACTCAGGATAGGTAAATGATAGCAAAATGTCACTTGAGTGCTGTGCTAAAGGCAAATTAATTACTAAATGTTCCTTTTAAATCATAGCCTCTCTTGCCTCAGCAGACACTGGAGTCCTTCTCTTATCCCTGTTCCTTCTCAACTAGGGATTTTCCATGTATTCTATGCAGTTTCCTATGGTTAGCTGTAAGAACATGAAGAATTGATAAAAATTGTCTTTTTGAAGGTAGTGAAAGGTCTAGAGTCAGTGTGATAAATAGAGAGGGATAACTTATAACGATAAACACACAGTAGTGTCAAAACTGTTGTAAATTTTCAAAAACTACTTTTCATCCTCATCCAACCATGACTCAAATAAAGAACATTCCCTTTATGGCCTGCAGCACAATACAAGTTGTACTTTGTTAGCTTTCAGTTAAAGCAATTGAACATATTACTTGAATTTTAGGAAAGAGGATTTGAAAACATACTATATTTAGGGTTTAGTCTTGAAGTTATAAGAATAACTAGTGGTTCTTGCTGTTGTTGCATCTTTCAGTGTTCATGTGCAAAGGATGACTTGATCAGAGTTGTCACTGGGAACATTTAGTTTTTCATGCAAAGTATTTTTGGGCGGCTTTTATTTGGAAGACTATGGGGTGGAATATAAAAGAATGGGTCTAAGAAATTATAATTTATGTTAAAAGGTCACAAATTATAATTGTTTGGGTGCTGTTTCTGCAGATATTCTCTGAAAATAGGTGAGTGCAAATCAGGTTAAAGCACTTCTCAAAGTGGGTGATTGACCTTGGAATTCTTAGCATTTAATGTAGTGTCTTTTCAGATACTTGAGAATTCTATCATTTTATTCTAATTGGAATTTGGACACTTCTAGGAATGAGCAGTCAGTTGTTCTGTTAATGTTGTGTTTGCATCTAACTCACATAATGTGAGAGTTTGCATGAAAGCAGGTGTGGTTTCATTCAGCCTCTCTACTCAACACACAACTATTGTGTTGTCTCTAAAAATTATAATTTCTCTATATTATTGAGCTTTATTTGCAGCCAAGGAGTACTACATGAAAGGGTTGGGGCATTTTTAGAATCACAAAATGATTTGGAAGGGACTTTAAAGGCCATATATATAAAGTAAAGAACATCCTGAAACAGGTACAATCAAATTCCAGTTATACAAACAAAAAGTGAGCTTCAAAATAGTTGTATTATTTTATCCAGTGTTAATGATCTGTGTTTCATAAGAAAGGCTGACCTTTTTGGTACCTTCTCTTCAGAAGTAAAGAACAGTCTGATTTGTTTCTCCCACAGTTGGAAGGGCAGTTGGAAATTTGGTTGATCTTATTTTTTTCAGCATAGCTATCACACAGAATGAGAGGGCCAATTGCTGAGATTGCAGAGGACTGTGCAGCCCCAGGCATCTTCCACTATGTGTGAAGACTGATTCTGGTTAATGCAAACAAATAAAAATGAAGTGCCTAAATTCAGACCAAACACTGACTCAGATCAGGAAAAATATGATCCTTCCCAGTGACCTAAAATGGATGCATGAGGCTTATATGTGATGGCTTGTATAAATCAAGGCAAATGGGCATTATATAATACATTTATCATTGTGATTATCACTTGAATTGCTTAGCATTGTAACATGGTAAGCATTGGCCAGTGTTGTATTTAACTGTAAAGAAAGTATTAGAAAATTATAGTCTGAATTTGATTTAATTGAATATGGTGGTCCATAGCTCTGCAACTTGATGTTTGAGACAGAGAAAGAAATGGTCAAGAGCCTGCACATTCTGCATGTGGGGTTTTTAATGTTTGGTTGTCTCATTACTCAGGTATAAAGCAGGCATTTTACTGCAATAATAATCTATTCAAGGTGCTATTTTTAGGCCAATATAAACCTATCTAAAATATCCTGTATTAAATATGTAAATGCTTTCCTGTGGCCAAATTAATTTTGTCCACGCAATAACTAATGTTAACTTTGTAACTTCAGCTTAAGCCACTTTTCAGCTTCCAGCCTCTTAATTGTTCTTTAATCTATGGAGTACAAAGAATGAAATGTGTCCAGTCTTATTAAACTTTCGGTTAATTTCGTTATGATCAGGGAGATGATTTACAGTTAGGGTTTTGAGATGTGGACCATTATTATTTTTGTAGACCAGCTCTCTTCCCTTTGCCTGTTCACTCCTGAGTGGGTGAAAAGGTCCAGGAGCATGTGGAGAAAATGTCTGGACTGTGGTATGATACAAGTGAGCAGTCCTACATCATTCTGTGCCTGGCTGGACAGTGATTCTGCCTGGAATTATGACCTTAAAATGGTCCCTGGTGTGAGAGGAGCTGCAGATGTTTCAGGGTCACAAGTGAAATTTCTCACCTGAGACTGATGTTGGGATACCTCCTGTTGGGATAATGAGTTAAATATACCTCATTTCCTTTTTATATTCTTTATGCATAACTAGATCTAGGAAGGCCTGGTAAGTGTGGAATTAGTGTTTATTTCCTTTTGTGTTAAATTAGACCTGTCACCAGATTTGTTCCTAGATTCTCATGCATCTTACACAGCCATTCCTGCTGCTTGTCATCTTCAGCTCTCCCTGTTTTTGCATTAGTGTGGGCTCTGTGGCACTTGATTTAACATCAGTACAAAACTCTATCAGAACTTCTTAGTGTTGATTGTCTCTAATAACTTAAAATATTTTTTTTTTGCATGTGACTGTGATTTTTGAGGGAGAAAAAAATCCATGTATTTTCATTGTTAGCGGAAACTGCAGATGGGAACCTCAAAGAGGAAGACCGAGGGGCATCCTCTGTAGGTTGTCCACAGTGTATTTGGTCAAGAAAAGAAGCAGATTAAGGAATGTGACGTGTGGTTCTTGATGCAGAAAAAAAGCTTCTCTGTGCCTAATACATTGGAAAACATTTGTTCAAGAGCAAGTCTCCCCCATGCAAAATTTGCCCCTGTAGTATTATTAAGGTCAGTATCCATGTAGGTTCTCATCCAAACTCAGTGTGGTGCCTGAGGTCAGCTTTGGCTTGTAAATGCAACTTTAGGGAATGTTTTGTCTGGTCCTGTTAAAAAGCATCTCTGTAAGTTGTTTGTTTAGAAACTTATTTACTCCTGCTTTTCCTGGGCTTGTCTTTGGTTCTTGCTTAAAAAATAGCTGTAAATGAAACATTGTGTCCTGCTTCACGAGGTTTGTGGAAGTAATCCTTACATGTATACATACACTCATTGACTGCTTTTTGATATTGATTTGAAGATGAATGTTTTCAGTTCTGGATGTTTAGTAGACTTTTTTGTGTGAAAAAATGTGTCGTAAGTTTTGTGAGAATGACTGTTGTAAGTTGATGAGTACTACAGTCTGTGATCCAGGGAGGAATTACCAAAATGCTATTTCATAAAAATCAAATAAACTCTGTGACTGATCAAGTGGGCAAGCTCACATGTCCCTGTAGTTCTCTAAACATCCTGGCTTGACTCATTACTACCAGAGAGGTGTCTGCACTTCATCATGTGTTGGCATGTTCCCTGAGACTCAGCACTCCTCTTCTGTATTATTTCTTGATAGTTCTTTCATTAATCCTTCAAAAGTGCTGGACTGCTTAATGGAGTCGGAATAAAAATAATGCATTTTCAGAAAGTCTTCCAATGTGTTCTGTTTGCTTTCTGCATCTCACTTAAGTGTTAATCAATTAAGTGATTCTGATTCTAGTCACTCCCAGGTTAGATCTCAGCGATACAGGGATGGATAAATGTACTCTGTAAATTAGGTGTGAAACGGTTGGGGAAATGCACAAGCTGGTGCTTTGCAGAGCCAAGGCAGGTCTGGCTGGGCTTTATTTTAGCTCATGTGTGGGCAGGCTGGCAAGGCTAGTGCTGGGCTGGAGAGAAGTGGATGTCCAGGGAAGAAATTGCTCCTGTAGGAAAATGCTCAGGTGTTCATTTTCTACCTGTTCTTTTCTATATATTTATTACTTGAGTTCTGTCACCTGGGCTGTTTTGTTCTGCTCTTCTGTTTTTTTTACACTTTAACTTCTAAAATTTTTAGTTGGGAGTCACAGGCCATCAGGTGCCACAGTTTGCTTATAAACAGGACCAGAATATTTTAACAGAAAGTTGTTGCCAGCTCTCTTTAAGGATTCTGCCTAAAAAGTAAAGATCACTTTATGATATTACATAGACAATGAAAACAAAACTTGTGGGTTTTTTTTAGGTAGCTCTTCTGTTCAAAATTAGAAATTCCAATTTCAATTTATTATAGGTATATTATGATAGGCAGAATTGTAACTCAGAGTTACTCTTCCCTGGAAGTAAATGTCTGCTGAAGATGCCCAATATAACTTCTGATTCAACTGGCCTGGATATAATTAATTGGCTATTGATAGAAATCCATTTATGTGCTGTGTGAACAATGGAAAACCATCAGAAGTAAAGGTGCAGCTGCCTCCACTTTCCTGGCAAAGAATCTTCCAGTCTTGAAAACCCAGCCATGGCAGATGCCAAGGTTGGAGACCTGGGCCTGCTGTAGTCTCCATTTAAGATACTTCTCTAAAATTCTTTTGCCCACTCTGAAATAATTTCACTGAATATATTTTACCCCTAGCATTCACATATTCAGCAACCTGCAAGTTCTGCTCAAGCTGTGAGTTTTGGAGGGTGTCTAATGTTCTGTTTAAAGGTGAGGATCCTGTTACATTTTTTTCTTTAAATTTTATGAGCATTTTATATAATGATGTTTCTGTCATGCTTTTGGCCATGAATCAGCACAGCATTTCTGTGCAGGCTTTAATTGAAGCGTGGAGTTGTCTTGCTGTGCAAATGTTGAAGTCAGTGAGACTATTAATTAAAATTAAGTATCTGCATAAGTGCTTTTGCTAAAAATAAGTTGCTTCATAACAGCTTTGGGCCATATTTGGGAAGGAGGGGGTTGTTTTTTTCAAACTTTGGAAATAGGTATATGTTTCTCTCTGAACTGCATGATGATAAAATGTAGCAGCAATACCAGAGGGCAGAATGTTGATGGGAAGAAGTGTGAGCTTTCTGCCTTGTCAGATGTCACCTAAGCTGCTATTTATTGATTTTTAAACAGAATAAAACTGTTACAGCTTTTATATTGCACAGAGACTGGTGGAAGACTTGAGAAGTTACTGCTTAAGTGGAAGCACACAAGTGACAGGAATCAATCAGTTCTTTATCTCCCTTTCTGAGTGCCTGGTTACAACTCTGTTTTTCTTCCATCAGTTATTTAAAGTTGGAGCTTCTCAGAGTGAGACTCCTTAGGTACTTGTGCTGTGTGTCATTTGTTTTCTAGCTGTGTTTGAAGCCATTAAAAATATTACCAGGGACTACTGAGCTGTGGCTTTTCCCATATGTATTAGACAATTTACAATACAAATTTACTGTACAATTTACCTTATAAAATGATCTGATTTATTAATTCTCACAGTACTTTGGCAAAATAGCATCCTTTTGTCTCTTCAGTCTGGCTCTTTACCAGACTCACTTTATCATGCCAGCCTGTTACCTTTTTTCTGATTTCTCTCAAAAATAGACTCCTTACAAGCTCTAGCACTCCTCACCTGCAGCAAACCAATAAATTAAGAGTGGAGGGAAGAGATACTGGAAACGTGGATAAGAGGAATGTGCACCAAGCTGCCAGTGCTCTCAGGTTTCTCACTGCACCTTCCTGTCTCTTCCAACACTGATCTTAAGATCCCTGCCCTGCCTTTTGCAGGTGTATGAGCTGTGCATAAAGCAGTGGCCACAAAGTTAAGCAGGAAAAGATGAGGGACCCTATTTCACATGATGTCAGCCGGGATGAAGCCTTTTTTGCCTGAGGTCACGCAGAAATCTGGTGCAGGATTGGGGCACAGGTGTTTCCTGACCACAAGCTAATTCTTCTGAGGTGCTTCAGCACAATGTGTGTTGATATTTCCAAGCTGTTGGTTTCTCACTGCTGCTGTTCTTAGTCTTTATCATTTAGTCCATGACTGGTAGCAGAAGCTGAGAATGCCACTTATGGTCATACAGTGTTTCTTGCTGAACATCACATGGTTGTTTCTAAAAGTTGGATCTGTAGGTTCCTATTTAAAATCATTTATTAGTATTGTTGTTGGGGTTGTGTTTGCTTAGTGTCACTGCCAAAAGTTTCTCTAAAGCACTGTCACGTGAATACAAAACAAAATTTACATTGTTTGGGGAAAAATAGTAATGTTGCCATCTTTACTATGAGCACGTCAGTTGCTCTTTATTGCTTTTTAAATTTGATTTTGTTGTTGTGTGGCAAGCTTTTCAATAAACATAGTGGTTTCATTTATATAACACTAGAATTATTGTTAATGCCCAGGTTCATACTGCGAATTACGTATGTAATATTGTGTCCAGTGGGATCCTGTATCACAGAATTTGCATAGTTATAGTGCTGGTGACATCGTATCTCATACAAAGAACCCAGGGACCTGATACAATATCAGTAAAACTGTCTCCTAGGTATGATTCAAACAGTTTTATTAGCAACATATGGGGTATGAAGGAGCCACAGAGGGTAGTTTTGAGTGTAAGGGTGCTGGCCTATCTTTTTCAGCCTGTAATTATATCAGTCCTCTTCTATGGCATTATTTGTTGCTGCTCTGGGATTGCAGAAAAAATAACTACTAATATGATGACACAAAGGATCAGAATAAATTATAATTGTTGACTTTAGAAGAAATTCATTGGCAAAAAGGCTTACTGTCCAAAGCTCGGATGTCATTTCTGGTGCAGCTTCAGAGCTAAGCCACTGCACTAAATAATATAGTTTTGAAAGTGTTAGGGTTTTCTGGCAACCTTATCCTGCTGTATTGGATGCTTTTGTGATCTGACAGATACAAGGAAGAAACTTTTTGGCTGCATTTTGGTTTTTAATCTTAAGCTAAAAGAGTGCATTTTGTTTAATTGATAGTGGGATATTGAACTCTTGTTCCCCAAATGGAGCATATTCTAATTAATCATCTTGAAATAAAGAGTTCATAATTTAAATTATGACATTAAAAACTTGCGAAAATATAATTAGAAAATTACAGTAGTGCTCTGTTTAGTTGTACTTCTTAAAGTAATGAAATATAAAAAAATAACTTCTACATGTTGTAAAAACGATAAAAGTTTGGAGGTTTAATGTTTCTGCCAGTTGGCTGAAGAGCCACAGTGTGTATGTAGCTATTAAAGAAAAATAGTATTTGACTACTTCCCAGATAATTTTTTAAAATGCATGTGTTTTAAAACACTGGGCTGAGCAACATCTCTGCACAAGAACCTGTGTAGGGAGTTGGGACTGTTGTTTGGACTTTAGTCAGAGTTACTTCTGAATATTTTTATTCCTCATTGAGGTTCAGCATGGAACAAACAGTCTGGGACCTCTGTGGTGCTTCACTGATGTGGAAGCATCTTTCCATAGACTTGTTTCCATTCCATACTGTGTTGATCTTACTGTGGTTGCAAAAATATAACAAATATATAATTTTATCTGGAAGGGATACTTAGAATTGTTCATCCCTTGTTTTCAGGTAGGATTAAACTTTTTTTGATCATTCCTGACTTAATTATACATTAAACAAGATAATAATAAAAAAAACCCCTAATTTATAACTTAAATGCTAAACTTCTTTCTTAGGGCTTGAGCTCTCTGCTGGCTTTTATGAGCTTTTCTGACTTCCAGAAACTTTTGAAGATAATTGCAGGTGATTGAGGAACTATTTTAACTTGTTCCCATGGTATCCAACAGTAAAAGACCTCAGACTTTGCCAGTTTGTATTTGTTTTGAAAAATGTCTTCTCATCCTGTATCTCAAAGCTTTATCTCTTTGGGTGCTTTGAGTGGAAACTCTCACAAATTTGCTGCTGTTGAGAATCTCAAGTTCTTCTGTGAAAATTGAAGTAAAATCATAATAAGCCTTGTAATTTTGAGAAATAACTAGAAACATGTAGTGAGACTTGTGATTGAGAAGTGGACAGATGTCAGCTTGTAGGTGCATAAACATCACAATCTTCTGATCTTTGTGTGCAGTTGTCCCCTGGCTCCAGCACAACCAGCTACAGGGAGAAATGGTCATTTCCAGTGTGCCTCAAAGTCAGCTTGCTCTTTAGACATCATTAAGCATAAACTTGTACTGTTTTAATCAATTTTTTTTCCTTTTTAATGCTATTTTGCTTTTTTTTCGTATTTTTTCTCCTTTCCCATATCATTTGTTGTTTGGAGTAGAAAGTTCACACCCACTTTGCTAAAGATGGTATAGGAGTGATTTCTGAAAGTAACTATTAAATAAAAAAAGTTATATAAACATATCTGGACATCACATCATAGGGACTTCAGAGCTGTCTCAGGAGCCTCTAGAGCCACTCATGTTAATTGTTGCGTATCTTGTAAATGTGTTTATTTCAAAGTACTGGAAGCCTTCCAAGAAATTTCTGTATTTAAAAGGGCAAAAAGGATGTCACAGTGGATTTAGTCCAGGACAAAATAAAGTAAAGGTTAACTTGGACTTCCATCAGTGAAAGCTTAAAAGCTAAAAATAAAAATAAATGCTGGTCACTATGGTTTTGTGATAGAAGGATTTGTGAGACAAAGCTGATTTTTTTTTTTTATAGGATTGTGTGTCTGGCCTTTATTGCTATATTTAACTAATTTCTTTTGAAGCATTAAATCTTTGCAATGCAGTATTTTGATATAAAAACTTAGGTTGTATGTAGCTGAGACAAAAAAGATTAAAAATGTCCTGTTTCTTAAAGTGTAACTTTTAATGAGGTGACAAAGGCATACACCTTGTGGCTCCCCAATGTGTTTGTGGCCCACTTAATCAGCAATTTCACTGAGATATAATTTTTGCTGCTTTATTTTTCAGATGATGCAAAGAATGCTGGAGAAATACATCTGCAGTTAGTCACATAGCTCAGTCATCAAAATACAGGAAAACTGTAGTTGGGCCAGAAAACTGGGGTGGGAAACCCCATTGTGAGAATACAGGGGAGGCAGAGAGAGCTGGGACAGTTCAGCCTATAGATGAGTGGGCTCAGGGACACACACTGAAATAGAGGAAATTCTGTTACAATGAGAAATTTTTTGCTGTTAGTGGCCAAACACCAGAACAAGTTGCCCTCAGAGGCTCCATCTATGGAGATACTCAGAACTGGAGGTGATCTTGGGGACCCTCCTGTTCTCTGGTTTGGGCAAAGGGTTTGAACTGGAGGTCCATGACTGTGGGATCTCCTGTTTGCCTTTATCTCACGTGTGGTCTGTCTTCACAAATGTTATTAGAATAGGGAAGGTGTTTGGGATAAATATTTGTATGGTGTAGAATCGAGCAGTATTTGGATGAATCTTCACAAAATCACTGAATGCTTTGAGCTGGAAGATCCTCCAGTTCCAACCCCCTACCATGGGTAGGGACATGTTTCACTAGACCAGGTCACTCCAAGCCCCATCCAGGGCTGGTCTTGAGCACTTCCAGGGATGGGCAGACTGCAACCTCTCTGGGCAATGTTTGGCTTCTTAAACTAAAACAGTTCAGAAGTTAGACCAGATGAACTCAAATTCTCTTTTCTTTTCTCCCCCCAACTTTATTTAGATTGAAGAATGCTACTACGCTCAGGAAAATTGCACTTTGAAATCTGTCCATTGGACTGAAGCAGATAGAATGGATTGGAAGAAGTACTGCTCACCACTGAGATCCATAGCCAAGATTCCCAAACTGCTTTGGTGAAGACCTCTGAAGCAGCACCACCTGGCATTTTACTGCTGCCAGTTTTGAATGCAGGTAATAATGCTTCTGATAAATATGATGTGTTAGTTAGATGAAAAGGGGAGAGAATTCCCTGTTTGAGAAGGCTTCATGGGTTTGGAATTCTTGGTGTTATTAGATGTCTACTAATGATTTTTTTACTCTACTTGCCCTGAAATGATGGCATGGTTCAAATTGTACTTTCAGTGCATGGTAAGTCTGACAGGGTTACAGGTTTTGGGAATCAAAGGACTCTTTCTTTCAGGACGCAATTAGGACCATGTTTGATTTCTTTTTTTCTTCTTTTCAATCAAAGCCTGGATTCATGTGGTTGCAGCAGAGAGGGTAGATGTTAAGATCATGAGTGGAGTATGTCTGTTAACTATTAGGCTGTACCTGTACTTAAAGTATTCTGGCTTCATGTAGCTGTAAAAGAGTGACAGCTGGGACCTACAGCAAAATAGGAAGGGGGGACCAAAAATATGTGGCCATTCATATATATATATATATTTATTTACCACCCCAAAAAATCAATCAATGTTCAAACTAATCGTAATCAGCAGTGAAATGAGATTGTATTTTATAGTTTTGGTGGGGAAAATTAGTTTCTCTCACACTGAGAATTAATAAATTTGGTTGTATCTTCGAGTTAAAATGACACTTCAGCATAACTTCTGTGCCTCTAAAACTGCCCTAAGCCTGGGCTGTTTAAGGAAACAAGCTGGTGTGACATAGGGGTGTGTCAGTGCCATTCCTTCTCTTCTCCCCTTTCTTTTCCAGTAACTTCTGAATTAATCAGACAACCTGTACTGAATTTACCAGAAGAGTAGGTGCTACAGGAAATAACAGACTTTCCGCTACTCACATGAAATCTGTGCCAAGGACTCTATATTTTTAAACTGTGAATTCATTTATGATTAATGTTTTAATTATTTGTTTGTGTCCTAATTTCTGCCATGTTTCAAATTTAATTAAGTTTGAGATACAGGAGTAAGCAACAAACTCCAGGCCCTTCCTTCTTTCTCAAATTGCTTACAACCTCCTCAGTGCTTTCTCACCGGGGGATTTTGCCAGAGCTGTGATGTCTCTGAGGCTGCTTCTTGCACAGAAGTAGTCTCATGAATTGGGCAGGGATGGAAGTCACATAACCATAAAGGAGTGTTGTTTTCTGGTTTGTGTCAACAGGTGGAAAGGGACAGGTAGGACACCCCTGTCCTGAGCTGGGGACAAGCAGCCTCATGTGGGGAGAGCAGTGTCTCTGTCTCCCAGGTGAGAGAACTTGATGTGATGAGAGAAAAAAAAAATGCAGTTCACACAAATATTACATATAGTGTAATTTTTTTACCACAAAGTGTAAAAATTTTATGTTTTGAATTCCTCCTAATGTGCAACCATCTATGATTTGCACTATATAGGATAAGGGTTTCAAAACTTTGAGTCTTTGAACTGCCATTGTCAGAAATTATTCCAGCATTCAGGTGCCCAAGTCTCATTGCAACTCCGTAAAATTTTCACCTTCTCCTTTGAAAATGGAGCTGAAAATTACTTGGGTATTTTTTTCTGGAATACTTTAATTCTGCACAATTTCATCTGGTATGGAGCACAGGGGAGGCACAGGCACTGAAATACCCTGAGCACAGGCAAAGCAATCACAAGCCTGAGGGCAAATGGGTGTTTGTTGGGGTGAGTGGAGATCAGATGGACACCACCACTGCTGCCCTTGCTTCCAGTGTCTCATTCATCCAGGTGTATCCTGGGTAGGTAAACACAACCTGTCCATCTGTGACTCATTTCACACTTCAATGTGCAGCTAAGTGACTCCATAAACGTTACTGATTTCCACATGCAGGTTTTGGCACCCAGGTGTTATTGTTAAGAATAAAAAAATAGAGGGTTGGTATCAGCCTACCTAATTTTTCAAAATTATTGGTGGCTTACAAATGATGAAGCTTAATTCAGCACCAGGAAAGGAACAAATTTTTCCCTCTGAGGGTGGTGAGGCCCTGGCACAGGGTGCCCAGAGAAGCTGTGGTTGCCCCTGGATCCCTGGAAGTGTCCAAGGCTGGGTTAGATGGGGCTTGAGGCAACCTGGGATAATGGAAGGTGTCCCCTGTTTGTGGCAGGGGATGGGAACAAACTGTTCTTGAAGGTCCCTTCCAATCAAAAGCATTCTGATATTCTGCAGTTTTATACTGCTCTGTAGGTTACTGCTAGAAGCTTTATTTCTTCTGAGTTATGAAAACACAGCACTTTAAAATCTGAAGAATATGTCTTAGTGCAAAACACAACAATACCCTGAGTTCAGACAGCAGCAGTGAGGAAGGAGCACAGACACTTGAATCGTGTGGTTACTGCTGTGAATGTAATTCAGAGACTAAAACTAGAACCCTTTCTCACACTTTCCCATGCAGAAGAACAGGCAAGTGCAGACCTTGAACTGGTACATGGCATGTACTCATATCTGTTTATACATAGGCTGATAGGTTTCTTTCCTGCCAACTTAAATTTGAATATTATCTACTGGAAATTTCACAGGATTCTGGTAAACAGGTAATAATTATTTTTAGGTGATTTCCAGTGTGACACTCAGTAGCTCACTGTTTCAGCTTACTTAGTGACACGCTCTTAATTTTTTTTTTTTTTTTTTTTTGTTAATGAGACAATGCTGGTGTAGTTACTCAGATGTTTACTGGGAAACAACAGCTGGATGGGTGCTAGCTGGAACCTGCCAGTTCAACTGGACTAATGTGCTTGATAGAACCCTGGTGTAGTCAGAATACATCTTGCAGAAGTAAATCTTAAAAAGCCAATTTTCTGTCTTGTATCTTTTATTGTTGTTTTTTTTTTTTTTTCACCATAAATATATGCTTAGAGCAGAGCAATTCTAAGCATGTCTTATGGGCACACTTGCAAACAATTTGAAAATATTGCTTAGGATGGGCTCAAAGATCTAGAAATGTGTATTTTTATTCATATACATCCCTTCACTTTAGGGATATTTAACTTTTACTGGCTTACCTTGTAGCAGAATAGGGGTGTGGATCTGTAGGAAGCAATATTCTCACTGAAGCAGCCTGTGCAGAAGTCTTGATCCTGGTTCACCTGTAGAATCAAAGTTGTGGAATAAACCCTGGATTTTAGCATGTGGTAGTTTTGAAGCACTGAACGAGCTTTCTAGGCCGACTGGTTCATCTCAGGTTAGAATGGAAACTAAAACCCCTCCCTGCATGTAGAGGGGGAAGCCTAAAGAGGAAATAATGACTTAAAATATGCTTTCATCTGCTGTATTGAAAGAAGATAAAGGTGGGTTGGTTTTTTTTAAAAACTTTTTAATCAGACAAGCTGCATTTTGTCATGTAGTTTTTTGGCAATTTAATTACAGCTTTAAAAATGCATAAGTGACTGTACAGTCCTAAAAGCATTTGACAAAACCTAATTGTGTGTTCTGTGTTCAGCAAAAACTTACTGGTTGGGTTTGCATGTTTTTAGTCTGTGAAGCTATTGGCAGCTGAAAGAGTTGTGTATTTCTATATCCTTAGTGAAGCTGTAATGAGAATGAAGTTATCATTGTGAAGCTTCCAGTTTTGACAGTGAGAATGGCCCTTCGATCTCCGAAGGCTGCTGGATTCTCCATATAAGTTGAAACCATAAACATTTTATGGCACAAGATGAGTTGCTGGGATTCAAACATAAATTTTAGAAAGAAAAAGGGGAAAAAAAAAGAGTGAGTGCCTGCATCCGTGAATGTATTGAATTGCTGCAGTAAAGAAGAGCCTTATGGTGTTCTGGTAACTTCTGGGCATTGGGAAATTATAGATCACAGGTGAATTGGACCTGCAGACATTCTGTGGGTAGGAATTACTTTATTTTAGTAAAACAGGGCTTTTTATTCAGCTCATATTGTCCAGATTGCTGAAGAATTTTACCAGATTAAGTATTACTATGTATTAGTCATTGTGGAAGGAGAATGGAGTCCAAGACCATGGGCCAAAACCACAGTGAGTAACTTTTTTTTTTCATAGAAGAGCATGCAGGAAAAGAATATTTTCCTGTTGGTTCTTTGAAAATGAAAACAAAGATTGACATCCTTTTACTCTTTCAGTCAAGTGTCACTCATCCTGAAGTTGTAATAATCAATTCAGAATGGCTACTTACACTTCTTTACAAAAGTGGATGAAAGAGCTTTGCAGATAAGTTAAAGACCACAGGAAAAAAAAAGCTCATAACTTCATAACTCTAAACTGAATTAGTTGTTTCTTTGAATTGCTTGTTTTTAGTCATGTTGCCATAGGTATCAAAGCAGAGAGCTACTATCATTCCTTTGTAAGATTTCTGCTGTTTTGTATTCATGTTGCAGCAGATCAAAGGATGGGTCTGCAGACATGGAGGGGAAGGTGTGTTGTTTCAAAGATATGCAAACACACCTAGAGTGAGTTGGTCCAGGTACTGTGGATGCACTGACAGGGATTTGCAGATGGCAGCAGCATTGTTTCATTCCTGAAAATCTTTGTCTTAGTGCTAAAGCTTTTTCTGGAGTTTTTTTAAATCTCTGCCAGCTAAAACTCACTCACTCAGATGCTGCTGCTCCCTACACTTAAAGCTTTGTCTTGCTGTTTGGAAGGACCTGGCTTGTTGACTGCCACTGAGTGTTAGTGGTACATCCTGCTCTTACTGACTTGTGTTCAGCTCTGCTTCATCCAAAATGCTGTCTCCATCTGAAGTGATTTGCAAAAAACTGTTGAAACTATTGCCCAGAGAAGCTGTGGCTGCTCCATTCCTGGGAGTGTCCAAGGCCAGGCTGGATGGAGCTTTGAGCAACCTGGGATAGTGGAAGGTGTCCCATGGTAGGGGGATGGAATGAGATGACCTTTATGGTCCCTTCCAACCCAAACCTTTCTATGATTAGGTCTTTGATACACTGGAAGAAATCTGAAAACCTAAACATTCTCAGAATGGGGGAATGTCTCAATAGTTTCTGCAGTGATTGTGACCAGCTGTGCATCTCCATGTAAGCAGCGCAGCAATTACTCTCAGTCTGTGGATTAAGGGGATATTTTGGTTGAGACTTTGGGAAGACCTTAGAACCATCTTCCAGTGTCTAATGGGGCTTCAAGAGAGCTAGAGGGGAACTTTGGCCAAGGGCCTGGAGTGGCAGAACAAGAGGGAGTGGCTTTACATGGGCAGGGGGCAGGGTTAGATGGGATGTAAGAAAGAAATTCCTCCCTGTGAGAGTAGTGAGGCCCTGGCAGAGGCTGCCTGGAGAAGCTGTGGTTGCACCTGGAAGTGTCCAAGGCCAGGTTGAATGGGGCTTGGAGCAACCTGAGATAGTGGAGGGTGTCCCAGCCCATGGCAAGAGATTTGGAACAGGATGATCTTTAAAGTCCATTTCCACCCAAACCATTCTGTGATCAAGGAATAAATAGAAAAATTTAATTTTGGCATCAAAGGTAACGTATCAAGTGTTATTGCAACACATATTGAGAAGTTTTGGCTTAACCTTGTGCATAACTTAATATGTGTGACTGCCAGTAATTCAAGTGTGAGCCACTCTTCTGCCTGATGCTGCTCCCCATCACAAAGAAGTGATTGTTTTATTTATTTTTCAATAAGCACATCTAGTCAAGTCATGGAAACACAACCTAAATGAGCAGAGCCCCCACCTCACTCTTGCAAGTGGAGCAGTTGGAACCTGTAGAGATTCTTGTACCAAACCCAGGGTATTTGGGAATGATTATTATTGTTTTTACACTTGCATCTTTTTGTACTGTTTTTATTTAGTGTCATTTCACTAAATAACAGTTTAGTTTAATCCTGACTTGAAAGACCTGCTTTAAAGCAGCATGCAGTGACTGATTTTCTTTTGAAGACTTGAATCTATTTACAGAATCTCACTACTGTTTTTAACTAACTTCTTTGCAATGTTTTCTTTCAACTTTGGAAATTCATTAGCTGTAACACCACGTGTAAAATGTCTTCAGTCTTTGAACTGATGTTTTATTTAGTAGCCTGGCATATCTGTGAATCTAAATTAAAAACAAAAAGCCATTTAGTGAGGAAATAGTTAATAACAAAACATTACAAATAGTGTCTGAAGAGGCTGTTAGTTTGCTCAGAAAGTTTTCATTTTCTATAATTTGCTGCCTCATTACTTGTAATAGAGAAACTGCTCCTTACCAATCCTACCAATCCCTTACATGAAGAAATGAAAGTGGTGTTGACAGTTCTGGCTGGAAAATACTGGGTTAGGCTTACTGGGCCATATTCTGCATTGAAGTGAAATGTAAGAACCCAAACAATTGCCTGTAGTGATCATTTCCACAGGATTGCAAACAGGATTCTTAGTATCTTTTTGGAAGGGCTAAGATTCTCCAAAGCTTATGACTAAATGCACCTCAAAACTTGATGTCAACTGGTCCAAAATTGGAGTGAAAGAACCTGGAGGTGAGTATTCAGAGCTGTTTCAGGAGCTGCACTGGTGGTGCTGGAGGATGGTGTTCTCTCCCCAGTTGTGTTATGGGGTAATTTTTGCTCTGTTATTTCAAGATAGGGATTTTGGTAGTCATTAAACTTCTCTTTGTCATGGATGATTAACTTAAGAATCTTCTAGTTTGAGTAATTATGCTTTACCTACTTTTTTCAGCCCCAAAATACCTGCTTTTTTAGTGCCATCAATGTATAAACTCATAGTGGATAAATTGTAAGGTGATTTTGGTTTTAATTAGTCATTGAGGCAGATGTTTTAATAATTCTGAAAAGTTAAGTAGCTTATGTAAAACGTCACCAACTTGCACTTCTTTCTTGTTTTATAAAGCATCAACATTTTTGTCAAAAAACTGTGTGCTAAGTAACAGGTGAACACAATTAGAGGGATGGAGCACCTCTCCTACAAGGAAAGGCCAACAGAATTAAGATTCTTCAGCCTGGAAAAGAGAAACTTCAGGGTGATAAAATTGTGAACTTCCAGTATCTTAAGGGAGCCTGCAAAATGGAGAGAGACTATTTATATGGTCATGGAGTGACCAAGGGGGAATGGGTTCACACTGATTGAGGACAGGGTGAGATGGGATATTGGGAAGGAATTCCTCCCTGTGAGGGTGGGCAGACCCTGGCACAGAGTGCCCAGAGAAGCTGTGGTTGCTCCATGTGTGGAAGTGTCCAAGGCCAGGCTGGACAGGGCTTGGAGAAACCTGGGATAGTGGAAGATGTTCTTGCCCATGGCAGGGGGTTGGCACTGGATGAGATATAAGGTCCCTTCCAACCCAAACCATTCTATGGTTTTGTCTCTTACTGAACAATATAAAATGACTGTTTGCAAATCACAGACGTTTTGTAACTGCTGCTTCTTCCTAAGCAACATCTTTCAGAAGCTTCAGTGTGTTCTCTTTGAATATAAAGCAGTTTGGTAAGACTGGAAATGCTTTAGAGAACAGCAGTGAGTTGTTATGTTGAAAGACTTGAAGAGGCAATACATTAGGCTAAAAGCAGTGGCAGTACCTGCAGAGCTCACTGTACGTGCCCTTAAGCAAAAGATAATAATTAGCTGGTTGTATTCCCCTGCAAACCTGCCCAAGTGTCAATGTTTATGAATTGCAAAGATCACCAACTCGAGCTCTGAGCTGCCACAGTTGTTTATGCCCTTTCAATTTTTAATGTACCTGTAAGATGCTTTGATGAGGGCATTTAATCCAGAGGGATTTGCATGCCATAATCATAGCTCTGGTGATTCCAGCACAAAAGTGAGGGTAGTTCTTCAAAATACTGTGAGTGCTAACTTCCACTTCAGTATTAATAATGAACATTAAGAACATCTCTGAAAAAATCTTCTTATTTTGTTGGCCAAACAGGATTTGGTTGCTTCTGGGATGATGGTCATTAAAAGTGGTGAAGTATCTGCTGTTGGGTAGCCTGAGGAATGAGAAGTTGCTCACAGCTTGGGGATACCTGCTTTGCTAATTAGTTCATACACATTCAGCTCAGGCAATTTGCACTTCAGTCAAAAGGAAATATTTGAGTAGAATTGACTTTCCCAGGCATTCTGGTACAGTGGGTGCTGCTGCTATCTTCCCTAAAACCACAGGTGTAAGAACTTAGATTTAAATAAAATTAAAATGTAAATGATAACAGCAAGTTTACACAGTATAGGAGTAGTTTTTTGAATGTATAATTTGTAATACATTAGAAAATATATAGTGTGTATACATATAGATAATTGTTTAATTTTTACCATGGATATTTTAAAGCACATGTATGCAGTCTCCTTAAAGTTTTACCATTTTGTTATTTCAGAAGTCTCAATGTTTCATTGCATATTCCTGTAAATAAATACAGCAAAACTATTAAAAAAAGATGAAAAATAGGTCTGAGCCTCCTTGTGCCAAATATTCCATGTTTGATGGAGATGTGTTGAGCTGGTGGGTGACCTTGGATTAGCTGAATCTGGGGGGAAAGAAGTAAAATTTTATTTTATTTTTTCCAACTGGAAGATGTTAACATGAAGTCTTAATATGAAAGCTCCTTGAGTTATCAGGTTTGACTTCTGCTTAGCAAAAGAACCATAAATTTCCACTTGGGGATGGAAGGAAATAGCATAATGATTAGTATTAATAACAATTATTTTGCCATCACAGAATTACAAAATTATTTGGGTTGGAAGGAACCTTAAAGACCTTCCAGTTGGTTTTGGTGAGTTTAAATAAAACAGTAGGAAAAAAAAAAAGAGATCATGTGAGTACATATTACCTGAACCATATTTAAGCCAATTTGAATCTGAGCTATCTCCACTGAAGGATAAGAGTGGGCAAGGCAAAATATCAAAATGAAAAATTACAGTAGCTGGGCTGAGGAGAGGCAGCTAATTCCTGAGCTACAGAGCAGGTCTCTAAAAGCTGTGGTAAGACTATCCCCAATATAAATACAGCTGGTAGTATTTTGGTATAATTCCATTAGTTGTCATGGCTCTGTTTGGGAGATCCCATTGTGCCAGTGTGGGACAGTGCTGGTGGTTTCATGTGGAGTGTGAATATAAAGCTGGGGCATGTTTGGAACATGTGTGTTCATCATCTGATATAAAACATACATATAATACATGTTTTTAAATATCAACTAGGCAACAAAGGCTATTATTATGCAATGGTTATTATATAATATATCAAAATATATAATATAGATTATTCCACGTGAGCCCAATCCCAAGAGCTCTCATGTGAGTAGGTGCAGCTCGAGGGAGGCTGGCAGAAGCAGACCTGGTGTATTTTTTAGAAACCTTTGGTTAACAGCAGCCCCGTTTCAGCCATGTGCTTTTCTGGAAAACAGCCTTTTCTTAGAAAATTTTAAGCCAACTGGCATTTTACCTTCAATTCTGTAGCAGATAAGAATTTTTAGATCGCAGGAGATAATGTGTCATGTGTTGGTAGCCTCCATCAGAGTTTCTCAGTAAATCTCCTCTAGCAGGTTTTGCAAAGCTTTAGTTATGATCCATTAATGTAAAATGAGTTAATTTTACCTCAAATATTTCTCAAATGATGGTGAGAGCAGAATCTCTCATCCTGGACTTTCTTCCACTACTTACCTGTTTCTAGGTAAAATAACCTAGAAAAATAGGTAAAATAACCTTACCTGTTTTCTTCAGGTAAAATAAAGCTACTCCTCTGCTCTAACAACTCTACAGAGTTAACACCTTTTTTTTTTTTTTTAATTCCCTTTTTCAAATATAGCTATTTATTTTCTGAACACTTAAAAACAGGGCAGCAGAGTGATTTAATTGTAAAATGCAGCCCTATCTAACACCTTATATTTATTTTACTGATCATTTAATGTAGTGCTGCTGGGATAGTTTGCTAGGTTGGTAAAAACTGAAGGATCTCTGTAACAAAAAATACATCTTTTTGCAGCAAAAAATTAGTACATAAAGTTATTTGGAACATTCCAGCAAAAAAATTTGTCTTACTGATGTAATTTAATTGAAATGATGTGTACAATCCCAGTAACCTTAAGCAGAAATAAATAAAATCTACAAGTAAAGAGGTTTACACATGCAAAACATAAATTCTGTGAACATAACTGGTGCATTGAAGAGCCTGAGCAGCAGTTGTCAGAATTCTGTAAGAAAGTGATTCCTCAGAGTTGTGAAACATGAGGAGGAGCACTTGAGGAGTCCCACCTAAACCCTGTAAACAGGGACTTTTTTTTTCTTCTGCAAGAGGTAAGCAGTTGCTGCAGAGTGTTACTACTTGTGTGATAGTTGATTCATCCCTTTGCTATGCAAATTTTAAGTATACAAGGATTCAGTACTTTTATTTAAGAAATATGCCTTCAGGCTATATTGGTAGGCTTTAGGGAGATATCTGGTTTGGTGTGAAATAAATAGTTGTTCAAAGATCACATGAATTTATGTCTTAGAAGATGAAAAGTGACGCTGTGAGCGTTTTGAGAGTCCCCCCCCTGTACCCAGCATGTGAGCTCACCCCTTGGTTTTGGTTTTTCAAAGAAACCTCACCAACCTCTTGGAAAATCAGAGCAGCAATGTGTCACCTTAGAAATGCAAGAATTAGGGCTTGAATTTGAGACACCCCAAGCTCTGGGGGATTAATCCTTGGAGTAAATCCTCACTGGTCCTGGTTGAAGGAGTAGTTGCCTTTGCTCCAACTTCTGTCTTCAGCCCATTTCAGGGCTCAGCTTTAAATGAAGGGATTTAAAGACCATATTTCAGATTTATGTGCTAGTTGTAGGCATCCAAGTCTGCATATTTTGAGTAAAACAGGAGGAAAGAAAAACAAACCTGAAAGCATTTGAGTGGGAGACAGCTTTGGTATTTACAGTTGGTGTTGAAGATCTGTCTTGCTAAAGAAAGCAAAGCATTTACTTTAAAGCTAAGCCTAATATGAACCACATTT
This sequence comes from Peucedramus taeniatus, assembly GCA_013400575.1. Taxonomy (NCBI): domain Eukaryota; kingdom Metazoa; phylum Chordata; class Aves; order Passeriformes; family Fringillidae; genus Peucedramus; species Peucedramus taeniatus. Next base: position 664,988 of record WBNO01016002.1, on the reverse strand, counting down.
TAATACATAATTACAAAGTTATAATACACATTTAATAAAAATTAGGTTGAAAGCCAGCTATTTGATTAAGCCCAGCCCCTTTTTATTCTGTTACTGTCAAAAATATTAAGCAGCTCCTCCCTAGAGTGTGAAATTCACTCTTGGTGCAGTTTTACTATCCTTTCTCTCACCCAGCATCAGTCTTTCTGCAGTAGTTTCTTTTGTACTGCAGAGGAACAGCATGTTTGGGAAATATTTATCTATTTTCTGTGAATAACTTTATCTTCATTTATATAACTATAATGAGGACTTTTATCCCTCAATGGTCTCAACTAAAGAAATTAACTTGCTTGTTACCTTTTGGTATAGATGACTGCTACTTCTGACTTAAAATGTAAATCAGCCCAGAAATGTAAATGCCTGAACTTGTTTATTGTGTGCATACTCAGGTAATAGCCACTGAAATTAAAAATTCTGATGCTTGTCTATATGAAAAAGTTGTTACAGTGATTTTAAGAGTTGATGGAAATAAATTGCTGTTCTCTAGGTGAGGTGGCAGCAGCCCTTCCTTGTCTGCCTCATTGTATCTCCTTTTCCTACCTCCCCCAAATGTACTCCCTCATCTTAGCTTTGTCATTTTTAATTCTGTCCTATTGTTTCCAATGAGAGGGATTAGTAAAGATAAATTTTAGCTTTCCTAGCATTAACTTTAGCTTATATCTGTCACACGTTTCCTAGCTAAACTAAATACTGCTTTTTTTTTCTACTCTGTCACGCTTCATTTGAAAGAACCAGTCTACCTAGCGCTGGGTACTGGGTTTTTAATGAGGAAAACTGATTAATAGTTGTATATTTTCAGAAGTTTGATGTATTTTTCTAATGCTGCTAGCCTTTCCTGATTGTCAGTGGCCATGGGAACAGTGTAGAATTGAGGGGCCCCCATGTCTGGTGTTGCTTGGTGGAGGTACAGCTGCCAACCCAATGGCCTGAATGACCTCACCTGGCTGCTGGGAACTTCCAGATAGTGCCAATTAGGCATGGAAGCAATTAAAATAATGTACTTGGCACTGGTGAGGCCACATTTCAAACACTATATTCAGTTTTGGGCCCCTCATGACAAGGACATTGAGGGGCTGGAGTGTGTCCAGAGAGAGGGAATGGAGCTGGGGAAGAGTCTGGTGCACAAATCTGATGAGGAGCAGCTGGGGGGCTCAGCCTGGACAAAAGTCATATATTGGTTGGACACACTTTTCACCAGCTTTTATTTAAAAAAAAAAAAATATTGACGTAGAAATACATCACCAAACAACATGAAGTAAACTTAACCTGTGTGTCCTGACCAGTCAGGATCTGTGTTACTGCATTTTTCTGTTCCCAGAAAGGCAGTATGTTTATTATTTGTAGAGGTGAGGAGCAGAAATGGTATTTTATAGAAAAGGTGCCTGTCTGCATCATGGCCTGTACATGTGTGAGAGCTGATGTTTTCTGCTGTTGCTTTAGGTACAGATTTTTCCCTAGCACCTGCATGCTCAGTTTGCTTTCCCACCTTCTGATTTTACCCGTTCTAACAAAGAGTACACAGATAATTGTTAAAATAGAAATTAGCACGATATTTAGGGGTGCTTTTTGTTTCCGAATTTGACAAAATTGCTACATATTTACATATTCAGGTTTTCTTAGGTAGTGATTTCCTCCTGCGTGTAAGTAATGCTCTTAGCAGCGACAGTGCTTTGAACTGTCACTTCATCCCACTTGAAGTTAATTACTCGAAAACTGGGGGCTTTTATATGTTTTTTTTTTAAACCAGTTTCCTATCAAGCATCTCCCTCTGCTGAGGATGTCACTGTGAGGTAGGAATAACTGCAGTCAAGGGAAGAGCAGAGCAGCTGAGCCTTTGATCATGTGGAAATGTGAGCGTGTGTTGGAGTTTGCAGCGGCGCGTCCCCACCGGCTGCACGAGGCTTACGCCGCCGTGTTCCCGGGGTCCCTGGCTTGGGGAGATTTGGGAAGTCCTTAGCAGGCTTGGCAGTAAAACCCAAATATCCTCTCAAGCCCCAGAGTGCTTTAAGTCTTTGCTCAGACTGCTTAGTAGGCACAGAAGGAGAGAGATAATATATTTTTAGCTTTCAAATTCAAAGAAACCTTTCAATTAAAGGAATTCTTGACAATTTTAAATGCTCTGTTCTTGCCGTGTTTGTACCAGATGATGAGGAATGGGGTGGTTTTGATTTTTTTTCTTTTGGAGTGGAGGAAAACCTATCCTCTTTAATTTGTATTGTGGCAGTTTAAAGCATCAAATGGGGCATACGCTATATTTCCTGTTCTCTGTAGTTTCTTTGAAAGAATTAGAAAAATAGGTCTATTATCCTCTGGTGTTGTGACTAGTACACAGAATATTCCAGAACTTAAATACCAGGAGGTTGCTTTCAAAATAATTGCAGAGGATGATCTGATTTTTGTGATTTAATAACGTGATACCTGCAAAGTCGTACAGGTTGTGTGAGGACTTTTCCTGCTATTGGGGGCAATGAAACACAAAACTTGAAATAGTTGTTTATATATATATATATGTATTAGGAGAAAATAAGTGTCACAGCTCGAGAGAACTCTATACTGTGAAAGAAAATGGGATCATAGGGTAATTAAATTGGGACTGTTCTTTGGAGGCCACCTAGTCCAACCTCCAGCTCAGGGCAGAGTTGGCCATGAGCCTGTGATACCTATATCCAAGACTATGTAATCATGGAATACTTGAGTATTGCATGATCTCTCTGGAGTGTCTGCATTTCATCTAGTACAACTTTCTAATTCGCATTGAGGGATCTGATGCACAAAGCTGCATTTAAATTCTTTACATTTTAAAATGCCTCACAAAGGCTTCAGGTGATTTTTTTCTCAATATTTGGATTCTGTGTGATCAGAATTCAGGCCAGTACAGAGTGAAGCAAGTATCTCCTTGGACTATGTTCTGGGATTATATGTTAAATAGAGAAGTATTTATAATTTTCCTTGGCGCCAACAATGCCTTCCTTGCAGACATTTTTTTTTCTGTAAAGATTTATTAAGTTTAATAGTTACTATGAAATACTTGTAAGTGTCTCCATTCTGCAAAGAATTGAAAAAGGTCTTTTTTTCTATTGGTGTTTGAAAAGCAGGAAAAAAGTGACTACTACAAGAGAATTTTATTAATGAATGATTTACACTGGTTCCAGCTGTGACCATGTGATTAGTCCTTCACTGAGCAACAATGGGTATTTTCTTTCTGCTTTTATTTAATTTCCAAGAATGTGTCATCTGTTACGTTAACTGCTGCCAGTATACCCCGTATAAACTGGTATTTTTTATTTCCCTGAAGCATAAGATGAATACCCACCCATATCCTTCTGGAACTAGAGTTTTAAATGAATTGGGAATTTTATTGACTATATCTGATTCAGCAAGCCAAAATCATAAAAGTTAAAATATTTATTAAATGCACTAGACTGTAAGATGCCTTGCTCCCTGGTAGTGCAAAAGATAGATATTTTCACTTTTAAAATTCTATCTTAATATTTTATTACAGCAATACAACGTGTTATAGAGGTGGACAAGCCTGCAGATTGAAATGTGGATAGTCCAGATTGTTCCTTTCCCTCGACCATATGGTGTAGTTCTAAAAGCCTTTTGTACGCTGTCTGTTCAGTTAATTGTAAACTCTGTCTTTAACGTACCTTAAAAATGAGATATATGTGAACTAAAAGTCAGCATATCCTCTGGTAAGTAAAGTTTGCTCAAATAAATCTAAATTCACAGTCCTGGTCTCTTGGTAGATTTTCTTTCTGGGTGAATTTGAAAGTCTTTCACCGTTTCTTGGTAACGAATGTGAAGCCTGTATGTGTGGAGAGACAGGTTTTTCCATTTCCTCCTCGGGAAGGGGGGGAGATTTGAGGATATAATGAACATTTCATAATATTTTTGCTTGGCAGACAGCTCTGCCAGTGGGTGATGTGCAGGAACATCGAAGATTTCTGACAGATGGATGGTAGGACTGCTAATACACCTACACACGCTTCGGCGTCTGATGTTCCCGGTGTTGCTCTGATGCCCAAGAACCTCGTGCTCAAGCTTTGGTCTGTGGTGCCCAGTGAGGGGCTTCAGAAGAGCAGAACCAAGCTTCACTTGGGATTTTCATACGCCACAGAGAGGGGTAATTTATTATATTCTTCACAAAGCATTTGTTACGGAGGCAAATGGGTTTTTAACGTAATAAAGAGTTAAAAAATTAATTGTTAGAGAGTTTCAGAAGCAATTTTATCTTCTGTTTTTTCACCATAAACTGTTTGGGAAAAGTGGCTGTTCAGAATGCAGATAGGGTTGATGTACCTAAAGGGGAAAACACAAAAGAGTAGGAGTCTCACTGACACTAATTTTCTGTGTGTTCCAACCTGGTTTTAAGCATTGGACAGTGTTGCTCTGTGACAGTTTCTGTGTGGCTTTGGAGATAAGAATCCACAAAAATTAAAAAAAAAAGGAAAAGTCAAAACATTGGGAATCAAGCAAGAAGTAAATGACAGTAGTGGAGAGTGAGATTAATGTGCTGAGAGGCCTCTCATAATGAGATTTACTGATCTCTGCTGCATATCTGAAGTTTTCACAGGATTTCAGATAGTTCTCTCAGTGGCTGAATGCAGAGGAATTGGTAATCTTAGTGGATATTAAAAAGAAAAAATGCAACTTTTTGTTCCTACAGAAGTTAAACAATTTCTGACTTTGGTGCATGCAGAAATGGAGAAAATTTTAGCAAGCCATCTCCAAATGGAAACAAATAGTAACAAATAGCATATTTATTTCTTTCCAGTAGTTAGGATGCTTGTTCTGAAATAATGTAAAAATTATGAATTTAAATAATATGCTGGTATCTAACAGCAAAAAGCTGTTGGTAAATTGTAATTTTCCTTGAGCTGGTTTTTCATGCTCTTAGACCTAGAGAATCACAGAATGATTTGGATTGGGAGGGGCATCCTGTTCCAACCCCCTGCCATGGGCCCAGACACCTCAAACTGTCCCAGGGTGCTCCAAGCCCTGTCCAGCCTGGCCTTGGACAGTTCCAGGGATCCAGGGGCAGCCACAGCTTCTCTGGGCACCCTGTGCCAGGGCCTGCCCACCCTCACAGGGAGCAATTCCTTCACAATATCCCCTCCATCCCTGCCCTCTGTCCATGTGAAGCCATTCCCCCTTGTCCTGTCCCTTCATTCCTTATCCAAAGTCCCTCTCCAGCTCTCTTGGTGCCCCTTTAAGCACTCAAGGGGCACTGAGCTCTCTCTTGAGCCTTTTCCTCCTGAGGCTGAACACCTCCAGCTCTCTCAGGCTGTCATGATAAAATGCTTTGTATAACAGGTTCTTCTGAAAGGGCACCTTTATGGGGTGATGAAAAAGGAGTAGATGGGGTTTGTGTGCTGCAGAGGCAGATACAGATCCTGCTCAGCTGCAGGGTGTTTGGGGGTATGCTGTATCCACTGACCAGGAAATACTCTGAAACAAGTAGCATTTGGTACTTTTCTGACTGTAGCATGAAATCAGTGGGAGCAAGAAAGTGTCTGTGGGCAGAGCTTCTGCGTCTTGCAATTCAAGTAGTTCAGAAGCTTTAAAGTGCAAGAAATCACATGTAATGCTTAAACAATCCAGCTGTAATTTTGAGAGCTGGAGGAGAAAACAGTGGCTGAACATTTATTGCAGCCTCCATATGATGAGAACAAGTTCTCAGAGCCTGCAAGATGCTGCTTGCAGTGTATATGAATAACAGAGCTACCTATTTTTGCTGTGCACTGGCAAGTGTAGGCTCACTTCATTAGAGCAAGCAGTACAAACAAGATGTGCTAACTTGTGTGGTTTAAAAAAGTCTAATTTAACTTTCCATGCTGATTCTAAAATAAGAGAAATCAAGTCATAGAAAAATCATATGACTTCTAAAGGATTTAACATTTGTTTTGTCAAAAAATCTTTTATCAACATGTATTTTAATACATGTTTCTGTAGCTTCAGTTGTCTCCATGTCCATTCAGAAACATTTATTGTGCCACCTTAGTTTACAAACCATCAGAGATGGCCACTTTTATAGAGGACAGATTTATTAAATTTGTGAAAATAGGGAAGTGAAGCTGGCAATTAGACAAGGAAAATAAGGCAAGAGAACTGTGAAGCTTTTGCTTCTGAAACACAGAAGAAATGACTGTATCCAAACTGGAGGTTTTCTAATGAGGAATATGGCAGAATGGGCAAAGAGAAGAGTGTTTGATTTTGTGGACTGTCAGATGGAGGATGTGCTCATACACAGGCTGGAAGTGAGACTAGTTTGAGACAGGAAAAATTGATATGTGACCCATCAAGGTAGTAGTTGATGTGCTGTTTGTAAGTCAATCCTATGTAGATTTTGTTTTATCGTAAAAAAAATTAAGGAAGAAAAAGAGGATGTAGGACTAAAGAAAGGAAAGTACAACATGAAGTAATGAGAAAATAAGAGAATAGGGAAAAAATTAGAAATTGTTAAGAAATGTAAGTGAAAAGAGGAAATCAGGGATTCAGTTATATGCGAAACAATTCATATGGTTTCAAGAAGTGTGGATTTTCCTTTTGAAGATGGAATTCATCAGCTATCCAGATGAAGAGGATACAATTTTGTCTCATTTTCATAATGAAATAATGGAAGTACAATCTGGGTAAAAGATGTATTTGTCCGTATTTTCTTAGAAGGGATGATGCTAATGATAAATAACTCTGCTTTTCAGAATATCTTTTTCACATGTGGCAAAGTGTCAAAGTGTGCTGGTTTGAAAGAGAATGTATATTGTGGTGGCTGGGAGTAGGGACACAAGTCACTGCTCCTTTCTTCTGCTCTTGTTTTTACTGTAAAACTATTGTTGGGAAATGGTGGAAATCACAATTTTAAATTCAGGTTTTCTCATCTGTAAAGCAGAGATAACAATACCTACCTACCTCACAGGAGTGTTGCGAGGTTTAATTAATGTTTGTTAAGCTCTTCAGCATTTTTGGATAAAAGGAGATAAATTAAACCTCTTCTTGTTAATAATGGGAAAACCCCAGGCAGAAGGTGTAGTATGATTTTGGGGTTGGAGGGAGGAGATAGAATAATTACAGTTTGTTGTTTAAAGCATATTTAGACAGAACAATTGACAACGTTTGGTTAGAAGTTATATTATTAGTTGTGTATAAGCATCCAGGCTTTTTCTTACAAATTGCTAGTAATTTGAGCTTGTAAACAGTGTTTTGTTTTGTTTTAGAATCATAATATGATTTGGATTGTGAGGGACCTTAGAAGTGATGTAGTTTCAACCCCCTGCCATGGGTAAACACACCTTCCACTATCCCAGGTTACTCCAAGCTCCGTCCAACCTGGCTGGGGACACTTTAAGGCTTGGGACATGTTAATACAGATTAGGACTCCTTTGGCTTTGCAAAGTTGAATAAATCATCACTATTCTATTTTTGCTTCCACTGTAAGATAAATTCCTTATAGTCTGGCTATATATACAAAACCAAACCAAGTATTTCTCTGTCATCAGACACCATGTCAAGGTTTCTAGGACTGAAGTGTAGTATTTAAAAGGCTGTAGGCTTTTACAATAACAAGTCAGTAGGCAACAGCAGTAAGAAACACATGAAGTTCTATGTATGCATGAATGTGTCTCTACAGTATAATTTAAGCAGCCCTGTAATATGGTCAGGAGGAAACGTTTTGAGAAAATCATTGACAAAAGTAATTGAGTGAAATAGTGTTGAGTGATAAGAAAATCAGTGGGGGATTAACCTTGCAAAAGCTTGTTTCTGAAGCTTTTTCCCTATTCAGATAGGATATAGTCAAAGTAACTATTCTAGTTACAGTCAAAGGAAATGCTGTGTGTATTCCCCTGCACGTTTCTTAGAATCCACTGTGCCTGTAGACTCCAACTTGACAAACGTAGTGGTGTGTCAGCAACATCCCAGGTGTCATTATAAATGCCAGCAGTATGTAAGTGGTATTTGTAAATAAGCCCGAACAAGTGAAATGGTCTGTGTTAGTCAACCATTCTGCACCTTGGATACATTGAAGGCTGATGCTTGGTTGAGTAGCTAAACTAAATATCAAGTGGTGTTACACAGCTTGAAAAGAAACTCAGCTCTAAAGAGAAAAAGCAGACTTTTTTTCTAAGTCATTCTGTTAATGCCCAAGAAGATGTTTCCGTGAGTGTTAAGAAACCAACTGTCTATAGACTCCAGGAAAAATGGTTTATGGATCTCTCTTGCCCATGCTCATTCAGAGCTTCAATGGGGAGGCAGAGTGCTGCAGCTCTGAAGAGTAGCTTGAATCATCTTGCATGAATATTGCTCTCTCCAAGGATATTGGCATGCAAAACAGATTCTGTTCATCTTAGAGGATGTTGAATGCACCTCACACATGGCTTCATAACCACTTTGAGATGAACAGGCAGAGTTTGGATTACGTTCTTGTCAGTGGAAGCGAGTGTGTGTTTGATCAATGCAGATAGGTGGAAATAATTCCCTTTTCTCAAAGCATTTGCTTGGTATTGCTTATTTTGGGTACCCTGTCAGTGTTTTTTTTCCACATTGTATATTTTCTGAAGAGAACTTATTCTTTTCCTTCCTGCCCTTTCCCCTCCCTCATAATTATATTTTATCTTCAGTAGTCAAAGGGGGAGAGTGTCTTCCAGATTTATTTCTGCCTTAAATGTGGGGCTGAATCAGTTTCATAAGCACCTTCAAGTATCTACTGCTTACAGAGCTTTGTGGGATTAGTCTCTGCTTAAACAGTGATGGGAAGATGGGATCTGAAAATATTCAGAAAGATCTGCATCATTCACTCTGTAGTAAGGCCTATGTAACACCTCTCTTGGCTTCAGATCCACTTAATGAAAGTGATTTTTTAAAATCACAGCATATATAGGTGATTTAAATATAGGTTTAATGTTATCTCCATAATCAAAGCACCTCCAAATCTCTAGTCTAACCTTACTCTTTTGTCAGTCTGAAGCCATTCACCTTTGTCCTGTTCCTCCAGGCCCATGTCCCAAGAGCCTCTCCAGCTCTCCTGAAGTCCTTTTAGGCACCAAAAGGGGCTCTGAGCTCTCCCTGGAGCCTTTTCTTCTCCAGGTGAGCACCTCCAGCTCTCTCAGCCTGGATCCAGAGCTGAGGGGCTCCAGCTCTTGAAGCATCCTCATGACCTCCTTTGGATCCACTCAAACAGGTCCATGTCCTTTGTACATGGAAAATACCCAGAAGTTTGAGTTGTAGCATTGCTGTGAGCCTGGCTGCACATGGAACACTGTTGTGAGGTAACACTGCCCTGATTACAGAGGTATTTGCAAACTCTCCACATGCTATTGTTCTCCAGGCCTCCAAGAGCTTCCTATGGCTGCTGTGAATACTTAACTGGGGGTATTGCCAAAAATTTCCCAGTGGCCAGAGTAACTGCACAACCCTGATGTCTTTAGTAGGAGTCAGAACAGATCTTTAACTTGCTGGCAAAGGTTGTGATATTTGTGGCTTTGAAATGAAGAAGTGGGAATATTAAGCACAGACCTTGCGTGTGTGAGGTGTGAGCGGTTTCTTGCATTGCCTTGTAATGGTATTTCTGGGATTTTTATCAGCAGTGTCAGCAAGAGCACCTACTAATAGCCAGCTGAACTGTAAATAGTTTGGATCTTCCAATAATGACCTTAAAATAGTTCCTTCAGCTCTGAGCCCTGCAGTGAATGTTTTGTTCTCTGCTCCCCTGTAGTCATGGCCATTGCAAACTATACTTAATGTTCCTGAACTCCCAATCCTGGAAGTGTCCAAGGCCAGGCTGGGTGGGGTGTGGAGCTGTCTGCTCTAGTGTAAGGTGTCCTTGCCTGCGTGGTTGGAACAAGATAACCTTTAAGGACTCTTCAAACCCAAACTATTCAGTGATTCTTAGTGTTGTACTTGTTCTTAGTGTGTGTGGGAGGAGTGTGTCAGGTTCTGTAGGTTCTGTGGTGGTACAAGTGGAAGGAGCTGGTAAATGACAAGCATAATTTTGGTTTTGTTGAGCAGGATGTTTTATTTTGATAAGGATTTTCAGGTTTTGAAGAAAAGCTTTGTGAGTGTGGCCAGTTGCTCAAGCACAGTAAATGGTTTTCATACTCTCTTTTTAGATAGGTGTAGAAATTAGTCTTAAGTGACCCTAAAACTGAAAACCTAAGTGAGTTGTACTGAGACATTCATGATTTATAATGAAGTCAAATTAAAAAAAAAAATCCTTTTTAGAAATTCCTTTTGTTAAAGACTGCAGTGTTGTTTGTGGGTTATAGCCAGATTTTCTTATGTGCAATAAAAGCCAAGTTTTTAAGGCCCAGGCTTTTTTGAACATGATGATTTTAATGGCACTTTTCAGCCATCTGAGAAACTTCAAGGAAAAAATTTACATCTTGATGTCCTCTCTGAGTGTCCTTGCCTTGCTTTATCTGTGGCACTGTTAAAAAGGGCCACACACTTGTTTCATGTCTGTTAGGGTCTCCCCCAGACATGAATATTTATTCGCTTTGCAGTATCTGTTTTGAAAACATCAGCTCAGAACCTAAACTTGTTTACAAAACAACCAAAATAACCTTCCAAAACAGATTGTTTTGAGATGCTTGTGTATCGCTTTTATTCATGGAAAACAAATATTTCCTGCAATGCTCACCATTTCAATTGGCAGATGATACCAGACATGTTTATTTAACTCGTGTCAGTGTTTTTCAGCTTTCTGCAATGTGTGTATCCATAGATACTTCCCAGTGGAGGAGGCAGACCCCTTAACTTTCTGATACTTGTGAAGTAAAATAAAATGTATGAATACACTTCTCTTCATTGCTTTAAGCCAATCCTTGAAGTAATTTGCAAGCTCTGCACACAAGAGGATGGAAACAAGTGACTTAAGTCATTAAATTTGCTATTCTTGGGTCAGCAGAGATGCTGGGGAACACTTGCAGTGAGCTGTCAGAAAGCATTTTGGCCAGAATCTGGAGCCTTTAATATTTCTAGAGCCCTTTCAGAGGGCTTAGTCAAAGCCTGGTAGGGAAATTATTTACAGGAAACAGGGTGCTGCACCACTAAATCAAATTGGCAACTCCTATTGTGCTGGATTTATAAATTGATGTGGGTAACATGTCATCTGCACGTCAAGTTGGAAATAAGATATAAATATTGTTAACATGGAAAAAATATGTTTAGTGCTGTATGAAGCCCTCATTCAGTATTGTGTGATGTTTGCTATTGACTCTGAGAGCTTTTGAGGGGTTTCTAAAAGCCATAATGTGGTGCTGGCTGCACAGAAGTTAATGAGAGGTATTTCTGTTCTCATGGCTTCATAGCATGAAGCCCTGGTTCAGTTCTCTCCTGAGGTGAAAAGAACTGGGCAAGTGAAAGACCAAAAAAATTCATCTGTTGAATTTTACTACTTAATATTTAAAACTGAGGACTTTTTTTTACAGGTAACATTTCAGCCTTGAAGTTACTTAGTGAATCCCAAGAGCATCATACCCATGCTGCTGTAGGGATCCAGTACTTAAATGTTGTGTCTAATGAAAAACAATAATTTGATCATTTATCCTCTTCCCTTGATGAAGTATTTCATAGGTTGGCAAAATACTCATGATTGTGCTTTTTATATTGTTTTACTTGCAGGTCTTAAGGTGAAAAACATGACAGGTATATTTGGCTCCCCTTTTGAGGTCCATTTTCCATCATGGTTGAAGTAAATTTTGAAGTGATCTTACTGATATATCTTGTGAGCTTTGCATCACAGAATGGTTTGGGTTGGAAGAGACCTTAAAGCTCATCCTTTTCCCACCTCCTGCCATGGGCAGGACACTTTCTACTATCCCAGGTTGCTCCAAGCCCGTCCAACCTGGCCTTGGACACTCCCAGGGATGGGCCAGCCACAGCTTCCCTGGGCAACCTGTGCCAGGCCCTCACCACCCTCACAGGGAAGAATTTTGTCCTCATCTAACCCTCTCAGTGTGAATCCCTTCCTTGTGTCCTGTCCTTCCATCCCTTGTCCCCAGTCCCTCTCCAGCTCTCCTGGAGCCCCTTTAGGCCCTGGAAGAGGCTCTGAGGTCTCCCTGGAGCCTTCTCTCCTCCATGTGAACATTCCCAGCTCTCCCAGCCTGGCTTTACCAAGTCCACATCTCTCTTGTACTGAGGACCCCAGAGCTCTGCAGTTGGGATCTCATGGGAGCAGAGGGGCAGAATCCCCTCCCTCAACCTGCTGCCCTCATGGCTTTGGATGCAGCTCAGGACAGAGTTGGCTTTTTGGCCACCTGCCCTCAGAATTGCTCCTGTGTGTGGGACCCCTCCCTGATTTCACAGTTGAACTCCATTTGACAGTAGATCTCATTGCATCCTTTCTGTGGACTCAAGGTGTGACTGAAGATGCAGATCCTTTCATCACATATTCAAAGGGATACCTCCTGACTGCAAAAGAAGTCTGGCTTGTGCCCACTCAAGTGCTGCTGCCAAACATCTCAGGCTACCAAGCCTAATGTTTAAATTAACTCTTGCAATTCCAGCTTTTGTACAAGAGCAGTTTAATTCCTCAATCCCGAATTCTGTTGGCACTAGAGTGATTTGGTCTTCATTTAGCATTTTGCTACTTCAAATTTGCTGGGGAAAACAAATAAACTTTCTGATGTGGGGTGATTTTTATTACCTCACAGAGTGACTAATGATGGCTTCTAGCAAATGCTTTGTCTTTTAATCAATCAGCTAATATGCACTGTAGACTGTGACTTTCAAATAAAATTAGTTCAAATATTTGTGACTTTTTAAAAATGAATATATATGTTCTTTAAACTGGCCATAAATGCACATTGTAATTCTTACCTTCTGTACAGAAACTGGTCTGAATCTCAGAGCGTGTGGAGCACATTTCTCATCATATTCCTAATAAATCGGAGGAATTTCAAAATGCCAGCCCATTATTACCAGACTGGGACTTTTTCTGTAATAGGGAACTAGCAACTAATATGTCTCCTGTCAAGTTTAAAAATAGTGCTACATCTCCCATTACCACACCTATTAGTTCCCTCTCCTCTCAGAGATACTCTAAATCAAGGATTCTTCATCTATTTAAACCTAATGTAAGCCTTCAGCATCATCAATGCTATAAAATTTGTAGTCATAGGTGCAGCTGGAAATGTTGAGTCCTGTAAACTGTGTTGATCCTTCATATGCTGTAAACACACTGCAAATAAGTTGGATAAAGCCAACATATCATTTAATAACTTCAGCAGTCTCTGTTAAAATCAGTTTTCATTTTTCCAGGCTTCTGAATTACATGGCAAATGGGAGCTTATAATTAACTGTTAAATCAGAATAACTAATTTTCTCTCAGATCCAATTGCAAACCTGGCATACTCTCATATGAGGCTATACTCTCATATTAGAGCTGTATTTTTTTTTTTATTTTACCTTGTTTAAAAAAATCCTGTTAGTGGTGGAAGAGCTCCTCAAAATAATGTAAAACTTTTTGTGAAGAGAATTATTTATTATCTTTTGCTCTGCTGCATTCTCATGTCAACTTCTGGAAATATATTTGGACCATTAAAGGGAGGAAACAGTGGAACAAAGCCTGTGGAAGAGTTAATTTGGTTTGCTGGTGATGGGTGATGGTGGCTGTAGTTGTTTCCCTGGCAGAGCATGGCCCTGGTTCTCCATCACACCTTTTCTGTGTCTTTTTCCATTCTATCTTGCCTTTCTTTGGAAGAAAATTTTATCTTAATCAAATATTACCAACACTTAATTTGCCTTTGTAAATCTGAATTTGTGAAAGTAGTTTACAGAGTACTGAGTATCCCTCATACCCTGTCCTGAGCAGTATTTAGTCCCCTCTGTACAATTTAGGAGGTCAATTAGACACAAAGAAACCAAGTTGCATATTGTAATTGCCATTCCCAAAGTACTGAGGATCAGCACATCAGTCAGGGAAATTTCCGTAAAAATACATCTTTGGAGTGCTGTGCTCCATGGGGGGATGGAGGCTTCCCCACCGAGGTAGCATTGACTGTTGTGGTTTTGAGTTAACCATAAATGTGATACACAGATGTCTTTCTCCACTGGAAAAAAAGTATAAATTGCAATAATTTATTCAGTATAGATTAAGATCTTCAAAGATGTTGATTGAGGATGGCTAGAAGTATAGATGCAAAATATTTATGACAGTCTCAGACTGTGTCAGGGAAGAAGGTAAAAAGAGAATTCTAGGGATTAATTTTTTTTAACTTTTCTGTAGCTGGAAAAAAACCAAATTTAATTTACAACAGAAAATTATGAAGGCCATTAGTGCCTTTGCCTAGATAAAATAGTAAAGCAGTTTAAATTCTGAGTTTTAAAATGCATACACTGCATATGCATTAGCAACTTTTTCCTAAGGATTTATAGCAATATTGTTAACTTAGCATTCACAGGGTAATGTGCAGATTTTACAGCAGGTTACTTTCTAAATGCATAGACTCCAAAAGGAGCCTTAACTGTCTCTTGTGTCAGGGTGTCTGTGGATTGATAGCCATGGGACCTCTTAAAACTCTTGGCATCCAATTCCTGCTGCTCCATCTTAGGATTGAAAACATAGACATAAGAACTGAACCTGGCAGTCCTCACACTTTGATTAAGATCAAACCAATTCTTTAAATTGTATTGTTTGCAATTCTGATTGCATCACAGAATCACAGAATTGTTTAGGTTGGAAGGGACCTTAAACCTCATAGAGTGCCACCCCCTGCCATGGGCAGGGACAACTTCCACAACATCCCAGGCTGCTCCAGGCCCCGTCCAGCCTGGCCTTGGGCACTTCCAGGGATCCAGGGGCAGCCACAGCTTCTCTGGGAAGCCTGTGTCAGAGCCTCACCACCATCACAGGGAAAAATTTCCTCCCAATTTCTAATCTAAAGCTACCTTCCTTCAGTTTAAAGCCATTCTCCTCATTCTCACTGCCCTTTTATGTGAAGATCATAAGCACAGTAAAAATGAGATGTGGTATTTTAGTGAAACCAAGGCAGGCCAGGCAATCCATGCAGGTTTCATTCCTGCTGCCTCCAGATAATGGTAGGTTTTGGCATTTTGTAGGTGGTTGCAGCTCTCAGATTGTGTGCATGGGCCAGACTGTGGTTTATGGATGTCACCAGTAAATTAATGTTACTGCTGCTCAGCCATCCAAATACAGGTGAACGATTTTGGTTTACCACATTCTCAAAAGAAGTGGAGGATTTCTTGGTTTTTCCAGTTGGTTTATATCAAAGATAAATTGTCATTCTCGCTTATGCAGTTCAGTAATGACAAACCTCAGAACTGGTACTTTTGGGTGATCTAAATACAAGTTAAATTTTGGTCAAACCTTAAGATGTGATTGTGCTTAAGGTACAGCTTTGGGGTTTCGGTGAGTCACTGTCATGAGTGGGAGGGCAGTGCAGGCTCTTTCAATCTCTGTGTGTGTGTATTTACAGCACATCCCCATTTCAGGTAGGGATGAGAAGGAGAAGGGATAGAGGAGAAAAGGTAAAAACTCTCAAAAGTTCTTTGGAAAATCACATTTCATTGCAATGTGGAACATGGAAATTTTTTGCCTATGTTAGCCATCACAGTGAGTTTATGTGAAACCATCAAAGGTTTTTGTTGGTGTCCACAGGTTGTACCTGGTGGGTTTTGCAGTGGGTTGAGTTACGAGACACTGAACCACGTGTGCTCGGATACGGTGGCGGAATAAATTTCTCATATGTGTGGGACTGTGACGGTTAAAACAATCATTACTGAAACCATATACCTTATTTCCTGTAACTAATAGCAAATCTCTACCTGTGGAATATATTAACAATTATTCCTTTGGGTTTGGATGGTTGCTCAGCTGTTTTGTTGGACAGATATTTAGACATGGTCTGTAATTTATGTTGTCTGAGTACGTCAATGAACAGAGCTAATTATGGCTTCCTGATGTGAGCTGTGCTGATGTTTGTGAAACCACACTTCTGCATGTAAGAGTGAATATGTGTTATTTAATAAATTGTGGAAAATGATGGGTTTTCTCTGCCTAGGTTGGTTAACAAAAGTACCTAAGTTGGCATTCACCTAGAGTTTAAAAAGAAGCCAGCCAGGTTTTGTGGCTGGTTGAACAGTTAATTCTTCTATGTCTTTAAAGATAATTTTTATTTATTACTCTGTACAGTACTCAGACTTCCTTTTAAAAGGAAATTATTGGTTCAAACAGCAGTGGCCCTTTCAGGGACTCCATCACTTGCCATGTTTCAATGGGGGTAGGTAGAGCTGCAGCAAGTCACAAAAGTCCTGGCTGAATGTCACTGTGAGCTGCTGGCTTTGAGACAGCACCTAATTTCCCACCTACACTTCTCAGTACTTCAATATACCTCTGTATTAGTCATGGTTTTTGGTTACTGTTACCACTTTGAAGGTTTTCTTTTTTTTTTTTTTCAGATGTGTAATGTGTATCCTGAGGAATGTGCTGCTCTGTATGGTAAAGACAGAATAGGAAATTTTCAAAGGAAAGGATCCTGCAGCCGTGTGGATGGGGTTGAGCTGTTTGAGGAACACCCAGGATTGCTGGCTCCAGAGAGGAAATACTGTAATGAGAAAGGGGAAGCAGTTCTGTTTTTCTAATATTTGTTGTTTTCTTTGAAATGGGGAAAAGAATACCTGGAGTGATTTATATTTAATTGAGGATTGCATTCCATCAGATACGGTGAATGTTCTCAGGCCATTTATCAGCTATGTCTTTTGGAGACCTCTGAGGAGTTTATGGTACATATTTACCTTAACTTGGCTGGGTCAAGGGAAATAAAGCAAAAATAATAGCTGTTATTTTTGTATGTGAACAAAACTGGAAGTCATGTGGGTGAAATATGAGCCAAACGACCGTGTCCTACCTCCTCTGTGTCTTTCTAAGTACAAGAAATTATTAGTTATATGTAATATAATTTCCTTAGCATTATCTGTGTATCTTTTAAAAACAGAAGATTTATTGACTTTTTAGTTGCTTCATCTTAGTCAAGCCCTGAAGTGAATGTGACATATATTGTACTGTCATTATCCTTTAGTAGTATCTTATGTAGGTAGCATCTTATTTAAAAAAAAAACAAACGACAAAAAGGAATAAAATAAACCATATGCTGCTTTTTAAATAACATTAAAACATTTTTTCTGAATTGAATTTTATGTATATTGCTGGTAGTGTACAGAGATCACACAACAACAGAATCCTACAAGTGCTAGTGAGGATTTTAATAAGCAGTACCTACATTTTTTGGAGCGAGTGAGTTTTGTAAGAAAACCTTTGAGCTTTAGGTCGTCTCTGAAAAAAATGTGTCATTGCTGATTGTCACCCTCATGGGCTGCTGCCACGGGGTCTATGAGTGTTATTGTGAAGAATTACATATCAAGAGCTATCTTAACACCCACTCCACCACACATCCACGATTCAACCCAGTTTCCCAATGTAAATAGCCAAAGGGAGTTTATTGTATGACAATACTTGTGTATTGCAGTTTCCCTAATAGATCTAAAGGTAGGTAAATGCAGAATAATGAATTAAATGTCAGGGTCTTTAAGCAGGAGGAAACACGAGGACTGAGCAATCTCTTACCGTCAGCACGTACAGTCATTCTCTGTTCCCGTGAGGGATGTACAGTGAAAACTGGTGCAAAATAAAACCAAAGAGCACAGTGTGGGTTCAGCTAAACCTGGTGATAAAACCAGTTTCAGAACTAGTCTGGTGGAGTGTGATCTGATCAGATGCTTCATGAACAAATTGCTTTATTACTGATACTGCTAATGATTTGTAAATTAGTTGCAAGCCTCCCTGAGTGACTGACTCAGTGGCATTTACCAACTTTTCACATACCCCCATTTTTAGGGCTGAATTTATAAAATGCTTCCCTTTAGTCCCTTGAATTAAATTTTCGGTGGCATTTGATGACAAGCATAGCATGATTAATTACAAATTGTTCTTTAGGTGAATAGTGCAGATTCTAAACCACAGCTTGTGTTTTTATAGCAGTTATTACCCTGCAGGCTCCAAAAGGGCTTTGGAGGAGAGAGTATGATTTTGGTTACATCATTGTAAATTCAGAAAACGTCAGTGATCTCAAAAGTGTGATTTTTTTGAAATTAGGTCAGTGGAAAAGAGATCAGAAACTGCTTTGCTACCTGAAAAGAAGCAAGTTCCAAAATGGAGTGAAGTATCTGCTTCCAGATGGCTTTCCTTTTGGTTTTGCAAAGAACGTATTTGCTAAAACAAGTAATTTATTTGAAATATTATGGAGGAGTGAATAATAAAGCAAATGATAACCTGAATCCAGGCTGGATTAGGACAAGAAAGTTGGAGCATGGAATGTTTTTTCTTTTGTTGATTGTTCTGTAATGACCCAGAAGCTCTACATCACCATTTCATCTGGCACCATGGTGGGGCCAACAACAAAAAACTACCTGAAGGTTTCT
This sequence comes from Peucedramus taeniatus, assembly GCA_013400575.1. Lineage (NCBI taxonomy): Eukaryota > Metazoa > Chordata > Aves > Passeriformes > Fringillidae > Peucedramus > Peucedramus taeniatus. Next base: position 646,514 of record WBNO01016002.1, on the reverse strand, counting down.
TACGTTCTGTCTCCCAATTAAATTGATTCAGTGTTTGGATTTTTATTACTGGTTAACTGATCTTTTGATAGCTACAGTACACTTAAAAGGCTTTTTATTTGTTTTCTTCCCTCTGATTACAGAAGACATAATATTTTTAACCTGATCTTGAATCAAACTAAATTTCTCAACTATGGTTAAGATGATGATTGAGATTTTCAGGACAGTATGTAGTTCTCTGTTGAGTTCTCATTTCTTGTCACCAGAGGTTTTGGTAAGATAAGGATTACAGTCTGAAACCACTAGAAATTGCAGGTCAGGAAATGGGTGTAAGGTCTTGCAATGTGATGTCAAACATGAGTCTGGAGTAACTTAGTTTAGCAGGGAGTCCATCACTCTTAGGGAGTGTTGAGAGGGAAACCATCAGAGATGTGTTTGTGGATGGTGAACACCTTTCAGGGTTTTGCTTTCAGCTTTTGTGTGTGGTGGCTTTGCTCGAAGCATGTGAAAAGCAGCTTTTGAGTACCCCAAGGGTGTGACTCATGAGGGCGATGAGCAATAGTCACCGGGTTTTCATCTGTCCCCTCGCTTTGGGCAGCACGTTCTGCATCCTGTTTGTGAGCAGCTCTGTGGCTTTTTGTCTCAGAGCTTCCTTGAGCCTCCTCTAGTGTTCTCTTCATACTTTGGAGTATTCAGAAGAAGTATGATGGTTTACATCTCCTGTTGTTGCTGGGGTTGTGATTCCAGCTCCCAGTAATGCGGGTCCTGGGCTATGCCCCAACTGCGTCTCCCCGAGCTGCTCTCTGCCTTTAAGTCTCTTAACTAAATCACTGGCAACTCTTCTGACTGAAGTGTGTTTGAATTGCTCTTTAATTTTCCCTGCACCAGGAAAAGGAGGGAAACCTATATTAGAATGAATAAGCTGCATCCTAAGTTATGGAATAATTGACCCTATTAAGGAGTTAGTGTGTAAAGTAAAGCTTTTTTAAATATTCGAATGAATACAAACCCATAAATTCAAAATACAATGTGTTCCTAAGTCTTGCATGTTTTCATTCATATGAAATTTACAGACAGTATTTTTAAAGGTCAAAATAATCTAGTCATCATAATTGCTAAGTAGCCTTTTCTGAAGTAAACTCATTAATATAATATTAAAGATTATATTAGAAGGCCTTGCAGCATATTTTTCCTTCTTCCAATATAATTTTCTTAAGTAGTAACAATAATAACAATAAAGATAGGTTTCTAAAGTAAATTACTTCTCTATTTTCATTTTCAGGTTTCAGACAGTTCTGAAGTACTTGGAAAATGAGTGTCCTTCTCATTGAACCCTTTTATGGTGGCTCCCACAAACAGCTGATGGATCTTCTGCAGGAAGAGCTGCAAGGAGATTGTGTCCTCTGCACACTCCCAGCCAAGAAGTGGCATTGGAAGGCACGGACTTCTGCTCTTTATTTCATGCAAACAGTGCCAACAAGTTCTGATTACAGGTAACCAAGGGATTGAATAATTTCTAAACTCAAACAGATGCCTTCAACCAGGTCTCTTGAACTTACTCCTTGTGTCCATGCAAGGGTGTATGTGGGAGCGATTAGGGACTTGCAGTGGGCAGCACAGGTTTTTTCTTCTTGGGGTATAAATGAGAAATTATATGTTTTATTTAGAATTTCCAGGACTGTTTTCATCTTGCATCTCCAGTCCATGAGAGTCTCTCAGTATCTGGGTACCTGATGTCTATACATGTGTGTGTATCTCTTATTTGAAATTTATCATGTGAGTTCAGTCATTCTGAAAGGTTTAAGCTGTGCTTCACAGATTAAGCAGAGAGATGGCACAGATGTGAACACTGCAAGCTTCCTCACGTGCCCTCCCATGTATCTATTAGCAAGTCTGATTTATCAGTGTCCTGCTCAGGCTGACCTGGAGGATTAAGGGAGCAGTTTTATCTTAATGATGGTCCGGTTCAGTAACGTGCCAGCAACTGTGGGTGTCAATTATACATTTATGTAAGTAGCAAATTTCCATCAGCTAGAACCTGGGCTGATAAAAACAGGAGATTTAGGTCGACAAGATAGCTATCACATAGTGAGAATCAGCCCCTCCAGAGCCAAGCTGTCTCTAAACCCAGCAGTTTTGCTTGGCCTACCTGATCAGATGAGATGTGGCGAGGTGATTGTCTGGAGCAGTGAGATAGAGCTTCGCTCACAGCATGCAGAACATTGTGTGGGGACTGCACCTTCGTGGGGGGAGACTGTTCATGCACAGGGTTCTCTTAGCACGAGAAGCTACAGAATGAACTTCAGGAGGACTCTGAGCACACCTCAATGATGTGCCAATGAGTCTCAGTTCAGAACTGGGTCTGGTATTTTTTTATCAGGAGCAAGTAGGTGCTTCCTGAGGAAGGAATATCATTTTTCAAGAGTAGATTTGTGCTGTAGAAGGCTGCATTTGCTCAGTGTTACCCAGCACAATGTCTAAGCTGTCTTAGAACACATATTGTGTAAATGTACACCTTTCCTGTGCCTGCTTTTGGCTCCCATTTAAAATAATCTCCCACCTCAAGCCAAACGTTATAATTAATTTTCCCCATTTTGTCTTGTGCGAGGCATTTAGTGTTGGTTTCCTCTTGCTTTCTTTTTGCAACAGTTTTGTTTTGGAGGAGTGTACATGACAAACTGTTATGTAAATTTGTCTTGTATCACAACCACATCCTCCAACGCATCACAATGTTATCTGTGTTCCTTCAAGGTCAGCAGCCCAAGCTGTCCAGCACTAACTGCATTAAACTAATCAGACATCACTCATAGACATACACTTCATTAGTTTAACTTACAGTTACATTGACCTAAGATAACTTAACTCCAATTTGTCAAGTAACCCACATCTTGGGGAAAGGGGGAGGGAGCGCTGACAAAAAAAAAAAAAAAAAAAAACCAACCAAAAAAAGCAAAATCCCACAAAAAACCCAACAACCCAACAAAAAAATCTCAACCCAGCAGCCTGAAAACTCACTTGAAGTTAATAAACTTGCAATCTGTCATAGACTTATGTGCAAATACAACCTTTACTGACAGCAAATAAATCTGATCTAACCAATGGAGCATCTTAAGGAGAGGAAAGCGTTTTCTTTGCTGGTGCTGTTCGGGTTGGAGCAGAGGGAATCAAATAGTCAAAGTTGACAAAAATGCGATGGTTAAAATAGAATTTGTACCTTGTCCTCGCAGGCAGCATAAAATTTTAGGATCAAGGGCTGATATGGCTGGTGAGAGGAAAACTGATTAGAGGTACTTTCTACTTTACTTGCACATTTTTGATGTTTTGTAATTGAATGTTTCGATTATTTTATTAAATTGAAAGTATAAGTGCATCAGATTCAACCTAGTGAGGATGACTACTCTCCTATTAGAAAACACATTGATTAAAATGAATTTTAATTCTGTTATTTCTAAGCTTTCTAATAACCACTGAAGATCAGCTTCCCAGGTAGCAGTTTATAAAGACAAAATTCCATCGTAAACTGGCAATACTGCTTGTTTGGAATTGCACATTTAAATATTTCAACCTTCTTGTGAGTTTGTGGAAAATACCAAATTTGCATTACTTATAATATTGATATTATTTACAGAAAAAACAACATTCTTTTATAAGTGCTTTCCATAAATGTGACATTTTGTAAATACCTTGTTTTTATTTGTATGTTTAGTAGCGCAGAAAGGTCATGGATATTTCAAGTGCAAACACTTGTGATAACAGAGCTGCCTTACTAAATCTTTATGTTCAAACTGTACTTTACTTTAAGATCCTGGTGTGTGTGAGAAGTAATACTGATGCTGTTAAGTCTGATGTTAGATGTATTTTAGAGAAGAGGTGTAGATGTGTTTTAAAGGACTTAGGCTTCTATCCATACAAGATTTTTGGGAGCAGGAAGATTTGTTAGTTTAAATGTGACACTCAGCGAGTTAAGGAATAGTCTTAAAAAGTGCTTTTGAAACTAAGGATGCAGTGTAGAGCCGTAGATGTTAAATTCAGACACTCTGCAGTGAGCAGAGAGTTTCTGTGATGAACTTGCTAATTGTTTTATCAGAGAACAGACGTGTCCTCCCTTGAGCACAAAATAAAGCTGAGTTGGTAACAAACAGGGCATTTAATGTTACTTTTGTGAGCTGTACGGCTGCTCTCTTGGTGTGCAGGAACATGATGTTCCCGAGAACGTGGAGATCTCCCCAGGATTGTCACAGGGAGAAGGTGTCCTCACCCTCCACGGGGAACACACAGAGCTGTTACAGAAGATACCGGACACTCAGTGTTTGATCTGCAGCACTGCCTGGATTTATATTAATTCCCCGATGCAATTCTGTGCTGCATTTCTCCAGAAAAGTTTTGGTTTTCTGTTTTCTTGGCTTTGTTGAGCAATGTGTTAAACCAGCTCGTGTTTTCCTTCATCTCCTGAGAGGGGCATGGGAGCCCTGAGGAATGGGAAGCCCAAGCATGCAGAATCCCTTCAACTTGGAAGGAATGGGAAGCCCAAGCATGCAGAATCCCTTCAACGTGGAAGGCCAGAAGGAGAATTTAAAGGTGGATCACTTGCCTAGAGATCTTGAAATGATCACGTAGATTGATGTGCAGCAGCCACAGACTGAGTTTTAATTGCTGTAGAGTCACAGATGATTTCCCTTAATTGGAAAGAAGGTGTTTGGATGTTGCATTGGTACGAGGAGTTTCATTCCTTTGGTGGCAGTTTCCAAATCACAGCATTTGAAGTGCACTGAAAAAGGGAGGAATTACTGTCTGCTTTCTCTAGACAAGGTTTTCAGCCATCTGAGAGTTTTGTTAGCAGTTGGTGGGATGTTATCTTCATTCCATGGATTTGGAAGGTCCAGCAGAGCCTCCTCAGGCTGCTGGCACTCTGCAGAGCTGCTGTGCTCACTGCTTTGTCTCCCAACTTCTTCAGACAGCTTCAAATCCTTGATAAATGTGGGTGTCTGATCTTTAGCCTAAAGTTGTTTTCCATACCACACAGTGACTACTCTGTAATTCTAGAAAGCATGTAAAAGCAGAATTTTTTTAGCCTTTTTAAAATTTTTAATTCAAGGAAAGTTCTCAAATTTGAAAATACTGTTGCACGTTTTAATGAAAAACGAATATGCTTTTCTTTTTCCTGTAATTATTTTCTTTATTACAGTGAGCAATCTATTAAGTTACAGATAGTAAAACACTGGTATGACACATGAGATGAAAGGAGTTTATCTTTGAGGAGCTATCCTCTGCAGAAAGTAATTCAATCTCCAAAAAAGTTAGTAGCATAAGACTGTAAAACAGAGTGACTAAATTCAGTGTAGCTTCCAGTGTGTTTTAATAGCACTGCTATATTATTTTAAATATATATATATAAATATTATGTATAACATTCAGTATTGCCCCCCAGGTAGCTGTTCATATGAATAAAGATTTTATTTGTAACAGATTCTAGCCCTGAAATACCCCTAGGGTAAATGTTAGCATATATATACCCCTTGATATCTGACAACTATATTTTAAAGACAAATTCTGTGCTTTTTACGTTTTACAAAAGAGAAAACAAATTATTGTTTCCAATTAATAGAGCTCTGGAAAAAATCCCAACCTGGGGGTGGTGTTCAGCAAAGGAGAGGATATTTCAACAGTATATAATGTAGATGTTGTTGTTTCTTGATTTTGTTTTTTGTTTGGTTTTTTTTTTTAATTTTAATATTCTATTAAAATCTACTAGATTTAAAGCTGTTTCAGATCTGATGCTTTTGTTCCATTCTATGAGGAGAAAATACATTATTATAGAGTGAATTCTTTATTAACTGGTGGGCTGTGTTCCCTAAATATCTTAAAAAAGCAACCCTTTAATTTTTTTTTTTTCAGTGAGTAGTTCAATCCTACTGAAAACATAACACTGTGTGAATGTGTGACCATTTGCAAGCTTGAGGATTTAACTGTTTTCTAGATACTTTGTTTTCAGAAACATTCCTGCATGTCCTGTAGAAGGTGTTTGAGGATGTAACTCACAGCAGTGCAGGGCAAATTTCATTAATCTGAATACATAGATACTCATTTGTGCTGGAAAAATTCCTGCCTGTTTACATCTTTCTGTAAAATATTGGAAATGTTTATATAATCTTTGTAGGAACTGCAATAATTTGTCCTGCATTAGAGGCCATCCTAGAATTTTACCCTCATAATGCTCAGGTAAGGAATAAATAAATTGTATGTCTGAATAATACATTAATTAAAAGAAGATAACCAATTACCTACAAATTTAGAGAAAAAAAGTTTTTCTGATACTGTTTGGGATTTTTGGACACATTTTATGGTGTTTACTTCTATATATAGGTGAATAAATGTAAACCTCATTCATAGCATTTACTAAGAGTGTGTATTTTGATGTTGCTGCTCAAATTCACTGCATTTGAAGATTGGACAGGTCTCATCTCTTTGGAATTACTGAATAATTTTCTGCCCAGAGGTTGTCTTGGTTTCACCCCATATCTTTGTTGCTTTGTGTGTTTTAACTGCTGTTTTGTGTGGGGCACAATGGAGTGTGCTCCTGGAGAGGAAGGGAATGTGCTCCTAGAGATCCCTTTTGCTTTTGATGAGCTGATGTAAAGGCAGGAATGTATAAGGTGACTAAATGTAATATCCATATCCCATAAGGACAGGGTTCAGGCTTCCTAGAAATACATAATCACAGACTAGGTTGGGTTGGAGGTGACCATGTCATTCCAACCCCTTTGCCATGGGCAGGGCCACCTTCCACTAGACCAGGTTTCTCCAAGCCCTATCCAAACTGCCCTTAAACACTTTTTTGATTAAAAAATACCACGTGGGTGTAACTCTCTGATGGGTACAAATCTCCACATTCTCACCTTGTGGTGGAGGTGCCCAAAGGAAGGTGTGAGAGCCCCTGCTTCGCCCTGCGCTCCGCTTTTTGCGCTCCCTCGCTGAACAAAGGGTCATTACTTCTTTAATTCCATTAGTGCTAAACTTGCTCGCGTTTTTTCCCCCCGAACAAACTGTTTTGAGTTCGCCCAGGTTAGTTCACACGGGCTGGTGCAAACGCACACACGTTTGTCCTGCCCACGCTCCGAGGGAGCTGGCTGGGAGTTCGCTCCGCTCCGGGGGCCAGATGGCCGTCCTAGCACCATGTTGAGCCTAAACCAATAAACCCTACTGAGATACGAGACACAGGCACCATGTACTGAGCTAAAACAACTTGGTGACTTCTGACCAGAGCTGGCTGGTGTCCAGCCAGCTTTGAGTGTAAGCACAGAGAATATACGTCCATATGGAATGGCACGAAGCTCCACCACTCAGCACAGATGATGCCCTCCACTGCTGTAGCCCTGGATAATAGAGGGTGTCCCAGCCTGGATAAGGGGTGTGAAATTCTCTCTGCTGAGGGAGAACTTGGAGGCCATCTGATGCTGGAAAAACGTAACGTGGGAATGCATGTGTAAAACTGGGTTTTGTTTGATTTAGGTTAGTATCGCCCCAAACCTGTTCTGAAAGCTTCTCCTGAAAAATGTTGTTGGTCAGAGAGAACTTGTGAAGGGGGGCATGTTATGAAATGGATTTGAGAATGATTTTTAACAGAACGCTAATATAAATCAAGGTGTGAAAGTTAACAGAAAAAAGGTTTAGAATCATAATTGATTTGCTTTTTTTTTAATGGCAAAGATAGTGTAAATAAAAGCAAATAATTAAATAACTGGTAAAAAAAAAGTAATCTGGTAAAAAATGAAGTAAAAAATTAGGGAAGGTCTAGAGGCAAAGTCATTTCCTATTGAGGATAACAACACTGCTGTTGTTTCTCTGCTCACATCCAGACTGCGAAAATTTCCTTTTCAATGTGATGGAGAGAGGCTGCCTGAAAAGTTTTTGTGAAGCTGATGAAGGAGGTGGGATGTCCTTTTGAGGGAGATGAATTCTCTTGCTCTGAAGGGCCAGAAACAATGATCTGGTGCTCAAAAGTCCTTGTACAGCACCATGATTTAAGAACAAATGTTTTTTTATTCTTAGCTCTGGCTGCCGAAAAACTTGGAGGGGGCGATCCAATAAGAACAGCAAAAAAATCTTCTAAGAAACAGGACAAAAAAACCTCCCAAGTAAACTACCTGAAATTTATTCAGGCAGACAGCAATGTGATCTTAAACATTCACTTTGCATTAATCAACTTTGCCTCAGATAAAATGCTGGCAGATGGTAGCTATTCATTTTAAAAGTGACAGGTTTTCTTTACGTTTTTGTGTGGAAACCCCCACATGCACTCTTCCCTCCAAAAACTTTACTTGGTTAATTTGTCCAACATGCTTTTTTTTTTTTTTTTTTCCCTTAAACACACTCCCATTATTAGGCAATTTCACAATTTGGATAGTTAAAAGAGGGTTTAGATGAGTTTAAATGCAGGCTCCTTCCTTTGAAGTCAGGGGAAGTGTATATATGGGAGCTGAGTTTTGGCAGAAGTAAGCTGGGAATGATGAAGAGGATGCGGGGAGAGGTGCGGGGCCGGGAAGGACGCGGGCTGGGACTGCTGGGTGATCTGTGCAAAGTGCTAATGTGAAATGGCAGTTGTCTGTTTGATGTGTAAAAGATTTGCTGAAATTCCAGCAAAATATTCTGATGAGAGAAGGAAAGAACAGTCTGGGTTTTCAAACCCTAGCATGTGTTTTCCTTTATGTTCTCAAATGCCGGGTGAAATCCTTATTTTTCTTTCTAAAATGAATTTTATGAATCACCTGGAGAATTGATATTTACATTGCTGGCAGTAAAATGTAATGAAATTGTGCATTATGATTCAGTATTTCTGCACTTAGGATTTTAATGAGGATTTTATCTGTCCTTTTAAATGGTTGCTGTGTATATATTTTATTTCTAGATTAGTTATGGATTACATTTCTATTTTCAAATAACAAACATATACACTACTATATTATAAAGAATATGATACTTTCCACAATTCATTGTCATTCCAGCCCATAACACTAATTTGATCTTCCAAAGGGAAAGTAAAAAAAGCTTTAGTTTGCATCTAATAAAGAGAAAAATATTGATTTTTTTTTCCTTTTTTTTTTTTTTTGGTGCTGCTTCTTTTTCCTAATCTCAGGAAATTAGGTTTGGTTTTTTTTTTTTTTGTTTTTACTAAGAAGTAAATATTACAAATTTTGTCAGATACTTGCTGTGCACATGATTTAGATTTATAGCTTTGTGTTCTGGTGTCATGAATAACTAATTTTCTTAATGAGTACCCACAACTAGACTGGGTTTTGTGAATTGATGCATAATGAAAAGGAATTTTACATTGTACAAACTGTTTTTAGCAAAGGAATTTTGGGAGAAAACCTACCTTAGCACTAATATAAATATATTTACTTCTGAGGGGCTTTTTGGTGAGCTTTAACTTGACTCAACATTGAAGTTTAAAAGTCTTGGTTCAGGTAGTAGTGACATCTCAGTTTCCAGTTTTCAACAGACTGAATCCAGAGGCCTTTCCTTACCTATTTCAGCCCATGTGCCTCTTCCTGAGAGCCAGCTTGGATGGGGCTTGGAGCAACCAAGGTTCCCACGGCAGGGGATGTGGAACTGGATGATCTTTAAGGTCCCTTCCAACCCAAACCATTCCAGGATTCTTTTTCTACATTTTCTTTTTATGCCAGCTGAGGGCTGTTATCACCTGCTCTGGGTGTCCATGAGTTTCAGTGTAGATTTTGAAGGTGCTGACCAGGACCATGGTCACTCTGGAAAACACTCCCAAAGGTGTTTTCTGGTTTGGTCTTCTTCATTTTTCTGGGATTACAAGACTGATTGTCCCTAAGACAAAACTGGAGTCCACTGGATGCTCTCCAAGGGCATCACCTCCTGGTGTAGTGCCATCTGAGGGACTCAGGCCATAATCTTGGAGCCCACTCAGGTGTGAGCTGAGGCACAGTGGGTGAGGGTGGTTGTGGATGGATGGTTGCTTCATAAATGCCATTATGTATCAAACAGAAATATTAATCTAAATTGATGCATATACCACTTAATTTTGTGGATTATTATCTAATTTCTTCCCTAAATACTCAACACGTACCTAGGCAGGAGTTTGGTTACAATCTGTGTGCCAAATTGTGCCACAATGGAAAACATTTAATTTAGGATCAATTTCTGACTCCCCCATACCACAGTTTGATCAATTTATTTCCTCCTCCTCTTCCCTTTAGTACGTCTCAGCCTAAGTATTGGTAGGCTTTGAGTCATTATGATGATGAATTTAACTTCCCTACAAAAAACAATTAGGAATACATACATTGTATCTATCAGTTGGAATATCTTTGATGAATACAAAGCAACTGAAAGGCTTCTTTTTTTGTTCATTGTTCCATAATGAAGATTTCCGCAATTTCCTTATTCCCTTGGACAGTATTTTTCCTTTCTTGCCTTTGTCCTTTGTCCCTGTCTTTTCCTCCCTTCCTCCTGCACATTTGCTCTGATGGTCCAGTGGACACAGTCATTTTAAAGGATGCTTTCCATTTCAGAGCACTGACTGTTTTTATTGTTTATGTTTATAACCTTGCCTTCTTGTTCATCATTTTTTGTTTTAGCTCTCTTAATTTCCATTTTACTTGTTGCATGCTTGAACTTACATTTCTGTCTAGTTGCAACTTGAAGAAAGAATGAAGGAAACAGCAGTGGACACAACATCAATAGCAAATACGTGATTTTCTTGTTGCAGAGTAACTGGAAGAATTAATTCCTTTTAACAGTATTTCAAAGAATTATATGGGGAAAAATGTATTTAGAGTGGAGCTAATGTTTCTCTCACACCACCTTACTTGATGTAAATACATCAGTCCTTTAAATTAGTGATTTACTAAATGTTTTAAAAAGAAAAGGTGTAAGTGATTATGGGTAGAACAATAGAAAATTAATTTCAAATTCTATTTTTCTTGCAGTTAAATGGTATTCCTACTGACTTCTGTTGACGTGTTTTCTTTGAGTGCTAATATTTTTTAGTATAGCATACTCTATGGAAAATCGTATGTATCTAGTTAAAATGGAAAAATCTTAATGTATTTGGGTATTATGTAATGACATGAAAAAAATTCTGAACACGTAACTCTGTGTATATTATATATGGAAAAACTAAAAATTGAAGGGGAGTAATTTGAGAACATCTGCAATTTTTTATTTATGTAAGAGAATATCCCATTTTTAATTAAAGATGGAATTTAAGAATGATAAATGGGACCATTATCTAGTAACAGTTAGTTTGCAGGCATTTTTTTCCAAATGTTCTGCAGATTGCTGCAGGTTTGACAGTGCCTTTGGCTTTTGTGAGCAAAATGCATTTCCTACTCATGACAGAAGAGTTGTAACTCACTAAACATGGAGCAGTTAGCATGCATGGTGACATCTCTATGCTTAAACCCTGAGGAACTGAATTATTTTAAATTATTTTTAATGCAGAAATTTCCTGGTAGTCAATTTTATTAAAAACCTAGCAGTTAAAAATTTTATCTGCTAAATGAATTTTGAGAAATATTGCTAAAAACACTAAAACTATGCAAAAAAAGATGAATTTTGGCAGAGATTTTGGCAGGCTTTTGAAGTTTTTTTTTTCCCTTTGGTAGTAGAGTGACCATTTTCTTGTGGTTCTTTTCTTTTTTTACTTCACCACCTGAATTGGTGTGAATCCTTGTTGCCATCATCCTAGACTAAAGTTGGTTCCAATTTACTGTTACATCCTCTGGTCTTAGCTGTGGGGTGTCAAAGTGGGAGGAAGAAAGGTGGGTAGGTGCTTTGGGAGGAACTTGAGTTACCATCAGTTGGGAATTTGTGACTCTCAGTTATCCCAGGAGCAAATATTTGGTGTCCTCATGTTTCTCCATGATTTTCATGAATCTTCAAGGTCCTGACCGGGAGAAATTCACTTGTGTGGGGTCAGCTGGCCATTGTGGTTACTGATGACTCAAGTGATGTTTTCCAATCAAAAGACTTTTTAGGAAGAGGATTTGATTACACAGCCCTCATCTTTACCTCCTCCAGACTGTTGTGTTGCCATCTGCTCAAGGTGGAGTCTGGCTTGCAGCAGAACGTGCTCTGCTGAGGTTTAGTACCAGCCCTGCAGAGGATCCTGTGGGCCCAGCCTGCTCTGGAATTGGTTTTCAGTGGTTTCTGTGGCTGTTGAAGCATTCAGGTCTGAAGTGCTGGAAACACAGACCTCAGGTCTTGTCCCCAAAAACTCCAGGAGTAGTAGGGGGAGTGTCAGAAAAGAGTAATATGCCACAAAAGAATCTGGAAAACCAGAGTCTAATGTAGTTATGGAAATTTGCATCATGAGTTAGAAACAGTAAAACCTACATTTTCTTCCATTTTTTTTCTGACATGGAGCAGAGAACCTGGAGCGTGGTCTTGCATTGAATTAATACTCAATCTGGTGTAAACACACTGGAAAATATTTTTATATAGTTTTACATTTTAGTACAGAAGAAAAATGTTAGATTTTAATCATAGACTCAGAGTCGTTAAGGTTGGCAAAAACCTCTAAGAGCATCAAGTCCAACTGTTAACCATGCTATGCTATGATGAGTGGAATATAAATTCAGCATTAGAGTAAGCATCTGTACTTGAAAAATCTTAATTTCCAATGCTAACAGCTGCATGGAAGGTCATTGACATCGTGGAGTGCGTGGGGTCTCTGGGGCTCAGCGTGTTTGAAGTCAATATTTATGGTGCCTCTGTACCTCCTGTCATTAGCAGGAGGTTTTCAAGGGACTGTTCTTAGATTATATTTTGCACATGGCTCTTGTTTTCCTGGATACTGATTGGAAAAAGTGAAGGGTGTAATAGTTTTCCTGTCTGCTGATGGGTGATGAGACCAACATGTTGGGGCCATGGGTGGAATCAGGGTGAATGAATTGGTGGCAGGGAGGGAGTTTGAGATGCTTGTGTGCTTCCTGCATTTTTAAGGAGTATAAAGGATATTTCAGCTGTTGAGATGAAGCTCAGCAGCTGCTCTGCAAACTCCTAATGGAGCAGGGGACTGGGTTTTCTTTATCTCCAGAGTTTTCCTCTGGTCACAGATACTGCTGGGGCTCCCCATTTCTCTTAGCCCATAGTTTTTAAATGGCATGGTTGATATAGAGGAATAATGAAAACGTTTTTAGTTGGATAAAAAGGGATTTGGAGACAATGCTGCTGCCTATTAATTGCTAGGTACAGACTAAGGCTCTGAATGATGAAGAGGAAGATACAAAAGCTGTGTGCACCGAGCAAATGCTTTGCTGTGCAGCCAAAGAGCTTTGCAACCACACTCTGGGTTCTTACAGCATCACTGTGGTATTTGTCTTCCCATTATCTCTTCAGTTCCCTTTTCCATGGTGTCTGGTCCACACATATTTTATTTTGATTTTAATTTTATTTTTTTAAATATGATTTTATTTATTTTGCCTTCCAGCATGTGGTTTAAAACTGTAACTTCATTGACTCTTGCATGTAATATCTTTCATTTTGTCTTTGAAATCCAGAGGGGTGTTTAGTGTGAGCAATAGTGTATCCAAGGTAGAATATTTCATGTTTTTGCAGATTGCTAGTATTACATGCCAGAGCAGCCTTCTGACCATGAAGCCCAGCCACGTTTGTTCTATTAGCTGCACTTCAGAAGTATTTGTTTAGTTTTTTCCTCAGATGGATAACCAGTGTGGAACATTCTGTCCACAGAAGTCTTATTAAAGAGGTTAGAGCATCCTGCTAATTAGAAAAAACTAATTAGGCAGATTGTTGAGCCTGTAACCAGAATTTTATATTTTAATGGATTTTGAAATGCGGTATGCTCCCTTTTCCTATTGTAAAACACACTTTTTTCCTTTTAAATGTCTGGAAACAGTCTTTTTGAGGAGGTTATGCATTCAGAATAAGAAAGAAGTAATGTTTTAATTTTTGAATTTATGAAATAAACTGTAGGAGAATATATACTGTAAAATAGGTGAAACCATTAATTCATACCAGCCCCTTATTGTGGCAGAAAAAACTGTTTGGCTACCTCCCTGTTGGTAGGTTTCAAGTTTAACTGCCCCAAAGAGGAGTTGAATTAAGTTCATGTGAAGAAACAATATAATTTGTGGCTGTGATAAAATTAGACTTAGATGGTACAGAACTCACAAATTACTCTTTGCTACTTCAAGCTAAAATTCATTGACCACTGTTTTGCTGAGCCTTGGGAAGTTTATCATGTTTAAAGCTGGATCCAGTCCACTTTTGAGTGCTCTTGTAGTGCTGTTAGAGACTTTTGGTCTGGAAGCAGAAAAATGAGCTTGTTCTCTGCTATGGAGTGACCTGGAAGCAAAACCATCAGGGTTGGTTGGATTTGCATGGTTCACATCTTAATTCCAGGCTTGCTAGGTGCCATGTGGAAGGCTAAGCATGTTTGTGGCTGGGGACAAAGCACTGGATTGGCGAAACATTTAAAATATATATATTTAAGATGGATTTCTCCCTAACATCTACTTTTGAACTCTCTTTCAACTGTGCCCTGCTGCAAACTTTAATTAGTCGTAACCTTTTTTCAGGCTTGTCATTCTGCATTTTGCAAAATGCTCTGGCTTGTGGAGCAGCCGTGTGGCCGGGAGCCGTGGGCAGTGACCTGCAGTCTGTGTCAGGACCATCCTCTGAGATGTAACTCAAGGTACAGATGTTGCAGTTGGTGAGATGAGGTTGGCTGCCATCTGGAAGGTGGCCATCTGCTCCCTCCTGCAGCAGCAGAGCACCACGCTTTTGGGGGCCCCTGCCCCTTCCTGTCACAACCTGAGTCAAGACAATTCAGAATTGCCTCTTTGAAGCCTGATTTGGGAATATTGGTTGGCCAAGTGTTTGGCACTTAGAGAAGTAAGGGGTTAGGAAGGGAGAAACAAATAGTTCCAGGCAAGATTTAGAAATGAGCTGTATGAAAGGACTTCAGTAAAGCAATGGAGACTTAAGATATGTAGCTCAGGTCTGGAAATGTAGGAGTAACCACGGAGCAAAGGGAGAGGCAGCTTGCTATGTTGATAAAAAACAGATAGAAATGTCCCATTGGAGCATGAAACTTGCTATTGTTTTGCTAATGCTTCAGGAAATATATGGAATCTCTACCTCATGAAAACAGAACTGTGGGTACAGGGACTAGGGGATGAAGCAATTAGGTCCCTTTAAGGAAAACCTTCCTACTTCCAGTCCAAGGAGGCTGAAAAGAAGGCAAGCATTTTGCAAGACTTGTATTTGTGGTGTCAGCCCTGCATGGCCAGACCTTCTATATTTGCTGGAGTGTCAGCTCTGGCTTTGGCCAGTCAGATTTGTGTTCAGCATCTGTGCTGACCTGTAGGTTCACACCCTTCCACGCTCCTGCAGTTCAGTCTTCAGCCTGAAACCTGGGACTGTTATCAACCAGACAGGTTGATAGGTAGTTAGCATGATGTCATGTCTCTTCATCAGTTTATGGATCAGGGCTGAAATTTATGGCCATAAATATTTTAAATTGTTTTTGTTTGGCTTCTTGGGGAGAAGAATTTCCATGGGTGAGAGGTTGTTTTGTGAGAGGCTCCACTGTATGACAGATCATATGGATGGTTTGAGTACATGGGGAGCTTGTACCCCTTCAGTGTCATAGGTTGGAATTGTTAAAGGCACTTAACAGCTTTACAGATTCTTGTTTAATTACTGGTCATTATTCTGAAGTGGATGACTCATTTAGCCTGCACTGATGGGAGGTGTTCTGGCCCTCTATATAATTCTACACATACATATTTTTGCTCCTAAGCACCACAAAAATGTCTGTTTTCCTCTTGTATGTCTCATTTCCTGGAGTAATACAAAGAAAATGGATCTGAGAGGGGCTATAGAATGAGAAAGGGGTTGTTGGGTACAAATTTGCATCAATCTGGATGGCTCTTGGTGCACATCTGAACTCTGCCATTCAGTTCTCACCTGGAAGGGTATGTAATATTGTAATAAATTAATTATCTATTAGTCCATTCTTCTATATTGGTATCTCAGATTAGAAAATGGGCAGGACAACGTGAAATGTTGTTCAGTGCTTAACAATGGTCCAACATGGTAAAGTGTAAAAATTAACATTTAAACCAGTTCTGGGTTAGCTGTCATCAGCTTTTCTTCCCTCAGTTAAGGCTGTGTGTCTTTCACTGTGACCTTTTGTGTCTCCTGGTGAAGGCCCATTGCAGAAGCAGCAACTTTGAATTTACCAGTCTGTATCACTTGGTCTTGTTGCATGGAGATCTAAATAAATATGCATTGATCTCAATAAATGGGGATGTTTTGAACCTTGACTTTCTAATGCTTCACAGTTGGGTGTTTTTTTCCCTGCTTTGTCAAGGAGGATGACTGTAGTAAGACCATGAGCTGATTACTCCCTGTATTAGATAATCATTTCTTAATGTGGGAGGGATATTAAGAAGAATAGATGTGAGTGCTCTTGGAAAACTCTTTATGGAATAAGGTTTAAGCACTGCTGTTAATAGGATGCACATTCCCTTTCATGCTGAGTCAGGCAGAGCTTGGCTGTATATCCAGGACAAAAATCAAGGAGGTCTTAGACACACTTGCAAAACATGTGGTGACTCTGCTGTCTTTAAAAATTGTCACTATTGCTGTGATTGCTTTGTCACCTCTGGATTTTGGGTGGGCAGTAGCTGGAGTTTAAAGACTAGCCCTACTTCCATCTAGACCTGTCTCTGAAGTACCTCGTTGTTCCCCCACATCATGTGTTTGTCTTATGATGTGCCAGTGGCAAATAATTATGAGTTTGACCTAAAATTTTAAAAAGCCTGCCTGTTTTAAGTGTCTGTGTCAGTGGCAGAGGCTGCTGGGTGCAGGGAGCAGAGGGAGGATGAGTGGAGAGACATTGGGTGTCCTGATGGAAAGGCACTGCATCAGTTACCCACTAATCCTGGCTTTTCTTAGGAGAAGCTTGAATCATCATTAGAGATGAAATGTCTGTTTTGAATGAAAAGCTAATTTGATGGATGGAGACTTTTTCCCATCAGCAACATTTAAAAAAGAATCCAAATGGTTTTGGGGGTGACTGTTCAAGTTTGTTGAAGTCTCTTCAGTCTGGAAAAATAGGGACTTAGGAATTAGAGTTAGCCTTAGAGTAAGATAAGATCTTGTGAAAGTATTTTTAGGGATTATTTTTTGTTTGGTTGGGGTTTTTTGGTTGTAAAAACTTTTTCTGGATTATGTAACTGAAGTCAGGACAAGATACTGCAACTCTAGTTTGTATTTTATGGGGTGCTCTGAAGGATAATCCGGAGGATGTTTGTGAGGGGAGTGGTAATAGTACAAGGATAGAAATACTGAGTTTCTAAAATTTTTTCTTAGGACTCTGAATCTTCTTTTGATTGTGTAAGCTTTTTAAAACATTCAGGTTGGTGTGTAATGGTATATTCTCAATGGTTTGTTTTTGTAATATTGTTTGGTGAACTCTATAATGGCTCTACTGTCATTCCCAGCAGCTCCTCATTGAAACTTTTCCCCCAATTAAGTATTTTTAAGATGCTTTCATTATGAAAGTCCTTGAAGTTAAGATGAAGTCTAATTTTTTTTTTTAATTTTCCCCTGTGTTGGCATATGAATGTGGTTTTGCCCTAGTGGCACTTCCCCATTTCGTATTATTTTCTACCTCTGCATATTATGTGATTTCTTGTTCAAGTGAATGACAAGATGATGTATGACACACTTGAGATGGTATTGAGCAGAGTATAGTTGGAAAATTGCAGTGATAATTTTCTTTTTACATCTCAAACTTACATGCCATTGAGGGGGAAAAAAAAAAAGTGTAATAGCAACTCAACAAAAAGCATAAGGGGAAACCTAGAAAAATTACAGGGAAATTTCCATAACAGATACACAAGCAATGCTGCTTTAATAATGATTTCCTGTCATGAACTATTTTTATCATTTGCCAGCTCTCTGACGTGGCATTCTATTTAACATTTTTGAGAGCCATGTTTTAATCAGATTAAGCTCAAGGAAACCGATAGGTATCTGTTTGGCTCATGACTTGTGCTTCTGTTTCTGATTTAGTCACAAGACTATTGTTGCTGGAATCTTTTAAACCCCATTCTGCTTCCACTTGCAGCCGGTGTGTGAGCCTGGAGGTTGAGTGCCAGGGGTTTTCATGGTATAAACACACAGGGCTCGTTATGGAATTATTTTGTAAATTAAAGAAGACTGGTACAAACTGTGTCTTTTTCCTCATGTGATTAAATGGCTAAAAATAACCATCTCTTTTTAGATCCAGGTGTGGTAATGTTTCTTAGAAACAAACTCAAAGCAGTTTGCTAGGAGAGGCTGACCATGAGCAGTTCTACATTCTGATCCACTTAAGGAACGAAAAGATCCTTAATAAATGTGAATATTCTTGCATCATTTTATATAGTGTGCTACATAATGATGCTTTCCATGCAAGAGATATTGTCAGAATAAAATAAAAACACCTATTTTTTAAATTTTCATGTTTTCATGTTTTTCAGTCATTTTATTGAATGAAAGACAGCAGAAAAGTTTCTAAGCAAAACACCTATGGTCTCCAATACAGAGCACATCCTGAAAATTTAGGAAATTAGAAAAAAAAATAAAAGGTGCTGCATAACATTTGGAATCATGGTTGTGCTTGGGTATTAGTGAATTTAGCACCTCATTTGGTGGTCTCAGCATCTTGGAGCACAGGGGAGGACCAGCAGCCTGACTTTTAAAAAGCTCTGTCTATCCATGTTTTCCTAATTTCCAGAGCAAAAAAAAGCCCATGTATTACATTTCTAATGACCTCTTTTGTCTGCTGCAAATGCAGAGAGATTGTATTCAACAGCTTGGTTTGTGTGGTGTCTTCCTGCAGTGTATTATTTATTTGGTTGACGTGTTCGAAAACTGCGAGCGTAAGAATTAATAAAGGTTATTAGTTACTTTCCATAATAAAATTAGCTGACCTTTAAGAGCATTATACAGGGGCTGTCTAAGTGGAAAAATGACAGAGTGCATTTTTATTCTGGTAGCCATTTCGATTACTAAATCTTACAGTCACAATATAGAAACTACGCGCGGTGATTAAATGTGGCTCTTGACTGTATATTTGCAGACAACAATGAAATAAGTGGAATTTTTGTGTTCAAGACAGAATTTAACCCCTCAGTTACGGTTTCGCCCACATCTTATATTAGGCTCCATTTGGACAACACAGAAAAAAAAAAAAAAAAACAACCAAAACCAAAGAAAATGCAACTTAATTTTCTAAAATCGAGTGTCCTTTGGAAGCGGCAGCGGCGGGAGTTCGCCGTGGTTTTTCTGGAGCGTGATTGCTGATGATGTGCAGATTCCTGGAGCAGCCTGACTTGGGTCTCTGTCAGGCTGCACTCTGTAGCTGGGCACATACAGCTCACTCAGTCAGCCTGATAGTCTTTAGTCATCTCAATTTATCTACCAGTTTAAAGGGAGAGTTGTCATACAATCCAGTATTGGAATGTGAAGTGTACACGCCCACCTGTATTTTTAAGTTGGGGACAGGATGCACCTCATTTCCAAAATAGCTGTTACAGCAAATTTACTTAATTTTATTTTCTTTGTACTGAATAATGACATTTTTAGCTGTGCTGTTATCTAGAAAAGATTTTATGAAGGCTTTAATCTTTATTGTTATTTTTGAAACATTGATAATCTACATAATGATGATAGCATGGCTTGGATTCCAGGTGAACTTCAGATTTTCTTGTGCTGCTGCATTGTACTTCTTCAATTTTTGACTAGGTCTTATAACATTTGTTGAAATCCTTACAAGATATTCATCTATTTGTAGCATCATATAGGTCTGGCTCCCCATCTGTCTCTGTTTTTCATGACAACGAGGCTCTGGTACATTTTTTTTTAATTTTAGTTCTTATTCATTGAAGCCCACTGTAATGCTGTTTCTGTCTTAGCTGTTTGTCCAATAGGTTTTATTGATCATTTGGGATAAAATAAAAGATTTATTCATAGGGACAAGTATTAACCAGCTATCAGTGAATTCAGTTTAATTAGGTTAGTTTTTCTACCTTATGAAACTGAATGTAATCAGAATCCATTTATGTGCTATGAAATAAATAAATAAATAAATAACTTAATGTAGTGCCAAAAGCTAAGAAATATTGGGGAAGAAAAGTTCTTAACTGAATTATTTTCTGCTAGGCCATATTTATTAAGGGTTTCATGGAGCTTTTATTTTTTGAAAGGGTATGAATCTAAGGTTCAGATTCCCTCCAAATAAATCCTTATTTAACAGTATATCCCTGAGACTTTCTTTTCCCCCCCTTCTTCTTGTTGTTTTTTTTTTTTTTTTTCTTTTTTTTTCCTATTTCACTATTGGCAAGGCTGACTGAAACAGTCTCATCTGGTTTAACTAAAAAATCTTTGCATTACTTGGCGGTGGTTTCTTTTGTACGTGGTGCTTAGAGCTCCTTGAAGCTGGAGCGCACAGGAAATGCAAATCATGCAAATCATCCTCGCGCTGACGATGTACAGTGGCGTGATTGAGCAGCAGTACGTATGGCTCGTGGGCTGACCACATGAAAGGGCTCATTTAAAGACCAGATGAGCCCAAGCTGGCTTAAGTTAGACTATGTGTGAGCTTCAAAGCTTATAGAATAGCATCCTTTTTAAAAATAAATTTATTTTATTAATAACACCTGCGCCGAGTTCTTAAACAGTGAGAACATGTATAGATGAACGTTACATTGAGTAACAGGCCATGCTTAAATCAGAAGGGCAATATTGGTTTTTTTGGTGGAAATTCAGGTATGCATTCATATGGGGGGAAGGTGACCGCAGTCTAATGCACTGCAAAAATGTCCAGTTCGTGTTTGGTGTACATAAAACCCAACTCTTTTCTGCCTTTCAGGTAAAAATGAAAATAAATGGAAGATAAAAGGGAGTTTTTTCTGTGCAGCAGGGTTAAGAACAAGCTTTCTATAAGTGCTTTTGAGTGCTGAGAAGAGGGAGGTTGATTGCTGGCTGCTTCGAATTTCTTGCTGAGGAAAAAAACCCTGCATATTATTTTTCATACTTCTGAACAGCTTTTTCAGTAGTTTCAGGACTTTATCCTTCCAATAAAGCTTAGCCCTTGTGCTGTGGACTCTGGACCTTGAAGATGGTTGAGAGAGCAGCTGTGATGGGAACACTGGGCTTCATCAGCAACCCTTGAGATGGACCTATGGACACAACCTGAGTTAAAGCCACAGGGGAAGAACACTGGTACAATAATAAACATTTTTCATATTAAGCCGGCAACAAAAAGAGTGGCTGGGGTAGGTAACAGTGTCCTTAAAAATATTCTTACCTTTGGTAGTATCAACATGGGTGGCTCTCTCTTGTAGTGAGAGTCTTATTTCTTACATGTCTTTTTTGTTTTATTCAGCCCTCATTCGCTTTCCTTTGGATGTTTTTAAAAGTTGAGATTCATTCAAATAATGTAACATGACACAAAGCTGGAAAATGTCAATCTTGGACTGTTTCTGTGTCATCTTGTTTAATTTTTACTTGAAACAGTAGCCCTGAGGAGGTCTGTGGTGGGACTGGGCAGGACACTGCACTCCATCACCCTGACGGATGTAATTCTGGCTTGGTTTTTTTTTTCACTAGTTCCTTGCTCCTTCATTTTGTTCTTTCTGCTAATACACAGGAACAAGAGGGAAGGAAAAAATGGATTTTTTAATATTTTATCTACCAGATTGCTTCTTTCTCATCAAGTCAATCCACAGGTCCTGGAACAGAAGAGGGGGACATTTCTCACTTTTTTTTTTGTTTCCCTCCATTCTTTTAAGCATTAATTTATTATTCTCTTTAATTTCATATATGAAGTCAAGGGGAGCATTTCACCCCTTCCATGTACCTGCAGGCTGGGGTAGCTCCCACTGTGCTGAGCACTTACAAGTGTGGGTCATAGGGCTCAGTGGGGAGTTTTGAGCTCAGTTTGGGCTGAAATGTTGAGGTTCCTTCCTTCTGTAGGGTTTGTTCATATATTTGTTTATTTTATGGAAAAAAAAAGGTGGTTAGAGGGATGGCATCCCGAAACCATCAGGGAAAGGAATATTTGGAATAAATACTGTTTTTCTAAACCTGTGATCCTTTACAGGGAAAATTTGTAAGACTTCTGGGCAGGTGTTTATACATCCAGCACAAAGTTTGTGTTTTAATAGAAGAAGCAATTTAAATCAAAGATAATATTAAAATATCTTTTGTACTCTGTGTAAGAAATACCAAGGTGCAGGAGATAACAGAGAAAGCAGAAAAGAAATTGTATTATTTGTATCTATAATGATTTAATATAATTTAATATCCATTTCAGTGTTTGACAGGAAGTAAAGATTACTTAAATATTTGTACCTAAGAGCACAGGGCTGTATAAAGATCTTTGAATTTTCAGGTTAATTTGTTTCTTCCAGCAATATAAAGAGATATATACAGAAAATTAATCCCATATGATTGTACAGCTACCATTGCTCCAGAAATTTTTGGAAATACTTTCCAAAGAACATCTCCAGTCATCTTGACAAACAGCTTGAGTCAAGTTTCCTTTTCAGGAGCTCCTGAAAGGTTTTACGTGTAGTTCAAAGGCATTGCTGGAAAAATGGTGTTATTTGGAGACCTTGACCAAAAACTGCTTTACTTTGCTCAGGCTTTGCAGATATGAAAGCTCCTTGCCGAGCCATCTTGAACAGATTTTTAGGTTTCTGTCATGGAGAGATGCACAATCTTTTTTCAATAACAAATTAGCTCTTGTCAGCAGTTTTCCTGGCCACAGTTTAAATAGCTCAATTCAGAGTGTTTCGTAGCTTTTTGGTGGATTTTGCTAGAAAATATGTGCCTATATAGTATTTATGTGTCGTGTGTCTGCATGTGCACGCACGCAGACATCTGTGCATGTACATCTCTCTGGGAGTGAAGATAGGAGATCTGAAAATGCTGAATCACTCTGCGTGCTCTCACAAAGATAATATTTTGGGAAACCTGTCAGGTACTGTGGTGAGCAGGGTCCATAAGATACATAAACACTTACATGATCTTACATGAGCTGATTAAATCACTAGACCATGACATTCACTTATCTTCAGCTCTGGCTTGGGCTCCTGACTTCTCACTGTTGCCCTGGTTCGCTTGGTGGCCCTTGATAAACAAGCCCTGGCCTCAGTTTCTTAATCTTAAAGATTAGAAAGCATGTGGTGTGGTGTTCTGACTTTTTAACATATGATTTCTACCCCAGAGGCACATATTTCTTTTTAATTTTCCTGGGAAATAATGGGAATTTAGGACTGGATGCTTTAATTAATGATAAAAAGAATTCTGAAGTGATAGTTGCGTATGAGATGTGTTGGGAAAGCATGATGTGTGAAATATATGGAAGACTGGAAGTATTTTTATTAAGTTATTATTTTATTATTGTATTTTTGCATGTGGGGAAATACCAGCATCTTGCAGTGTTGAGGTATGGGTTGCTCACTCAAGGGTCAGATCTGTGTTGTGTGAATTGACCAAATATGACTGTAAAAGTCTAATGTCATTGTTAACCCTGCAAAACTCTCAGCAGGAGCTGGAGAAGAAAAATGGGCAAAACGCTTCATTTCCATGGCTGTTAAATTCTCTCATGAGTTTGACATATTCTCTTTTCCTTTGAATTCTCTCCTGTTTCTGTCAGCTCTTGCATCTGTCCCTTACATCCCATGTCAGGAGCTCCAAGCTGCAGAGCTGAGACCTCTTT
This sequence comes from Peucedramus taeniatus, assembly GCA_013400575.1. Taxonomy (NCBI): domain Eukaryota; kingdom Metazoa; phylum Chordata; class Aves; order Passeriformes; family Fringillidae; genus Peucedramus; species Peucedramus taeniatus. Next base: position 622,756 of record WBNO01016002.1, on the reverse strand, counting down.
ATTTCTTTCTCTTTCCCTGGTTGCATTATAAATGAAAACCCTGTTATGATAACATGTGAAATAAAATGGTAGGACATCAGTATAGATTATCCTTAAAATCATGTTATGGAAATGGAAATAAAGTAGCTTATGGTATATGCCAGGCATGATGCAAGTGATATTAAATAAATATATGACTGAAGGGTTCCATTCATTCCAAATGCTCCCCTTTGTGATCTTTAGCCATGTTTGTAGAGAAACCTTTCTTAAAGCACTTAAAGCTTAATTCAGAACAGACAAAACAATTATCTTTTGAAAGTCTGATGAAATATGTTTGGCAGCTTTTGAATTTAGGCGAGTGTTTGTCTCACTTCTTTGAAATCTCACTTCAGTCGGTCGCTCAGCCATTTCAGTGCAATCCTTCAAATCTGGTAGCGAGTGTGGGCTTTGCTGAGCTACAGAAATGTTCTAATCAGAAAGTGGAGGGGCTCAAAATAGTGTGCAGTACACAGAACTTGACATTTTCCTTATTGATGTGCTTTTGGATATCAGTCTACCTGCTGTCCCTGTGTTTTTGATGAAGTGTTGGTTGATAAATCAGTGTAGGAAGGAGCTTGTCCCTCCAAAGACGGGTCTGGAGTCCCTTAAGCATTAAATTATTTTAATTTCTTGGGGAACAGAAGTGTCACTTTATCTTCTCTGTGTATAAATGATGAAGGTTGATGCACCAATGTGTAACTGTTTCTCATAGGAAGAGATGGCAGAAGACTGACACTGCACAATGTAGTTTTTTAGTTGAACTATGTCATGAACAAGGAGCAGAAATATTTAAATTGTGGATCTGATTGCCATTTTGCTGAGCACATGGAATAGTTTGCTTAGCTTATATTACAGCAGGAAAGTTGCCACTACACTGCAGCAACAAATATTCTAGAAGTGTGAAGGGCATTTGGGAGAAATATATATTTCCCCTTCATTTTTTGGGTAATATTTGATAAAAATACTTTTTTTTTTTTTTGATACATGTATACGGAAGACTTTGTGAATTCACTTTGTGAATATATATTAAAAAATCACTAAGTTATTCCTAATGTTCTGTAGTGCTGCCTGCTCCTGACAAACATCTGATACGGATCATATGCCTCTAAAAAGAGAAGTTCCTCGAGCAAAATATCCTCATGAAAACAGGTTGGAGACACTCACATTCTCTCGCTCGCTCTCACTCGCATGTTACATTTTGGCACGTTGTAGGAGCAGGTAGCATATCTACTACCTGCTGTTGAAAGTGTTGAAGATACTGAATTATTTATTCCATCTTCTGCACTATCCAAACTCGTTTTGGGTAGTTTGACACATCTCGGTCTTCCATATGGATACTTCATGGTGACAGAGTTGCCAGCTGCTCAGGTTTTATGACAGTCTGAGTTTTTTCGAGGACTGTATTAGTTTTCTGGGAAGAATCCTGCTTTTCCTGAGGGTCCCCATTCTTAGGCAGTAGTTATGCCTTGGGTTGATGCTCTGGAATAGGAGTTTTTTAGAAAAATTAGCTGAGAGAGTCCATAAAAATAATTTTTAAAGGACTTGTTGTTTGTAAATTGTGTGAGATTGTCAGAACTGTGGGATATTAGAAAAATGTGAAAGCCATTTGCAGAGAAATTCAAGTTCCTTTTAGTCACAGTCTTCAAATTCCTTAAAAAAAGGTGTTTAGATATCAAGGTGCATAAAGCAACATAAAAACCAGTCTGGAATACTTTGGAAGACAGGATTTTCAGGGCACTTGAAATGTAACCCTAAACAGTCAGCAAAGCTTTGCCATGGCAGGGGGTTGGAGCTTGATGATATTTAAGGTGCCTTCCAACCCAAACTATTCTGAGATTCCACGATTTTTTCTGCAGTTGTGCTAAATGAGCAGGTCTTCTGTGGTTTTAAACTACAAAATGTGTAAACCTGAAAATTGGGGGAAGATTAGAGTTTTTACTTTGCCAAAACTTACTAAAATAATGGAAAATGAGTTCCTCTCTTTTATTGTTCTACTTTATGTGAGCATCTCTTGATACAAACCTTTATTAAGAGAGGCCCTGAGTATTGTGGTGGGTCTGTGCTGCACTGGGTCTGATTGCCTTTCTGTGGGGATGAATCAGCCTCTCTTGCAGTGGCATCCATATATCCATGATGTTGACTGTTTGCTCTGTGCCATTCTGGATCCAAGCTGACACCAGGAGATGGGAAGAAAGGATGCTCAAAGCTTGCTGTTCAGATTAAGTGTAGTTATGTGTAGCCCTAGGACTTCTCTGTGCTGCTACAACCCCTTGGCCATATTGCCTTGTTCATGCCAGGCATTTGACATATTTGGCTTCTCTCCAGAGTTGGACAGTTGAGATACCAAATTAAATTAATTTGCAGCCTTACAACCAATAAATAATGCTGCTTAAGTGTTACCTAATTGAGTAGAACATCAGTTTTGCAGGCATTTTTCTTTTAAAATGTCATTTCATTATACATCACTGCATCCTGTGTATTTACCTGTGGTGATTTTTTTTGCCTTCAGTCACTATATCCTCTATTTATCTTGCTTCCTACTTTTCACAGCACCTATCTGAGCAGAGTTGGTCTGTCCATCTTATATAAACCACCCAGCAACAGCTACTTTTCACTAGTGGGTTATTCTGATTTGCTTATTCTCTGCTCTAATAAAATTCCTTTGCTTCACTGTTTGTTGCTGATGGAATTTGAACAAGGAGGATGATGTGGACTCATGGTTCCTCCTTCCCCCCATCACCACAGCTCTGACTGCTTGGTCCTGACCTCTCCCTTCGTGGGAACAGAGAGGCCGATGTAGCCCATGGTGAACAATCTGGCCACTAAAGTAAAAACGTGCATCTGTCAGTAATTAATTGAAGCCAAATTTAATTACAAATCAGGGAAAAAAATAGTACCACACACACTTAATAAAATTCGAGAAGCTTCAGCGTTGTTGCCTAAAAAGCAAAGCAGTCCAAACTCAGAATACACCCCCCTCAAAAATCTGCTCTGTGAGAGTCTCTTTCAAGCTTACTTCTTGATATTACATAGATAAGTAATTTTGATTCACAGTTTTCACATAGTTTTTGATATCTTTTTGAGTTAAAGGTCATAAAAATAATGGAAAAATGTTTAAGACTAGATCTTAATTGTGTGGGCTAAGGATATGGCCTGAAATTTTGTTTGAGATTTGATTCCAGTACATAAATACTCTGATCAGCTGGTTGAAATGAAGAATCAGAGGGGTGAGGAGGAATTGTGAGAGAGTCCAAATGATTTGCAAATTAAAAAATGCATTTATGTAACTTTTAAAATGTTTGAAATGGTGTAATTTAAAAAAAATATATATAAAAATAAAGGATTGGCAGTATGAGTTGAAACCAAGCTTTTCCTTCCTGCTTTATTTTAGCATACAAGGCAACTCCCAAATCCTAAATATTGAACTGGTAGCAGCCATGAATATTTATTACTGTACTGTATGTACATACAGCAATTACATCAAGAGGAAAAAATATTTTTCTTTACAATTAATATTTGTAAACGTTTATGAAAGTACATAGAAATAAATAAGACAAACACATGGCCTAATTAAGATGAAAGGCATGACAACCCTTGTGATTTGTTCTGAAAAATAGAGACCATTAAAATAGTAAGACTTAATTATTTCTGTAAACATTGCAAATTATCTTTATCTACAAAAACCTTAATTTATGAGTTAAAATATCTATAAGCATTTTTTGACATTTGTACATTCCATGTCAAAAAATTATTGTTAATTTATTATTTATTATACTGTCTACTGTCACATATTACCACTTATTAGTATTTATTGTTCAGAAATTCAGTGTTGTCTATTGTGTAATGGGAAAAGGAAAGGCATTTTATATGCAGTTGCAATTTGTGTGTTCTTGGGCTAGTGATAAAAATGCAACTTCTGTAAGTTGATCATATAAAAATGTGTGTAATAACAAACAAAAATAACTGGTCTGTTCAGATTGCAGGCATTAACAGTGCTATTTGAGGCAGAGTTTACATTTGAAAGGTAACTTAAAGCCAAATGCATGGACTTGGCTAATTGCAGGGTTGAAATCAAGGAAAACTGTGTGATGGAGAAGCCCTAACCATGAGGTTTGATCTGGAGGCACCAGGAGCCTCCATCACCTTTGGAGCCCTTGTTTCTCCAGGTGGATGTGTCTGTGGTCAAACCTCTTGCCTTTTCCTTGGCCTTTAAGGGGGCAACATAGAGCAGAATGGTTTGGATAAACTATGGTGCAATCCAGAAATAAAGGCACAGGATGGTTTGGGTTGAAAGGGACCTTAAACTCATCTCATTCCAGCCCTGCCATAGGCAGGGACACCTTCCAGTATCCCAGGGTGCTCCAAGCCTGGCCTTGGACACTCCAGGGATCCAGGGGCAGCCACAGCTTCTCTGAGCACCCTGACCCAGGGTGTCACTGGTTCAATCAGTGCCATCTACTGAACAGTATTATTTTAGTACCCTTTTCTCCTAAAAGGCTCATATTTGTAGCCATATCCAAATGTTAGTCTGTTTTATAGTAATACTGCTCCTGGAGGATGAAGAGTGCTCATAGCTCTTTTCTGGGCTGCCAGATCTTCAATCATAAACTCATTTTACTGTGGATGGAGTTGTTTTGCAGCAGAGAATTGTGGCTTCGGATTTTATTTGCGGAGCAGGAGAGTCCCTGCTGCTTCTGCTGCAGGATTGTATCCTACAGCAATCCCCCTTTTCCAGGGACAGCTGGGTTACCTGTACTGCCACACAAATAGTGGCCACGTTTATCTGTCCTTCGTGCAGAGGTTCTGCCAGACTGAGGAACATTCCACTACAAATCAGGTGCTGTTTTTAACTCTCTTTGTTCTGTAAGCCTGGTGGATTGGAGAGTTCAGCCTCCATATCCATAGATACATAAATATGCCCTGTGTGGTCTCCCAAGGGGAAGGCAAAATGTGTTTTTAGTTAAGTTGCATGGGAATTTAATTGAAAGATTTAGGGCAATGCCATAAAAGAGTAAATCATGGCTGCGTGACACAAAGAAGATTTATAAAGCCAAATAAAAATACTTTAGCACCTTCACTATTATAATTTGCTTGATATAAGTGGAAACCTGTATTAGTCATTTTGTCTGCTGGTAATTAAAAAAGAAAAAGAGGCTTTTAGATTGTACTGACTTTCAGTTGTTTGGAGTGAAATAATGGGGGAGACAGTAGCAAAGGGCAGAGAATTCTGTGGACATGTCACATCTCTGAACCTGCAAGTGCACTCAGCTTCCTTCCCAGGAATATTTTTTTTTAGTTAAGCACATGCTTAACTAATTTCACACTAGCAGTTCCTCAGAAGGACTGTGAACTGATTCAGATGAGGCACAAGCATGGCTTTAGACTGCAGCTTGTGTGGATGGTGGCCCTGAAATCTGGCCAGTCTCCAAGGCAGTGGGGCTACTGCACGTGGGATGGTCCTGCTCTGTGCAGGAAGGTCACTTGTCACACAGAAAAATGCTCAGGGATGTTTTGGAGAGGGGAGCTGGGGCAGAGCTTTGGGAATGTGACCTTCAGCACAGGTTTAGTGAGGATTCACTCACTGTATTTATTGGAGAGCACTGTATATATTAAATGCTGCAGTGTTGATAGGTCTCGATAAGGACACCATAATAGCAGTTGAATTGTAGGGGGTTTTGTGAGATGGTAAGTTAATGATGTAGCTGTTAATTTGAATTTAGCAGACGTTTTAAATATAGGTTTCTCTTACAGAGACAAAAGTTGCAATTTAAAGCTCTTTGGTGGTCTAAAAACAGCTTAATTCTCTAGTAGCATGGTAATAAGTACTAATCCAGCTTATACAGTGATTGTAGTATGTCATGTTTGTGAAAGATTGCCTAACTCTGCTTTCTCTGGGTTTTATGTTAATTTTTTTAAATTAAACATAAAACCTTATAACATCTTTATGCTGAGATAAACTGTTCAATTTAACTTGTGCTCAAGCAGCAGCTGTCAGGAATTATCATGTTTTGAGCGTTCTTGCCATCACCTTGTGTCTCTACCTCCCGGATACACTCTGTGGGATGATAAAGCTCACCTTGTTTGGATTTATTACTTAAATAATAACCCGAGGTAAAATGAAAGTTGATGTCACACGGAATGACAACTGACATATATTTATGTTGCACGTTCCATTATAATAAACTTTCCTTTCTTCCCCTTGTAATAGGTGTTAAATGGAAATACACTCCAGCATATCCTCCAGTGCCCTGCGTGAGTCCATTAGCCACGAACGCGGCTGCTCTGTGGGCATGTTCATGGGGACTTGTGCTGTCAGGTGTTATTTAAGCTTGTAAAGCCAGGGAAATTGGTTAGTGCTGGTAGTTAGCAGCTTCTCTGCCAGTAAAGAAGCAGCCATGAGAGCCTCTCAGAGTCGGGATAAATTCTGGAAGCGCTGCGAAGTAATGGAAGTGAATCCAGGAGGGTGTTTCCTAATCAGTGGTTTTATTTTAATTCTTTTCCTTGCTGTAATAAGCATAGGCAATGTCATTTCAGGCTCTACATCTGAATTTGCTAGTCATCACCACTGTTTTCTCTTGACACCAGTTTATTGTGCTGAGCTGGGCAGTGATAAGCGATCTGCTTGTTAGTTGAGTCTTATCACTTTCTATTTACAGTGGAGAAAATTTAGATCTACCTCTTGCAAGCTTTCCAAGTTTTCAGCCTTTTTTGCCATGCTAGAAGCCAGGCTCCATTGTGCTCTAATGATGCTATTGAATTCCTCGTTTGCCTAAGCCAAGACTGCAGACACTGGTTTTTTTGCCTGTGGCTGTAACCATCTTTTTTCCCTTCCTAATTATCCCATTGTTGATCTGAGCAAGTTAAGATGTGTCAGAGCTACATGGTTTTGTCCAAGCTTATTTCTTGGATCTCTTCTCATTGTGTTCTCCATTGTCCATTTCTCTCCATTCAGTGTATGAACCTTGGCACCTCCACTGTCTGCACTTCCCACCCTTGCTCTCTGCTGCTTCCCATGGTTTCAGTCCCACTATGCTGTTGTTTTCCCCTTTCTTACTTCAAACTCAGCCAGGTTCATCAATACCATCCTGTATCAGTTCTATTTTCTTCCCTAACTCATGGCAGAAAAGNTTCTTACTTCAAACTCAGCCAGGTTCTTCCCTAACTCATGGCAGAAAATAATTAATTGAAAAATCAGTAAAGATAAACTACAACGCAATCCAGAAATGGAGTCCTAGAATGGTTTGGAGTGGAAAGGCCCTTAAAGTTCATCTTGTTCCAGTGCCTTCCCATGGGCAGGGACTTCTTCCACTATCCCAGCTTGCTCCAAGCCCTGTCCAACCTGGCCTTGGGCACTTCCAGGGATGGGGCAGCCACAGCTTCTCTGGGCACCCTGTGCCAGGGTCTCACCACCCTCACAGGGAAGAATTTCTTCCTTTATCTAGTGTCAATCGATCCTTTCTTAGTATGAAGCCATTCCCCCTTTTCCTGTCAATAGCCAAAATTTTTCGAAGCAACCATTTCATCTCATTTTTGCAGGTTTTGGGGGTATGTTTTCTCCAGTTTGCATTTTTCTTTGTCACTCTGGTGCTGAGCAGGGATTTCACATTGCCCCCAGGAAGCTTTTCCTGCTCTGCTTTGAGCCTGGCACCCAGGTCATTATGAGGTCCAGAGGTCATTACTCACGGTGACAAATAAGTAATGACTTACCTAAAACTATTTTTTCCTCCTAGTATGGCTTGTAATAAACCTGAGCTCATATCTTAATTGGCATTCTGTGTGACAGGCCCTTTAGAACCATCAAATATTTGATGAACAAGGCAATAACAGTCATCTCTTACTTTTGTAAGCCTTTCAGATCAGCATTGACCCAGGTTGATGAAGATGGATACAGGATCTGTGCCCTAGGAAGTGTTTTTTCTGTAGATACAGGTGATCTAAGAAGGTTGTAAGTTAGCAGAGATAGGATGTAATATATATGATCTGGATGGATGTTTGGGGAAGTTCTTGAGTTTTGAGGTTGGCAGCCAGAATCAGACGTTGTCACATTAGTGATGTCAGTTTGGCAGTAATCTTGAACACAAAATTCATGTAAAATAGAAAGAATGGGAATAACAGTAGAAAGAAAAAAACTTAGAGAAAAGATATTTTAAAAGAATAAAACATAGCATAAATCAGTTTTGAATCTGAATTACTAAAATGGTGGATAGCAAAAAAACCAATTCAGAAACAGGCTGTGTTGAAAAGTAGTTTATTAAACTTAATGTTCTATGTTCAGTAGATACCTGATCTCAATTTTTTTCTTTTTTTTTTAATCCCCTGTGATAAGAAATACAGGACAGAAATGTCTGAGGCTCTTCAGCTCTCTGCAAGTTCAGGATTCACTTTGCTTGGAAGCAGTGCTAGCCAGGGGCCAGGAGATGCTCACATGCTTTTGGTGAAATGCAGGGAAATCTGCCACTGGTTACAGTAGAGTCAGGATTTCATATTACACATTTAAATACATTCATTTTCTGATAGCCTGGGAAGTTACACAAGGCTAAGATAGCAGCTTGTTAGTGGTGTTTGTGCCTGCTTTATCTAATTGAAGGATGTGTGCAGTGTTGTGGACTGTGGAATAGCAGGAGTGCAGCGGCAGGACTGGGATGCTAGGGTAGAAACAACATTTCATTATAGAGGATACCTAATAAAAATGTGAAAATAAAACAGAAAAAGGGTGGAAAAAAAAAAGAAAAACAGACTATACTAGATAAGTGCAGTGAATAAATCAAAAGGGTTTATGTCATAACATGAACATGTGCCATTCCTGCTCATATATTGAATTTCAGTAGTTGGTTGCATAAAGAAGTAAAGTGTAATGAAACTGGCAAGCAAAGTATTCCCTAGTCAGCCTTATCTTTGTTCCATTTGTCCTTCAGATACAGCTTTTCTTGCCTTTTTCAATAAAATCCATCCAGCTTTTTTTTTTTTTATTATTTTGCATCTCTCTGTAACTGAGCTGGGAAGACCGATGAGATTCGGTGCTTTTCTAGTTGGGTTCTTAGCAGCTGCTTTTTAAGAGATCAAAACTTCGAATGCTGCTACATGGTATTAAGGCTTAGCTATTGATGTGTCCCTATAGGGGTTATGTTTTTCTTGGGGGGGGAGGGAGTGGGGAGCAGGAGAAGGGGTGACCCCTGTGAGCACGCTCGCCGGCAGTAAACACTGCTCTCCTTGTTTTCCAGGATCCTCTTTGCAAGCTCGGTGCTTAACCTGGCTGAACTCGCCGCCCTCCGCCCTGACCTTGGCAAATTGAAAAAGGTCCTCTACTTCCATGAGAACCAATTGGCATATCCTGTCCAGAAATGCCAGGAAAGGGATTTTCAGTATGGATACAACCAAATTCTTTCATGGTAGGTGTGACTCGCACTGCTTCTTGTTATTTAAGGTGTCCTTCTGTCTACAGCATTGTAACCCTGAGGAGTCCTTCTCCATATACTTTTCTTTGTATTAATTATTTTTCTATATTTATTTTGTATTGATTTTTTTTTGTTATTAATTATTTTGTATTAATGTTTTACAAGGCCATGTGGTGACAGGAAATGAGGGATTGACTTCAAACTGAAAGAGAGTAGGTTTAGATGGGATATTAGGAAGAACCTCTTCCCTGTTAAGGCAGTGAGGCCCTGGCACAGGGTGCCCAGAGAAGCTGTGGCTGCCCCTGGATCCCTGGAAATGTCCAAGCCAGGTTGGACAGGACTTGGAGCAAGCTGGGATAGTGGAAGATGTCCCATGGCAGGGGGTGGCACTGGATGTGCTTTTAGGTCCCTTCCAACCCAGGCTATTCTGTGGTTCTATAAACGATGACCCTGTAGCAAACTGAGGTACCAGCAGAGTTCTGAGGAGAGCTCGATAAAATCAGTGTGGCTGAACCACTTTGCTCTAAAAAATCATCTCAATTTATTGTATAAAGTCCACCAGTGCTGCCATGGTGTAGCCATTGTTGGTGGGATTTCTGACCTGTGCCTTGGCTGAAAGTGATGCTTTGTTTCATGGATGCTTCACAAAGCTGCAGCTCGTGCTTGGCCATAGCTTTTACTGCATCCAGCTGAAATTATGGAGAGGGTTTTAGGGAAATAAACAGAAATTAAAATGTACTGCAGCACTTTTGCTGTGAAGAGAGGGCAGTAAACATACCAGATAAATCCTTATATTTCTTTCATCTAGTATTCAGAAATTGTGCAGTGCTAAAATACCCAGACGTTTTAAAGGCTGCGGTCCTTTATTGTTGCTAAAAACAAATGTATTTCTCGAATCTGAGTTAATGAAAGAAGTTAATAACAGCACCACTGAAAAGCTTTGTGGTTAGGCACTGCGCAGACTAAACGAAACAGCAAAACTCACTTATTTTCAACTGAAAAAAATTCATTTCCATGTTCTTTCTCATCTCTCTTGGTGGAAGAATTATAAAGAATAGGGCTTGAGCATTTTAAGGTGCAAGTTAAGCTTTTGCATCTTTATAATCTAAGGCAGTTATGTTGAAATTTCTCAATTAATGATCTGTGCATGCTCTGGCCATTCTGCAGCTGCCTCTGCCACAGTGTTTGCAACATGTTTCACTTACTGAGCTGTAAAGATGGGAAAGTGGAGGGAAAAGTCTTTTGAAAACAGTAGCAGCCATTTTCAGATGTTCTAACAAAAGGAAGCGTTTTCTGGCACTGGGAAAGGAATATTTTTCGTGTATATATTTTGCTTTATTGTGGCAGTTATTTTTCATACATCTCTTGTAAACTGACAAACATCCTCAAAATATGCATTTCAAGTGTCTTCTCTTATTAGATAAATAAAGATGATTTTTGTAGATCATAGAATCATGGAATGGTTTGGGTTGGAAGGGACTCTCAAGCCCACCTCATTCCAACCCCCTGCCATGGGCAGGGACACCTCCCACTAGACCAGGTTTCTCCAAGCCCATCTAATATGGCTTTGAACACTTCCAGGGAAGGGGCAAGAGATGCTCCATTCTGTCCCCTTCAGCCTCCAGTATCTTCTTCATGCAGTTACATAATATTCATCTCCCATTTCTGCTTTGCTGAAACCCCAATTTAACAGAAAATTGAAGCCATGTCCTCTGTACTATTCTTCACACTCCAGTGGTCATCTGCAAAGAGGTGCTATCTTTTCATCTTCCAAATATGTTAGAAATGGGGAAAATGTACCTTTCCACTTTTACACAGAGGTTTTGGAGATGATTAAAATTTGAGCACTTTGAACCTTCAGGTTGGTGCTTTGGATCATTAAAAAATCAGAATTCTGATGTTTCTAAGGAGTTAATCTTTCTAATTTGCCCCTGATTTGTAGAACCTGCAGGCAGGAGTTAGGGCAGATAAGAGTTCATGTACAAGAGAATGTGAGATGTTGTTGTTGGAGCCTTTGCTGTGTGTCAGAGAGCAGCAAAGAAATGTGTCGGGTCCCTGCCTCATGTCATCTGTAAATCACTGCAGAAAAGATGACTTCTGCACAAAACTGAGGCTTCCAATGGGTTAAAAACCATAGGTGGGCAAGAGGGTAAGATGCCAGAAAGCATTTCAGCTCCTGCAGCCAGCTTGAAAAGGATTATTTCTCTCTAATGTTGGGGTTTCTTTGCTTTTCCTGCTGACTCCTGCTGCTTTGGTGAGCAGTGTCAGTTCTCTTTCTTGACCAGACAACAGAAGGATGCAGAGAGGATGAATGACAGCCTCTCACCTCAAATATACTTTTCACTAGCCCTGTGACTTATGAACACATGTCCTCAATGTATCTTCTGACCTGTAGGTCTGTCTTACAATATATAACATATTGGGAAAACCAACTGGCCATAAAGCATTTCTTACCTCACTTAGTGCTGTGTGTGTTGGTGTAGCTCAGGTTGTGGCAGCACTGCCAGGATAAACTTCCAGATCCTTCAGGTTTTTTATAGCTGCTTATTTTCTCCAGACTGACTCTAAGAGTGGAGAAATAATACCTGCATTATCATTGAACTCCATCTGAAAATTATTGATCTGGTTGATTTTAAAACACAGCAGTAGAAATAAAACATTAAATTTATATGCCAATTCCTTTCAAGACTTTTTTGAGGAGGATGGATATTGTATGCTATGTATTTTATTTTTATATATAAAGGATATTCTCTTAATCAAGATTACATTTGCATAGGTTAAAATAACAATCCATTTCCTTAGTGTCCTGCTACCTGACACACATGGGCATTTGAAGGTAGGTTAACCAAAGGTAAGTTGTCCTTCAATAAAAAATATTTCTGAGGAATTTTTATTTTCTTCCGACTTCAATTATCCAAAAGTCAGATTACAGTGGGCCTTATCTGTTTATGATGCTTCTGAGAGATGATGATAGTAACACTGTACTTACTATTTTATGAACAAAACTCCACAGCTAGAATAGGATGTGCTCCTTTAGATTAATAATAGTAATTTATTATTAGTTAAAAAAAAAGTCAAACATGTTTTCAAAGGGTGAATAGAGAGAAATGAAGACATTTCTGATTAAGGTACTTATGCTGCTCCTAATTCACATAAAAAGGCTAATTTTAATTAGCATCCACTTGCACCTTTTGCTTGTTTATGAGAATATGTATCCTATTTCCTTTGCCTGTAGAATAATCCTGTTCCTTTTGTGGCAGCAATATGTTCATTAACCTTCACTGCTTTTTACAGTTTGGTTGCTGATGTTGTGGTGTTCAACTCTGCTTTTAATATGGAATCCTTTCTTAAATCCATTGGAAAATTTATGAAGCTGATTCCTGACCACAGACCTAAGGATTTGGAAAAAATAATCAGACCGAAGTGCCAAGTTCTTTATTTTCCAGTCAGGTTTCCTGATGTGAGCAGGTCAGTACATTTTCCACGTCATAAATTGCCTCCAGCCTGTCAAAACTCTGTATTTATGGTGACGTTCTAACTAATCAGCTAAAGCATCGTTAATGAATGAGTTTGATAATATGCAAAATCCCCTAATTGATAAATGTATTTCAATAATCAGAGGCTATTGAGGCAGCCTTGCCTGTCCTCAGTGCCTGTTGTGCAAACCTGCATTGTTCAGGATGAGTGATTCCCCACTTTTAGTGATTTCCCACTTGTTTCAGCCTTCCAGGAGTTGCTGCTCCTCAGTGTTAAGTTCTTGTTGTTTTTTTTGTTAGGGCTGGGATTAAATGTGTGGGATGGTATTTTTTGTTTTGATTTAGATGTTTGTTAGTTTTATTTATATTACAGTTTTATAGTACTTTATTTTAATAAATTTAAAAAGGAGTTTTATTTTTTTCTTTATAAGTTTTTTAAGGATAAATTTTTAAATTAAGATATGATACTTAAATTGTTTTTNTTAGTTTTTGTTTTAAAGCTTTTATTTTGTTTGATACATGTTATTGTATTTTTAACATTTTTATTGTATTTCATGTTATTGAATTCTAAGTTTTTTACTATATGATATTGCATATTTGTTTAAATTACACACTTATGATTTTAGTTTTTGTTTTAAAGCTTTTATTTTGTTTGATACATGTTATTGTATTTTTAACATTTTTATTGTATTTCATGTTATTGAATTCTAAGTTTTTTACTATATGATATTGCATATTTGTTTAAATTACACACTTATGATTTTAGTTTTATTATTGAATTTTGGAAGTTTTCTTTACCGTTTTAGGTTAAATGTAGCATTTTCTTGGGGACCAGTGCTTGTTAGCACAGAAAGTCTAAAATTCTCAGTAACCAGGGTTCCAACACCTCGCCTCTGTGAGAATTTGTGCAGGGGAGGTCAAGGAGGAGGCAGAAATACTGGGGAGCAGTGAAAGTGATAAGCCTGCAGCCAAGGAGCTATTTTATCCCCTCTTCCCTCCCCTACCTCTTCTAATGTCTTTGCAGGTGGGCAGAGGCATTCCTGTGGCAGGGAGCAGGCTTGCAGATGTTGGCATTTGCTGCAGCAGGAGTTGCTCTTGGCTCCCCCTGGGTTACTCTGAAGGACGTTTTTTATTGCCCTCCTTTCAGAGCCCGTCTTGAAATTAGCAGTGGGTTATGTGGCTCAAAGGGAACATTCACAGGATCCTTTTCACTTTTGATTAAACCTGGCACAATTGTTTTTCCTGTTATAAGGGACTCTCCTCCCACTGAACAGGAACTTTGCTTCAGTGGGACCAGCACTAAATAGAGTGTGATTCTGCAATTTGATTATGCTCTTAAACCCAACACCATGCTGGGTACATTTTTTTTGCTGGAATAAGGATGGGAAGCACTGCAATGACTTTGCAAGAGCCCGCCTTTTGATCTCATAATAAGTTCTGGCCACACTTGATATCTTTGTCCCTGACCAGCCTGTACTTAGACTTATTTCAAAGGCTAAATATACATGTGTGGTAGTTTCAGGTAGAGAAATTTTTAGTGCAGGAGCTGAGGTTGTGTACTTGCTGATGTACTCAAACTGCAAGGTTTGAGTTTCAGTGTCTTGAAAACTTCATATTCTAAAATACTGATGGAAATAATTTAGAAATCAATGTCTAAAGTTAAATCTTTTAAACGTCTATTTTTGACAAGTGGGTTAAAATCCTCCAGTGTTTCTTAGGGACTTGGCTGCCTGGATGGCAGCATAATTCAGTACCTGTATATCTTTGAGGATCTACTATTCCCTCTTAGAGTCCAGAGCTTTTGAGCACAGGGAATGCTGTGGGTGCTCAGCATATTTGACGTGGAGCCAGTTGCAGAGGCTCTCAGGGTTTTGGCATACCTTAGGAATCATGTGGCCCAGACCTAGTTTTGGAGATGAAGTTATGATAACCCCGTCTCTTATATTACATCAGCTCTTTTGGACTTGTCAGCCCTGGCAGATGGGGTCAGACAAGATCTGACAAATTAGGCTGAAGTCATCATACAAGCAGTGCTCATTTGTCCAAAGCAGGAGGTGATTAGGTGGGTAAAATCATGAGCCTGCTACCTAAACTACAGCAGGAAGATCTCACATCTCACTGTGTGCTCTTTTAGAGTCCTGCACTCACATTAAATCCCATCTCACAAGGCAGGACACCTTTCCCATCTTATTGTGGTCGCTGCACTTGAGATTGTATCAAAAACCTCTTTTCAGTAGTGATGGGCAAGATTAAGATGTTCATAAACAACTGTGTGACAGTAAAACTTTCACAGCAGAGTGATTAGAAACAAAAATTAATGTCAGCTCTATTATATCTATTTTATTCAACAGCTAATTCTAGATGTAAGATCTGAGGTGTTTAGACAAAGTCCAATATCAAGACAACAGGAAAAAATCTGAAGAAAGGGCTGCTTCTGCCTGACTCTGAATTTCTTTGGGTTTTGACCTTCAGCTGCAGCCAAAATTTGCTATTTCTTTACATGTTTTGCATAAAGTTGAATGCACCTGTGGCAATTCAAAGCTGTTTTTTTCATTTGGATTGTACTAGTATAGTGACTGAATGGAGGTTGAGGAGAAAAAGGTTAAGAAAAATTGTGGCCAAGCTAAAATTTATAAAGCAAGCTCTTAGCCCAGAGTGTTTTTCAAGTTATTTTCAAATGGTAATTTGCTTTATCCAAACCAAACTCATACAGTGTAAGTAAGTGATTATTTGCATGACTGACAATCATTTCAGTGCCTGCAGTCTTTTTAAAATGCATAATTTTGCTGAGATGTTGGGAAAATACTAAAAAATTCTGAAGGCAAAATAACCAGGGTGGGTTTTTTATTTTTTTATTTTGACCTCTTTAATTTTGCGTGTGAATGTCTCATTGTGTGTTTGTGTCTGAAACATAACCTACCTTTGGACTGGGGAGAGAGAGGTGATCTGAGAAATCATCTTCACACGGGATGGGGAGCTTTTTAAGATTATTTTAGATTAATATTGCAGTTGTAGGACAAAATAAAATACATCTGAGCCTTGATCAAAACCAGTGTAATGAAGGATCATGTCACAGGAGTTAATCCTGTAAAATATCTACCTTTTAATGTAATTACTGTAGGTGATGGCCACAAACAGCACAAGCAGCATAGTAAATGATCACTTAAGAGGGGAGGTATAATGATGAAAGATATCCTAGGAAACACTTGTGGATACTCTGAGAGGCACCACTATAATTTGTAATGTGTATTTAAATATTTCAAATGGGCCTCTAATGGGCTTTTCTACTTCTGAGGGGAAGTTGCTGATGCTTTTTTTTAATAATCTTTTTTTCTTAATAAATATTTGTCATTAGGACCCGTGTTGGTGTTCCCAGAACAACCCTAGCAGACTGGTCCTTATCTGACAATGAGAAGAGATGAAGGGATTTGAGGATTTAACAGAATAAGATATTTACTGGCCTAATCCTCCTGTTTTCTGGTTCTGACAATGACTGGCTTCCATATTATATCCTGTGGTGCCAAGGCTGCTCTGTGTATACCCACCCCATATGATTTCTCACTTGAATTCTGCTCTTTGTACATCCTGGTGAAGTATATGATGTGGGAATAAATATCAGAGTATTTCTAAGCTTTGATACAAAAAGCCCCTCTGAGTTCAGGCTGTACCTTCCCAGTGCACTGTTACTGCAAAGGATGGAGAGCAGGGGCTGATCTGCCATGTGTGTTGAGTATCAGACTGGGGGTTTATAGCACAGAGTTAAATACATTGTAATTCACACTTACCTGGCCATTGACTTCATTTTAGTATATTTTATATTGTAACATAAATAATCCATTTTGTTTTTCACTGTACGATCAATAGAGTCTATTTTGATGTAATCTTTTTCCACTTTTGCACTGTAAAATGATGGTGAAGGGAGAAATTCCCTTTTGACTGATGTTGTCTTTGGTACTTCTGTACATGCCAGCACAGCCCTCTGGAAAAATTCTGCAAGGTCTCTGTTGGTATTTTGATGCCCACTGGACCATTCTCCTGGTCCAGTAGAAGGTGCTAGTCCTGTGGCAGAACTAGATGATCTTTAAGCTCCCTTCCAGCCCAAACCATTCCATGATTCTATGATTTTATAGGAATTCTCTCATCCCATCTGTGCCCACATTGTCAGTGGCAGTTGCAAAGCAGGGTCAGATTAGGTACTCCTTGGAATTCATTCAGGTGAAAATGTCAATTTAGATTTTGTTTATTATTACTATTCCTCTGATTGTAGTATATCTTTATTGTTAGCACAATATGGTAGAAAAGGAAGATATGTTTATAAGCAAGAATGAAGTAACGTTCCTAAGAGCTCAAAATTTACATTGGATTGAGGTGGAGTAATATAAAAGAAACATGAGAGTATGAGGATTACAGCAGGAAACAAAAGCTGCTTTTTT
Organism: Peucedramus taeniatus; assembly: GCA_013400575.1. Taxonomy (NCBI): domain Eukaryota; kingdom Metazoa; phylum Chordata; class Aves; order Passeriformes; family Fringillidae; genus Peucedramus; species Peucedramus taeniatus. The sequence continues at coordinate 605,434 of WBNO01016002.1, read as the reverse complement.
TAAAGTGGAACTTGTACTATCTGCATTACACATTTTGAAGCAGAATTAAAGATTTTAGACTTGATTCTTCATTTGCTTTTATGACTTAGTACAGTTAACAGGACATTCTCAACCATTTGGGCTTACATTTTTTTAGTTATAGTGTGAGAGAGGCAGAATTTGCCAATTCAGAGAGTATTTTAGGGCCAGTCAAGGGAGTTCCTGAGTAAAGCAGAAGCTTTTAAAAGACACTGACAGTATCTCTTGTGCTGAAGCATGTGTGGAGGAGCCTGTTTTGGGGAAGTAAAAAATACTAAATAAATTAATTGCATCACTTGGATCAGGTTTGCAGGGCTGAACTTAACTGGAAAAATGCAGATGTCAATGGGCAAGGAGAGACTTGAATTCACAGGAGCCCAGAGCTATGGATGGGCACTGGGGATGTGTCTGCGTTGCAAGGAAAGCTGCTCAGCAGTGGTACCCATGTGAGCTGTAGTGAACTGTCTTGCATGTGGGAAGCCATAGACAGCTTAGAAGAGCAGTTTTTGGCTAATTAGCCTTCCAGTGAAATAGCATGTATTAGCTTAGGTGGAGTGCTAATGACAGTGACTCTGGTACTGGGGGTACCTCCTGCCTTTGGTGGTGGGCCAGGCATCTCCGTGGTGCTCTGTGCCCTCTCCAGTGGCACAGCCTTGCTACCACCACCATTTATGGGTCATTAGCATAATTAAAAAGTGCCAATAGACTGCTCCTACCTTGGGGCTTGCTGCTGAAGAGCTGGGTGATGGAAATTGCTCCCCAGAATGTCTTTCCTCCTCACCTGCCGCAAGCGGGGTTTGAGGATCGGTGTTGGCACGCTGAGAGTCACACAACGAGCACGAAGGATGCTCTCAGGATCTGGGACACAGCCCCTATTAGGAGGAATATGTGTGGGCTCAAAGGGGGAATAAAATGGAGTCTTTCCATTGTGGAGCTGTTGGCAGTGGGCTGATTCCTCCTGCCCCTCTGGGATTAGTGCACTCGGGACTGCACCTGCAGTGAGGGTTTAGGTGGTTCAGTGGAGGACACCTTCATTTTCAGTGGTGTTTTCTCACATGATACTTCCTCCACACACTCATGCTGTGCTGTCCTGGGTGATGTAGGAATTTCCATTCTCCCTCTGGATCACGGAAGAGCTGTTACCCCAGCCTTTTCTTCCAGGCAGAACATGCCAGTTTTATCCCCAAAATATTTATCCCCAGGCGACTCCAGCAGCATCAGAATGAGAGTGCTCTCCTAGAGAAGGGCCTGGCTGAAGAGTCTGCTGGGATATATTCATTCTGCAAAACTTGCTAAAAAGTAATTTCTTTTTTATCTATTCAGGGACAAAAATAGTTTTACTGACTCTCTTTTATCTGTCGTATAGGTATTCCTCTAAATGCTATCATAATAACCATTTAGGCTCACAATAGCTCACAAGGATACTTAAGCAGAATTCTCTGTGCAACCCACTTTTTTATTATGTTGGGTACTGCTCATGTTGCATACAACACATTCCCATAAAATTTGCTTTTTGTATTTACAGAGAAATTTCTCTGGAGAGTTAAGGTCTTGTAAAACATTCTTGTTCTACAGCGTGAACGAATTATCATACTCCGGGGAATTAAAAGTGAAGTGTACTGAAGAAAAGAATTTTTTCATTAAAATGCAGTTTATATTGATAAAACAGATTACTAGCATTTGATGAAATGTGAAACTTGGATCTACCCATATCTCTAAATCACCAGTAGGTTTATTTTGGCAAGAAGAATAGTATGTAATGTATATCAGGACCAATCGTTATACAGTACCTGTTAGTTTTGTATTAGATTAAATTGTCTTTCACTAAAGTACTTGGAAAAAAACCTTACTATATCTGTATCTTGAAGTAGCAGAATGTGGTAACCAAGAATATTAGAAAATAAAAGCTGTCGTGTTATCAGTTTTGGCACAGTCATTTATCAATCAGTATTTTAAACATTGACAAGTGGTAATTTAATAGGGAATGACCCTGTTGGCAGGAAGTTCTAATGACAGATGATGCAAACTCATTTATCACTATGGGGCTGTGCTGGCTTCTTACCTTTCTCAGTATCACAGCTCATATTTTCCAAGTCTGGGATGTGAGAAGCCACAAAGGGCAAAACCTGTGGCACTGAGCCTATAACCACTCCCATCTAATCTGATTAACCCCTTAGCTGCAAATTTCTCTGCATCAGAGCTGCTGAGAGCTACAAGTTCTCATACTGATTTAAATACCATTTGCTTTTTAAGAAGGATTTTCCATAATACTTTCCCATAGGCAGTTTTTCAGAAATATTCAAGTTGTGTCACTTTGAATACACAGTTGAGACGTGCTGGTGCTCAGCTTTCAAAAAACAAACCACATCCTAATAATTAATAGCACATTTCATTAGCAGGCATTAAAAATATTGCATGCAGTGCCCTATACAATGGGCAGCTATTATTATTATTATCATTACTACTTGAGGAGGAAATGGATGCATTCAGAGGTTTAATTGATTCGTGCATATTCATGTGGGAAGTCAGTGGTAGAGTCACGACTGGACTGGATTATTATGCTCTTCCATGCATAATAATTTCTCTGCAACTTGGGAAGAGAATAGCCTACCTTGCTGTAATAAATGTGGGCATTTGGAGTTGAAGAATGTCATGGGAGAAGGGATGAAAATGACACCTTCATCAGCAACTGGTGTGGATGGTGCTCCTCAGTCTTCTGGGGTTCCATCTGGAATGCACTCATGCAACTGTAGTTACTCTGAATTTAAAAAATAATTTGTTTTTAATTTTGTTTTCCACACTAGTAAAAGTTTTAATTGATTTAATATGATTATTATTTAATAATTTAAGGTAATTTATGTTACCTCTTTTAAAGCATCATAAACACAAATCCTTGTGGGGGCTTTCTTCACCTTCCTACCTCAATTCTATCTCTGTTTCTTTTCTTCTCCTTTTACAACAGAGTCTTTCTCCTGAGTGCTGGGGTTGGGTTAAATATCATTTCCGTTCAGGATGATTGAGACATGAAACACTTTCAGAGTTTGCATCAATTTGTTGTCATAAGAATCAGTGAAATTTAAGTTTAATTGGTTAAAATTGTCACAGCAGACTTAAAATAAAGCTGTCGGTTTGTTTGATTTTATTTTTTTTATATTCAAAGTGGAAAAAGACTGTTGCTTAATGGTAGAATGCTGCAAAGTACAAAATACCCTCATTTTACCTGCAGTCAGGGGGAACTGAGGGCTTTGGTGGGAATACAGTGTTAACAGGGGTAGAAGAAGGTGGCACAAAACTAACTCTGGGTATTGAGTGTTCTGGCTGTGTCCAGGTCCCTTTCAATCCATAGGAACTTAAATCATTTGCATGTGTGAAAGATGGTTCTTATACACAAGGCTGTCCCTGCTGGATTTTGCATTTCAAAATACTGCCCTTCAACGTTTGAACAATTTCATATTTTTTTATTATGAAATTCATGAATATTGCATGGAAGTGAAGGTGGATTTTTTTTTTCCTTTAAAGGGATTTCATGCTTACAGGATTGTAACAGAGAGGGAGGCAGTCATGTTGGGCATCTTATTTCTTAGTTGCTACATAAGGCAATGACAGACCCTTATTGTTTAAATATTCTGGGTACTTGCAATATAAGTATAAAAGAAAACAGGTAATGTGCTTAAAATTTTGCAGAAAATGTAAAGAATAGGACAGGAAATATGAGTTTTTAGAGATTCTTCACTAAGAATACAAAATGTCAGAAATCAGTTTGGAAAGGATGAAAGAACCTCTGTTCCCAGTTGTAGGGCAGTACCTTTAGAAAAAAACACATTTCATCTCGAATGCAGTATAAGTTTGGGGAGAAAAAAGCTAAACCAACCAAAAACCCAAACAAGCAGCACCTTTTAAAAGAGTGGTGGAATAGATTGCCTTGCAAATTGTTATTAAATGTGAGACTGAAACTTTATGTGTGTTGGATCTGCTTCAAGCACTGTTGTGTGCAAGATTGCAGACAACCCATTCCAGTTACAGTCAGAGGTACCGTCAGATGGAAGTGTCAGTGGGGAAGATATGAAGATGTTCTATAGGAATTATAGAGAATAAGAGAACAAAATGGAATGCATAAAATCACATATTGAAGAGGAAACTTGGAGCACAGCTCTCCAATCCTATGGAGATGACCTTTGTGTAATGTGTAAGAACAACTTAATGCAGATGTTTTATTTATACATAACCAAATGGGATGAAGTTAAATGATTTTTAATTTTGCCAAATCACAGATAATTTCTTTGTTGTGCAAGGAGTGTTTTAATCTAGTTAGGATTTTCTTACTGTGGTATTTTTGTTTTTGTTTTTTTTATTTTGCATTTGCAAATACTTAATATTTTATATTTTGGACATTCCCCCTGCTCAGTTGTGACTCCCAGATGAAATAATCCTCCTCTTCTTCCCTTTAAATAATTCAGATAGCATACATTTAAAAATATGAAAATCCCAACGTAAATGTGCCAGAAGTGCTTTTAAGGTAGGAGGCCTTTCTGCTTTACTATGGAAAAGATGCATCTCTAAATGCAGGAGGCTTCATCAGTCCTGGGCTTACAAACACCAAGTCATAGGGATGCTTTGTGGAAGAGCTGTGGGAGATCCAAGTCCAGGGTTGTTTTCCCAGCCTCTTGTCTTAGAATGGTTTGGATTGGAAGGAGCCTGAGAGATCATCTTGTTCTACCCCTCCCACTATCCCAGGTTGCTCCAAGCCTTGTCCAACCTGGCCTTGGACACTCCCAGGGATCCAGGGGCAGCCACAGCTTCCCTGGGCACCCTGTGCCAGGGCCTGGCCACCCTCACAGGGAACAATTCCTTTCCAATATCCCATCTAACCCTGCTCTCTGGCAGTGGGAAACCATTCTCCCTGTCCTGTCACTCCATGCCCTTGTCCAGAGTCTCTCTCCAGCTTTCTAAGGGCCCCTTTAAGCACTTCAAGGGGCTCTAGGTTCTTGCTGGAGCCATCCCTTCCCAAGGCTGAACACTCCCAGCTTTTTCTGTCTGTCCATAACATAGCAGAGAGACTCCAGCCCTTGAAGCATCTTCGTGGCTTCCTCCAGGTTTTCCTGAAGTATGTAGGAAAAAGAGCTCTTAGGATTAGATTACCTTTTTTAGTAGTGGGACATTTTTTGTTGAGAAATATTTATCTGCTGCAGAATGGTTTTGGATATTATAAAACAAGATGCCATTATGTTCAGTTCATTATTTTCAAATGGGATTACAGGCAGTAACAACAGCGAGGAAGAAGGAATTAGGTATTAAGTTGAATAATCCAGTGGTAAATTTTAGAGTGGATTCCTCATAAAATTGTGCCATTTTCCCTTAAGATGACTCCTAAGTAGTGCTCAGATCAGGCTTGCAGAAAGCTGGACTTTGTCTATCTGTGACCTGCTGTATGTATTTCTTGCCCCCACAGAACCCTGGGACTCATCATCAGACCACATCCTCTCTATTTTTGTTACTGCCCAACCAGCCATGGGAGCAGTGATTCCATAGAATCATGGAAGGCCTTGGCCTGGAAGAGACTTTAGATCATCTGTTAGTGGTGTGTGATATCTCACCACCAGAACCCTCATCTTCCCACTTGTGCTTCCTCATCAGCTCTTTGTCTGGAAGCCACAGGTTTCTTACTGCTGGTTCTGCAGCAGTTGAAGAGCCTCAGATTTAATTTCCCCAGGATGGATTTGGTTTTAGGCACGTTCCCCTTTCTGTGGCAGAATACTCATCATGAATGTTCTGCTACAGGATTACATCTTCAGTTCTCTGACTTTGACACTCAAAAAAACCCCCAAGCTATTCACAGCCACATTCTCCTTTGAGCTCTTGAGCATTTTCCATCTGCAGCTGATGGTTCTCACAGGTGTTAAATAGAGAAACAGGCAGATCTTCCTTGCCTTGGCCCCTTTGATGTGCTAAAAAAAGGACCAGTCTATGTGGCTGTGCAGGTATTGCCACAAATGTGCTGACATTTAGTGTAGCTAAATAGCTGCACCGTACCATATATAATTTTTTTTAAAGTGTATTTAAATCTCATACACCTTAGAAAAGATATTTTAAATGTACAGATTGAGTTGTCTGTTTAAAGCACTGAAAAAAAAAAAAAGTATGTTGTTCTGGTCACCCATGCTCAAGAAAGATTAATTTAAACTGTGAAACAGGTGTAGAGAATTGCTGCTAGGATGATTAGGAGAATCTGTATTATGAGAGCAGATTAAAAGAGTATGGTTCACTTGTCCTAGCAAAATAAAGGTTGAGAAGGGGATATATGTTAATCTTTATAAATACAGTCAGAGGATAAATGCCATGAAAGAGGAGGAATTATTTAAGTTTCAGGATAATCCTTACAACATCCACTAGGTATAAATTGGTCATTATTAAATGACTGAGACTGGAAGTGGAAAAAATGGGTGTGGAGGGTGGTTGCTTGGTTTGATTTTTATTTTCCAGAGACACATTTAGTTGTGAAATGACTGTTGAAACACTGTTGAAATGCAAGTTTGATAAATTCATAGAATGATTGGTTAAACAATATAAGAATAGTGCCAGGCAGCTGCAGATGTTTGTTATGATAATATCCCCAAAATGAAGGTGAAAAAAGATGGATGATGAGTTGGTCACTTGGTGACTTCAGTCTTGAGACCTGAACTGGTCTGTGAAGGAGATCCTGAGTTTTCAGCATCTGTACAAGAGACAACAGCCCAGCCTGTTCTGTGTTCTGCACAGTGCTGATCTTGTAGATCATTAATCAGGTGTTTCATAAATGAGCAGTGTCCTGCAAGGTGCATCCAGCTCATCTGTCCAACCTCTGACTGCATTTGGGATGGGCTGAATTTTCATTAGTTGAATTCATAATGACCATTTTGGGAAGGGAAAAAAAGTGAGGGGAATGTTTTTGTCTGACTATACTGGGTTCATCTGGATGTTTTAGTGCTATTGAAGAAAACCACATCATGGCCAGTGCTTTTTGTCCCTCCTCTTCTTTGCCTTTGCAACAAGGGAGTTTTTGAGGCATGACACTTAGAATCATAAAATCCTGGAATGGTTTGGGTTGACAGAAGCCTTGAGGACCATCTGGTTCCAACCCCTCTGCCATGGGCAGGGATATCTTCCACTAGACCTGGTTGTTTCAAGCCCCATCCAGCCTAGTCTGGAGCTCTTCATGGGATGGGATGTCAACAAATCCATGGATGCTGTTGTTTTTTGGAAGGCTGGGCATCCCTCAGAAGATAAGTAGAGGTGGTGCCAAAGGGTTGACAACCACAGGGATTTGGGAAAGCGTTAGGTGAGATGTGCCTCAGTAAAAACCATCCTCAGGCAAAATGTTTGAGTCTTGTGGCTCTCTAAGCATCCTTCTCTGTTTTGCCTCAGTTTACTCTTGCTCCCTGAAGCATTTGGATAAAATTATTCCATTGAGCTCACTGGAGTCAGAATGAGTTTATTTTAGCTTTTCTATTTTGATGAGTCTGTAGGGCTCTTTCACTTTCATCCTTGTGTAGAGCAGTTTTAATACTAAAACTGCCTCAATCTGTGCTAGAAGCAAATGGAGGACAGAAAGAAGAGCTTTTTATGCAGTAATTCCTTTCAGTGACTGAAATTCTATCTGTCCTTCCCCAAACTTAATCACACATCTCTTGGATTTGGAGTTCACTTGTGTTATCTGCCATCTGAGTTTGAATTATCCATCTTGAATGATGTGACTATATATGGAAAAGAGAGGATTTGACCCTTTTTGTGTGCCTAAACTGTTGTGTTTTAGTTGCCAATAAGTGGAGGGATCAGCTGACAGGGTTCCTGTCATGAAGAAAATTTAAAAAAAATATTTAGAAATATTAAAAGGTAAAAAATTTCTTTTTCATGTGTTTTCTAGTGAGACCTTGTGTGAGATCCATAAAGTTGCCTGATATCAGGACATATTTATGATAGTAAACCACTGTATCTCTGGTTCAGGAAGCAGCTGAGTTTTCTTCAGTGGTACCCAGTGCTGGACTTGCCAGCACATCTATACGTTGGCGACTTATTATTCCACGAGCATCACTTCATTTGGACTGGCAATAAGTCCTGTTCACTCATTGTGCTGCAGAGGAATGTTTAAAGCTGCCATGTGCATTGGAGTCTGTTTGTTTGCAGCAGCTGATTTGCCTAAGCTTTGATGCGCAGTCACTTTCTGACATTTGTGTATTTCAGCAGTGAACAATGTAAACTCATTTTCTGAGCACTTTGATTACTTGCACATAGCAGTGCCCATGGCATGTGACAGAGAAGAGCACTCTATCCACTAATCAGATAGATATGCTTCAAGCGTATTTACACAAAATAATGAAAACAGCTGTTAGATACCTTTAAACTTGAGTGTGTTTTGTTATTAATCTACTAGCCCGTACACATGACACTATAATTCTTCGCTCACTCAAGTTGCCTTTAATGACACAGTAATAAAACGGAGAGGGATGAAAGTAATGGAATTGTAGAATGTAATGCCTCAATTGTTCTACAGTGTCTTCCTTTTTGCCAAAATAAACCACAATTAGGTCCATATGGTGTTTTGAAGTTTTCAAGCAATGACCCTAATAAAAAGTAATGAATTTCTGACAAAAGAAAGCATGGTGCTCTTTTAAGCAGATATCTTTGCTATTGATCTAGTTATGATTGCAGACTGATATGCTAATAGAAGAAGAAAGGTTCAACGTGCCTGGTACAAGCACTTTCATTTGTGGTTTATTTTATTCTTATGAAATTCAGATTGAAAAGGTAGAAACATGTTGTAATCCATCAGTTATGACTCCCTTTTAAAAGACCTACTATAAAGAAAACAAATGGATTTTCCTTGAGGAAAAAATGGAGAGCATTTGTTAACTTGGAATTCCTAAAGTGAATGCTAACTAGGAGGATGCCTCACAATGATGAAGATACTTTGTCTGCATATATGAAATTTGACTTGAGCACTTCAGTGTCTTCAGAGGTCCAAGCTCTAGTATTTACTTTTCTCTCTTTTAACCTTTTTTGAATTGGAATGATATTCCTGTTCATGTAGAAAATCAAAGTGTCCACAGAGCAGTTGCTGGGTAAGTGGAGGTACTCAAACACAATGACTCGGGAGGATGTGCAGCTCATCCTCCTGCATGGCTGTGGGCAACCAATAAACAAGTTTGGTGTGTCAGCATTATTCCAGTGCAGTAATAGGGAAGCCCGAAGTTGGGGTAATGTAGCTGTAATAAAGAGAGAAGGAAGGTTCTGGAAGCAGATACGAGGAGAAGGAGAAAATAAGTGGCTGATTTGATGAACCTTCTCTGCTAGAGGTTGTTGAATGAGTGTTCATCCCACATACACAGTCCTGAATTCCTCAGTTGAAAAGCATCTGCTGGATAATGTGTGTTATTGGCATTATTTCACTCCAAGAAGAGTAGCTGAGGCCTGTAGTCCTGCAATGTGAAGCTGTTCAGAGCATCCTTCCAAGCCAATCTGCCTTGTCTGACATTAATCACCACTGGAAACTGTTTTGGAGTGGCTCCTCCATGGTAGATTAAGAGTCCATTTATTTAATGGGTTGATGTCTCTATTTCATGTTCTCTATCTATTGAGCTGCCTTTCAGATTGGACTCCAGTCCCAACTGAACCCTTGGAAAATAACTGAATTTTGGTCTCAACAACCCATGCCATTTTTTATTAATATTTTGCCACTTTCTACATTGGTAATTTCTCCATCTCTTTATGTGGGTGGTTACTTTTTTAATTTTAAGAGGAAAGAATCTTGTTCACAACTAGAACTTTGTTTTCCTCAAGGTATCTTACTTTAATAAGCAGAATGAGTTCATAGAATCACAGAATGGTTTGGCTTGAAAGGCACTTAAAACATCTTCTCATTTCACCCCCTACCATGGGCAGGGACACCTGCCCTGAGCCAGGTTGCTCAGTTGCTATTCATTCCATCACTTTTCTTCCTGAAAATGCTCTGGTTTAATTTCTTACATTCTTATGCTGGCTTTCTTGAGATGTGAATGATTAATTTGCTTTATTGCAATTATGTTTAATAGCATTTGACTGGTGCTTAGTAACTGGGACTTGCCTTCTGGAGGAGGATGTGTCCTGCAGGAGAAATAATCTCACTTCAGATTGTAAAATTTGGATTATTTATTTTAGTTTGAATTCTAATAATAGGAACACAAAACTGAAAATTTTCACCTACCTTCCTGTAATTAAAATATTTTTGAGTTATATTTTTATTGCCTCAATTTTTTATGTTAAAAGCTATTAAAAATGGTATTGTGCTGTGAAATAGGTACAAATTTTAGACTGGGTTGAAGTTATATTAAAAAAATCCATGGAATTTGGTTGGCCTAGGAAGTGTTTAAAATGTGCCAGTTTCCATAGCCAGTTGTAGATGAGAATTGTTGGGCTTTTCACCCCTACTCAGCAGGTTCTCCAGTGAAGCTGGATAGAAGCAATTAAACTTCCCCCCATGTCATGAATAATAACAAACATGTTGAAATATTCTTAATATTGGAAAAGGTTCAGAAAAGGGTGTGAACCTTCAAATGCTTAACTTAAGCATTTGATGCTTAAATGCTTAAGTCCTTTATTCATTAAAATATAAGGATCTACTTCTGCAGAGTTGTCCTCCCATGAGAAATCTAAATACCATAAGATGACTTCAGAATTTCTGACTTATTTTTTATTCAACTCACTTGAAATTATTTGAGATTCTGAGGTATTTTAAAGGTCTTGGAATACCTGCAAAGGCTTCTATAAACTTTTGAAATTTGAAGTTCTTACTGTCTGTGGTATCCCAAGTTTTGTCCATTAATCTGGAACAGCAATCACTCTGACCCTGCTGATTGTGTTTTTAATTACTGGGTAAAAGTGCCCAAAATATTCTCAGTCCTGTATTATTTATGCCTTCACTTGCATTATGACAATACCAGGTACATCCTGGTACTTTCCAACATGTGAAAATAATGCAGTCAGTATTTTAGAAGCATTTATTAGCAAAAATATAATAACCCAAGGTTTCTGATGTTTAGTATAAGTGTGCTTGAGCACATATGGACAGTCCTGTGGGTGACTGGCTGCAGTCATGTAGATTTTGTCAGTCTGCCTCTGTGTTTGCAAGACCAGCTCCTTAATGAACAGTCATTATTATTACACAGCTCTTAGTAGTAGGCTAAAATATTGTATTATAGATCTCATGTAAAATTTTCAGTCCTTCGTGCAAATCCCAAATGTTTCCTACTTTTTGACCTGCTTATATATATATATATATTTTTTTTTTTAGAGGTGTACCATGACTTCTATTTAATTTCTTCTGTTATTTTAGATGTATTCAAGCTCCTGTAAGAACAATGTCCATTACTGTGTGATGATCAGAGATGGTGAATTTTAGCAGTAGATTGAAGGGACAAGTTTAAGGAAACATTTCTTGTACTGTGTGTTTGGAAGCACAAGCTGGTTGTAGAGGTTATGTTCAGGGACTAGTATGGCAGCATTTGGGTAAATTGGGATATAAACAAACATCTGTTGCAGGAATGTAGAAATGACATCATAAAGAATGTATGCAAAAACTTAATTGAAAAAGAATGATGCAGAATTGCAGCATGACTTAAAGTCTGAATTGATTTTTGCTTTCAGAGTGAAAGTGGGATTTCTGTGCCACATTCCAATACTATAAAGTATTTAAAATGTAATGTCCTATTAACGTCCCTAAAATGTAGACTCTGGGTCACCCAATAAGAATAGTAGTTACAGTAATACAGTATATGTAATATGCAATTATCTTGACAATAGTTTTATTTTTTCAACAATTTTGTCATAAAAGAGCAGTAAGATACAATGAATTTGATTCATTTTGTGTGTGTGAATCATTTAATAGGCCATTACATCTACTATATTAGACTCCATTCTCCTTTCAGAGCTTTTCATTATAAGCCTGTCTTTAATGGAAAGAAGTTTAACCTTCCCTCCCAGATAGATTGAACCCCATAACAGTGTAAACATTCTCATTATAAAATAAAATCCCCTTCCCCAAGGGCAGCACTATAATTATGTTGCAGAGTGTTGTACAAATGTTTCTCTTAAAAAATGTTGTCTCATTCTTGTCCTCAAGTTTTTATCATTTTCATTTATGAAGGGAATCAATAACACTTTAAAATTGTAATTTAATAAAATAAATATGATCTGATTATTTTTTAATTTTTTGAAGTTATTTTAATCAAGTTTGAGAAGAAGTCATCAGTAAAATTGCTGTTGATTTATAAATAGGATAATTAGAGGCTTTCCTCCTAAGTACTGTTCACTGGCATTGTGGCTGTTTTTATTGCCTAGTCAAACCTCTTCATTCAATTTTAAAATTGCCTTTTGAATGAACTGTGCTATGAGCTTGCCAAATAGTGTCACCATTAATACCTTACCTCTTCTATTTCATTGTCCAGTCTGTAAATGCACAATAAATTGTTTGATAAGGAGGTCAATGAGGTTGTAGTAGTTTTTAAGTGAATTACGGCCGAACGTTTCAGATTATGTCACACTCCTATTGCAGCGCTGGGTGTAAAAGGTGGGGAAGCACTGTGTGGGAGATCATTTGGTGGTGTTGCTCCAGGACTAGACACAAATCAAGAGCTGCACATTCTCTACTGCTCTCTATGTAGAGAACAGATTAAAAAACGCACCTTATTAATCCAATTTACAATTCTGTAGCGTGTCCCTTAGTCCAATTAAGAAAGCTCTCAGTAGCAGGTGCGCAGCACAAGGATGGGTGAGGACAAAGATGTTTGCAGGCAGGAGACTCTTTCACTGCTTTGGTTATTAAAAAGCTGCTGTAGCATTCCTGGGAGGTCCTAAAGCATCTCTAACCAGCATTCTGGATGCTTATATCTCATATCTCATCAGAAATTTGGTGGGAATTGGGTTTTCTTGGATATGTGAGGAGTGGCTGAGGAAGCTGCTGGAGGAAAGGAGGCTCAGGGGAGACTTTATCACTCTCTACAACTCTCTGACTGGAGGGTGAAGCTAGGCAGGGGTCGGGCTCTTCCCTCAGGTAATAAGTGACAGGATGAGAGGGAACAGAATCAAGTTACATCCAGAAAGGTTTAGGTTGGATATTAGGGAAAATTTCTTCACCAAAAGGGCTGTCCAGCCCTGGCACGGACTGCCCAGGACAGTGGTGGAGTCCTCATCCCTAGAGGGATGTAAAAGGACATGGGTGGCTTTGGCATTGCTGGGAGCACGGTTGGACTCTATGATCTTAGAGGGCTTTTCCGACCTACATGATTCAGTGATTCCATGATTCTGTGACTGCTTCTGGAGAACCGTGCCAGATTGGTGTCACCATTCCAGCAGTTCCCTGTACAGCTGCATCACCCTCACCCAACCCTGCTGTGCCTCGGGAGCTGCTCTGTGCCCAGGCTGGGACTCCCACCCAGGCACGTCTCTCCCGCAGCGCGCGAGCGGCTCTGAAATAGAAACGTAAAAGGCGAAAGTAAGAAACTTTGTGCTTGTTGAGTCTAAAAGAAAGTCTGTTTGTGTGTGTCTCTCCCTTTGTAACAGAAGGAATGTTTCTTATGTTTCTGTCTTCAGACAGTTGGCACACATTTCATCTCAGCAGCTGCTTTCTCTTAAAGTGCAGTAGAGTGTAGGACTGTAGTGACACTAGCATTAATACTTCACATTCTGCTATCATATGCTGTCACTGTGAAATATGGATCTAGGTTACATGTGTTTGCAGACTTTGTACTGCTGAATTATGAAAGCTGACTCCGTTGGAGGATTGTGTTGTATTCAGAGACTGTGAACTGAACAATAAATGAATGCAGGCAGAGACTTGCAGTCATAAGCAGTATCCTCCTTTTTGGCCTAATTGAGACAATAGCTTTAAAATGCAGAATTGCCAAATAAAACTTCTCTGTTGACTTTGGTAAATATATTTAGCAGGTATTTAAATATGTCTCTTGTGGGCACCTTTTAGTTGTTATCCTCAACCTTGTTTAAATATTATTTTTAAGTCCTGGTCTTCTGAATGGGATGAATTACTGCAGATGAATAAAGTGGATTGCAAGAAGTACTACTGCTGCATGCCAGAAGAAATTATTGGGAACAATTAGTTATTTTAGTTATCAAGACTTAGTGTGTACCCATAAATATAACTCTGCAATTCTTTTTATATGTCTGGATTGCTATATGAGGGGTGAGGAGCTGCACTTTATTTATTTCTTAATGTATAAAATTAATACAGATGTAAATATCAGTTAAAATGTCAGGAATCATTGCACATGGGGGCATGGGGGAACTGGTCCTGACCCTGCTGAAGTCACCTGAGGCTGGGCAGTATCTAAAAGGTGAGCAAAGCTGCTGGAAAGGAGAATATTTTAAATATTTTTAAATGAAAGCTCAGCATAAGGAGATACCTGGGAATCTTCAGGCAGATCTTAATAGAGGCCCATGTACACAGTTATTGTGCTGGAAATGTTAATCATTGTATTGGTTAAACTCAGATTTCTTTGGTGCCTGAAGATCTGCCGGTAAATGATTTTATTTCTGAAAATTAGGTATCCATAATTTCAGTGATAATATCACTGATATGACTATGCACTGACAGTTAAACTTGATTTTTCATACACAACCAGGAATCAAACCCAGGTGCAGAATTCCGGCATTCAGTGTAATTTTCAGTTTTTACCTTTTTACCTTTTAATATCAGCGTGTACAGAGGGATGGAGTGAACAAACCTTTATATACATATAAATATATATATATATATATAATACATATATGTATGTAGCATTAGGGCATGTTGCTGTAAAATGCCCTTTGAAAATGCCCTTTGAACCTCCTCTTAAGGAGCTTCCAGTGTCAGAAAACCACAATCAGCACTGTTACCATGAACAGTGTAATGCTCAGAAAAATGTTAGAATGGCTTTGGACAGTGTGGAAAAAAAACTTTGATCTTATTGAACTTGCCTGTGTATTTTAGTGTTTTGCATGTGTGGGGTTTGTGTCATCTGCCCACGGAATTTGATGTGAAGTGGTTGCTGTCACAACTCTTCCCGTGCTATTTGATGGTTCTTTTGTATCTGATTCTTAAGTGGGAAGGTGGGGTTGTATCCTCTCTCAGCAGCGCTGTTCCTGTGCTTCCCATAACAACCTTTCTATTGTCACCTCATCCCCTGACTTCTCTTGAGCTGCACCCAGGTTCATGTTAAGTTTAAATGTGCTCGCCAAGGATTGTCCTGGACTCGAAACCGTGAACTTCTAATTCTGTGTTCTAACAGGGCATTGTTCAGCTGGTTGGAAAGAGCTGAAACACATAAACAGTTTTAACAACAGAATTTAACCTATTAATGAGACAGGCTGGAGGTAATATCTTTGTGCTCTCTCAGAGCCCCAGCTATGTGCATAATAAATCATGAAGGTTTTTAGATGCTCACTCGTTTTTGGGGCAGCAGGCAGCTGTATCATCAGTCTTCTCTTCTTTGCCTGTCTTCTCATAGCCATGGAGGGTTTTTTATTCTGTAGGAACTTTGCTGTGCTGAGGTTTATTTCCTAATATAGAGGAAATAAATTTTCAATCATCTACATCTATTTTCCTGTCAATGTGAAGATCATTTTCTTAACCTGACAGTTCTGTGGCTTTTTCTCATTCAAAAGAATGAGGATAATATGTTGATGTACTCATAAACAAGACCATTTTGTAGTTCATTGCTTTTATTCATCTTTATAAAATATTCTTGTATTTGTCAAAATATTTCTGTGGCATGTGACAGAAGAAACATCAGTAGAAACAGGATGAAAAGCATTATTTTTCTGAAGTTTTTGGTGTCTATTTGTAGAATATTGAGTAAATCTACTATTAAATGTATAGAAAACTCCCCTGTGGTGGATTATTGCACTGGTTAGAAGGCAGAGTTGATGTACTCCACCTCTAATTGATATGGTCTCGCAGTTAAATTGCACAGCTTTTAAAATGATAGTCATGGCAGCTTTTACCAGCAAAATAGAATTGTCAGTTTTCTGTGGGATGATGGTGCAACAATTACGCCTCAGTTATGCCTATGAGGGGGAATGGCCTTAGGATGAAGGAGGCAGATTTAGATTAAATCTTAGGAAGGAATTCTGAGGGTGGACCGAGATGAGCTTTAATGTCCCTTCCAACCCAGACCATTTGATGATTCTAAGTTACATTATTTATCAGGACTTTTCAGCAGGGAGCAGTTCCTTTATTTTAATACACTTAAACTGTAATGCTGTGCATTTTATAGTATTAATTGAAGAAACCATAAAAGCACTGTGACATCTCTGGCATCTACCTCCTGGTCAGCTGTTCCTCTACCAGAGTTTGTGTTGTGACCTCTCTTTAGTCACCACCTTTACAACATGGCAGCAGTGAGGATGCAGAGATGCTGCAGGTCATACAGAGTTCTTCTGGCTGAGGGAGGGGATAAATGAGGAATTGAGTGAAATTGAAAGCTCTGGGACTGTGAATGTCAGTGGGGATGTGTCCTCAGAACTGCCTACATACTGGCACTATTAATGGTAGCATGTGCTACAAATACAGCATGAGGCAGCAATGTAAAGCTGAGATGTAGGATGTAAGAACTTGCCTTGTGATGGAAACCAATAGAGCTGTTTGAATGTGCCTGTGGAAAGAGGTGGTTGTGGGTTTTTCTACCTTTGAGATATTCTGGCAGATTTACACTGCTGCTGTCTGCTTTCTAAAGTTCTTGACCCCTCCCAGGGTGCTGGACCTCTGACTGGGAGGTGCTGGTCTTCATCAAGCCACGTAAATGTAGAGCTCCTCAGTGACTTTAATCATCACAAATACCCTCAGAGCTAATCTAGCATGCAGTTTTTCAGAGATTACTGTGTAATGCCCCAGAGACGTGACGAGCAAAGTTCTCAAGCCCCAGAGGACTGAACTATGAAACCACATTTCTAAATAGATTGCAAGTATTTGTCATCAGCTGGTTTCCTACGAAGGATGGAGCAGAAGTCCTTTACACATGTGTGCTCATGCATGCCTGTGTGTGCACACACTCTTGAGCTTGTAGGAGCCCAGTGTGCTCAGTTGTTTTATTTGCTAATCATCAGGATTTTTACATTTCAAGTGCAACCTATTTCTGGGGCAGTCTAAGCCAAAGACTGAATTTTTGAGACAGTCATATAGTTTATTTTTTCCTTTCTCCCCCCCTTCATTAGAGGCTTATGTTCATGGGAGAAACTCCTAAAATGCATGGACTGTTGAGATAGTTCAAAAGAATTGAGCCATAGTGTCTGAGACAGTAACAAAGTTGATTATTTAGGCAGGTTTATCATGAAAGTGGTTAAAAAGAAAGGAATCCCTCTGTTATTCCCTTAATTCCTCTGTTGCATCAGTTCACAAGGCAGCAACACCTGTATTTTTTACCTTCCATAGGAATCTAAAATTTCTGTTAAAATCCCAACCACACAGAGACATTTTTTAACCCATGTTGGTGCTCCTACACCAGGATCCTGCTCAGGTCAGTCTCAGAAAGGCAGTCATGTTCTCCAAATAAAGGTTTGTGTTATGGGCACTGCTGTGTCCAGCAGACACTTATTTTTTAAACTTTTTAAAATGCAACCAGAAAATGGGCCATTTGTAATGCAGACCTGAAGGCCCTTTCCAGCACAACTGGGGTGAGTCCATTAAACATGAATATGTTAAAAGTATAAGTTAACAGATGTTAAAATATGTTAAAAGTATAAGTTAAAAGAATAAGTTAAAAGTAAAAGTTAACACTTTTAACACTGTTATGACATGGATTCCTTGATCCTGAACAATAAGCATCTGATTCTGACAGACTCCATTTTCTTGATGAAGCCAAATTGCCAAGTAGATGCAGCATTTGTGATTTGCTTTAGTTGAGTAGCAAGTATGCCATAAATCTTGTAACCAAAATATCAGTATAATATTGGGCTGAAAACAGAGATTTTTTTTATTTTTTATACAGCTCAGAGGTGTTGGTTTCCTCACGACTGTGATCAGTTCCGTGTGAAGTATTTGAGTGCAGAAGGCACAGAGATTGTTTCTGAATGGTTTCTTTGGGCAGCCATGGTTTGTGCATCACATTTTCATCTTACCTAAAGATCTGCAGTTCCCTGTAAGCCACTGATAGCAATTTATGACATCTGAGAATCTGGTTTCTTCTCCCAGCCATGAAACACTATCCATAGACTTAAAAAATGGCAAATTTGTTCCTCAGTTTTTCCAATACCATGTGTTGGTGTCATCAATATCATAGGAATAATCAAGGACAATTTTTGCCCTCTGTAATTTGAAATAAAAGCTGGTGAATGACAGGCATGCAGGATAGTTTCAGAAGTAAAGTTGAAACTTTGGTGAATGGCAAGTAGGACAAATGTGCAGTTATTATCTAGTTAATTAAATGGTTCATAAGAGTCAAAGTGTTTTAAATACATCATAAAATACAGGAGGTCAGAAACTTAAGAAACCTAGTAATTTAAATCAGTATTGAATAATAGGTAAATGAGGGTCCTCTTTTAAGGCACTCAGTCAGAAAATCCTCTTTACAGGAGAATTGTACCTCAAATGTGAGAGGAGACTTGAAAAAGAGCCAGCAGAAAAAAAAGTGGTTTTTTTTTTTCACACGAGGTCTGTGATTTCTGTTGCCTTGTGATGCATAAAGGAAACTTAGGGAAAAGTTTTTTGGTTTATGATACTTATTTCTTTTTCATATTTTCACTGCTTTTTTTAATCTTGAAGATTGTAAAATGTTTAGGCTGTTTGCACCCAAACACATGTAGGGAAGACCAATGTCTGTTAAAGCAAGTTCATTTTCATCTTCTGCATTTTGGCTATAAGAGGTATTGAGACAAAGAGACAGATCTGTCATCTGACTTCTTCTTATTTATTGGCTGAACAAGATCAACACTGGTTAATAAAGCAAACCCAATGCAAACCTCACCAAAGAGCAGCTCTGCACTCAGTTACTCAGTTTCCACATTCTTTTTCCTTGTGATAATGTGGTCATTTCACTCCAGCTCCCCAATCACCATTCATCCTCCTAGGACAGACAAGACCTGAATTTCTAATGTGAAGAAGCATGATCCAAGCATGCTCTACATTAGAGACAATAAAAAAGAAAAAAAAAACCTTCAGTTGTTTTTTTAATTTTCTGTACACCTTAAACTTTTAAAAGAAAACTTTGACTGTTTGCAGAGTAGAGTTTTAGAGATAAGCTGTGTGGAGGTGTTGCTTTTAGAGATTTAGTTTGTTTTCCTTGTAGCATTCCTATTCCTCCTTGCTGCATTTGTTTTGATTTTCTCATATGTGTGATTTACCTCTGGAGCTACATTTGAATGTGGAATGCCACTCTGTTGTAGCAAGATGGTGTCTGAGTTTTCAAATATGTATGAAAACTGTCTGAATCATCACAAGAAGAATGGTTTGTATCTGGGGGTATCAAAACTGGTTGTGCAAAATCTCAGTGGTTAAATAAAGACCAAGAGCAATGAGTTATTTACAGGTCTGGTTTAAATCAGGGCTCCATTTAAATAAATACAAACAGTGAAAAGGATGAGAAGAGCAGCTAAGAGAAAAGTACTCCTGAATACACAGTAGTAGGATGTTTTTCAATGCTGTAGGTTTGGAACTTAAAAGAAGCTGGTGTGTCTTCAGAGGGATTAAGTTTCACCACGCGTTGGCTGCGCTATTGTATCAGTGCAGTCGGCTACAACGAATTTATCCTGTGATGATACGTAGTACAGAGAATCACCTTTTATCTCCCACTGAAAAGTAAGCTCCAGCTGAAGCATCAGCAGTTCTGTGAACTCTGCTGGCATATTTGATACCTCAGTGTTTGATTTCAGGCTCAAAGAATAGATGGAGTTGTCTCTGGCAGCGCTAATGCGGAACCTTCTTCACGTTCAGCTGAGAGTGCATCTGGGCACTGCGTGACTCTGTCCTCCTACAAGGCAAAGGTCTTATCCATTGTGCTCCACAAAAACCAGCCAGGAGTGTGAACACACAATCTTTAGAGCCCAGAAAAGCCCTTCAGAGGTCAGTACTCTCTGTGCTGTGTGTGTCAAGAGGCAGCTTGAGGACCTGCCTGGATCATTATACTGATTTTCATCCAGGCAGGACAGACAGTGTGCAGTTGATGTAAGAAATGCCTCTTCCCAGACCAGGGAGCTGTGCAGCTGTGTGGTGAGGTGGCCATCATGGCTGGACACAGTCGTTGGGTGATTTTCCCTTTAGCTCAGACCCTGCTCTGTGGTCCCGTGTCCATTGGTTCCAGAGCTGGGACTGGAATTGCAGTTAGGGACATGTAATTAAATATTGGAGCATTGAGGCTCATGGTTAGCCTGGTTGCAAGACTTTTCCTTGAGATCTTCACCGTCCAAGCTTCCATTGGCTCTCCACCAAAACCCATCCACAATTCCCAAATCCTTTCTCATTTGTTGGAGTCAGGTGCATTGCTGGCTGTGTCTGCCACTCTATCCCCTTGCTCCTGCTGCTCTTCTCTGTGGAAATAAATTTGTTTTCCTCTTTGAAAAACACATCCAAAAAATGGTGGAAAGTAGACACAAGTCCTTCATAGTGGAGAGCTGTTGGAGGTAGAAGAGGGTATTGTAAGTTCCCTCCTGATTTTAGTTCCTAATGTAAATCTTTGCCATTTTTGGTGAAAGCAGCTCCTTTGTGAGTGCCCAGTGCAAAGGAGGAGGAGCTGGTTGGGTTTTTTTAACCCAGAACTACATGCTAAAAGATCTTTTGAGCACCTCTGACAGGTGAGTTTTGTGGTGTTTTGTTAGTGTCTGTTAGATCAGAAGACACATAAATATGCTTGTCCTCTTTTTCACAGGAACCTAATGATAGGAATATCTGTTATTATAAAAATATTATGTGTCCATATCCTTGTTAAAAATGTTAAAATACCTTTAGTAGTTTATATGTATTTTGTGTTCACCTGTGGCTTTTAAAAGAAGCTTTACTGAGTGGAGCTAAATTTCATATTCTCATGTCTTGTGGTGACAATAGTAGAGGAGAAGCATAAAATATTTGGAATAAAAAATACTTTAATAATACCTCATCTTAATCTTGTGAACTATTCTGGGAATAATAATCAAAAAAAAAAAAGGGAAATTAAGCACATTAATAAAAGCACATTGAAAAGTTTTTGAACTCTTTTCTGATTGTTGTATGTAATGGACATGAAGCTGTAAGGAGAGGGATAATGTGGGGTTTTATACTCCAATATCTCAGGAAGACATGAGGTGAACGCTGTCCTTTTGCACTAAGGATATTTCCAAACATTTAGCAACTCCTGAGAATATGTAGGGGAAAATGTGCTCTTTTATGAACTGAAATAAGCTGTAAAATTAAATACTACTTTTACCAGTATAATTATTTTCTTGGCAGAGGAAATCAGTTAGTTTAGTCCAAGGGTGTAGTTGGTCTAAATGGGGGAATTCAGATTTATTCCCACAAAGAGCAACGGATAGACTTTTCTATGGGCAAATGGGAAGGAGCATCAACCTGTCTAAATCAGCATTGTGGAGAAGGAAGGGGTGAAAAGCAGCTGCAAAAATGGGTTCTTTGCCAGTTCTTAGTGAATATAGTAGGAATCTGTAGAGAAACCCTCACTGGTAGAGCAACCTTTGGCTGCAGATTGAAGAATTGGAGCTTGTGGATGAAAAAGGGTTAAAAAGGATGAATATCTTTGCACCTTAATGGGAGAACTATTTCTGTAATAGTATCAAAGATAAACCAGTGTATTATGAACACTAAATGATAAAGGGTGATAATATGCCATTCTTGAGACTTCTTGGCTCTTACCTAACACATCAGAAAGTGATTGTTGAATTTTAAATAGCCATACAAATGGATGACATAGAAATTTAACTTTGCTTTGACCTTATTCTAATTCACAAGATGACTGCAAAATGACTTTGTTACATCTGAATGTATGCTGGATGCTAAATCACTCCAGAGTATAAAATCTTTGTTTTGGCATAATGTTGATGCATAAACATTTGTACCCCATACTAACCCTATAAACATCACAATCCATCAGTACAATTACAAAAAAGATTGTTTGTTTTCACACTTAAAGCAGACATGAAATAGAGTGTCCTTAACTTAATCACCACCTTGATTTACCACATTTGCATATATTTGCATATTAATTGGACTACAGATTAAAA
Organism: Peucedramus taeniatus; assembly: GCA_013400575.1. Taxonomy (NCBI): domain Eukaryota; kingdom Metazoa; phylum Chordata; class Aves; order Passeriformes; family Fringillidae; genus Peucedramus; species Peucedramus taeniatus. The sequence continues at coordinate 583,216 of WBNO01016002.1, read as the reverse complement.
TTGGTTTTGTAATTTTAATTAAGTGTCCACAAAGGTAAATGATTAGAACTGTTTAAAATACATTCTGACATAAATAGCAGTAAAAGCTTTTGTGATGATGTTTTTGTGGAATTACATTCAGAAAGTGGCCTTTTTATGATAGTAATTTTAATCTTAAATAGAATTATACAGTCAAACAGAACTGTGGATTCATAATCATTTTTTCAAGATTCATTTAATATTTTGCTGATTTGCAGCACTTGATGAAAATGTACTGTAGGTTTAGTTGATTGCAAAATTGGGCCTGTAGAGCTGATAAACTGAGGGTTTAAACCCTCAGTCTTTATATTCGCCTTACACATTTCAAATGTGTTATGTATCCACATGTAGACAAGGGCTGGGGTTTTTCAAGTTGAGAAATATAAAAGCTGTCAGTAATGGATGATCTATGGTGTGAAGATGTAATCACCTCCATGGCCCATCTTCCTTCAGCAGTGATGGTGAAGCACAGGACAATTCAAAGCCTTTTCCATAAATCACTGCAGGTAACAGAGGAATCATTCGTGGTGTTGTCAGGGGAGGATGAGCCTTAGAGGTAAAGCTGTGCTTTCAGGGTTGCTCTGCTGGAGTCAGGGGGTGTTGATACCTGACCAGTGATGTCAACTGGACCAAAATGTCAGACTAAACTTAATAAAACCAGAGAATTGTGGTTAGAAGGGCTCTAGGAACTGGGTTCTTAATGTACCTCTGAGCCTGCCTCTTCCTTTTCGTGCTTCCAATGCTTCCTTTCGTGGGACCAATTTGTGCTTCCTCCCAACACTTGCAGAGCACCAGTAAGGACAGGTCATTAGCCTGGATGGCCAAGGTGAGTTTTGCCTCCTTAATGAATTGGTAAAAGGTTTTTTATTGTATTCCATAACTTTTCAGTTGGTGAGCAGCAGGCATTCATTAGGCATTAAACCATTTTTTAGTTAAATAAAATATCCAGTTTATGTTTCACAGTATTAGTTTACTGCTTGGCTTAAGAGACAATATAATGAAGTAGCTGTTGGCTTTGGTTTGGGAGCAGATTTGGTAAGTGCAGCTTTAAAAGAAACTATTTAACTTTAAAGTTAGTAGAATTTAACAGTATTGCAGCTTAGCAGCTTTGCCTGCTTTTAAGAAAAGGTTGGTGAGAAGTCAGTAATGAATTCACATTAGGCTCTCTTCTAATTTTCTTCAGAGTTTTGAGCTGTTCTTAAGATTTACGCTGTTCCTAATTTCATATAGTTTATGTCCTGTGTTTGAACCCTGGCTATTTACTACCTTACTGTCTCCTCAGTGTACATTAGGGAAAAAGAAATTGAGAAACAGTATACTTGGGTCTCGTCATGCTTCACTGATTTGAAATAATTTTCCTGTTAATGGCGTATTTAATATTTAGTTTTCCTCCTACCCGTGGTAATGCTTTCAAGTGAGAGTAATAAAACTTTTGGAGTGTTCCTGTCTGGGAGACTTGATACAGTTTTTTGTGTTGTATTTAAACTCCAGCCTAAGTAGGCGGAGTAAATTGCAAGTCAGATCCACTGGGCTAATAATATATCAGAAAACAGATTTCTTATCATGCTCTTACATAAAGTACAATTATTTCTCAATCTGATATTATTTAGTGTCTGTTAAATATTATTCCTGATGTGCTTTTGGATTTCTGTTTATGTAGTGACTAATTTCAGTGTCAAACTGGTTTAGGATCCTCATTTTAGGAGCATTGTAAAACTCATTTAAAAGCCAGATCCAGACCTCAGTCAATGCATGAATTCCTTGTGTTAAGGCTCAAATTGGTATTAATTGAAACTGTGTCCTGGGTGAGAAGTGCTGGTAGATTAAATCTGGAAAAAAAGAGCTGTGATAGTTAAAAAAAAAAGCAAAAGAATGGAACAGTCATTGAATGAAGCATCGAGGAACAAACCTGCCAGACAAGTGCCGTTATGATTTTTCAAATGGGCATGTAAGCTCAATGTCTCGTTAGATTAAATTGTTATGGATGTCCATCCATCTGTGGAAAAGATGGTTATTTCTAGTTAGGGCATTGCCTTCCCTTTCTAATGTGTATCTCACTAATACCAATCATCCCCGTGTCACCTGAGGATCAGAAAGCTGAAATACACATCATCTGCAACTGTTTTGGGGATGTTGTTTGAAAGTTGAACCTTGCTTTCAATCCAGCTCCATTCCAACCATAATTGTATTATGGAAACTCAATCGTCCCTGAATTCGGGGAGCCAGCTTTGAAGTGGTTGGTATCAAATTTTTTTTTGAGATCTGCTTAAATTTAAAAGAAAAAGAAATAAAAAAATTAAGGGCTTAAGCGCGGTTGGTTTTTAATGAGACTTGAACTTCTAAGTGCTCAAGTCCATTGTGAAGCTGGAAATTAGGCTCTGAGGATACTTGGTTCTTTGGAGTTTAGTTAGGACACCTGATCTCACATCATCCTTCTTTGAGAAGAATAGGATTGTAAATGTATTTCTCTGAAGAGACTGGTTTTAAAAGTAGATCTATTCCTAAAAAAAACCCAGACTGATTACTTGCTTGAAAAATCATCTTCCTCTGTTGCTGCCTCTTCAACCCAGGTAGTTTGAAAACTCCTGTTTGAGGGCCAGCACACCTTTCCCATCCAGGGAAGGAGCTGCTACCATGTTGAACTATTTCCTTCTCATTGCAGGCCAACAAATTTGGCTCATCCTGTGTCTTCTCTCAGTTGCTTGAGACTATAATGCCCACTTGCCCCTCTCTTTAAATCACTTTTCCAGCAGATGTTGCATTTTGGGTGTGGGGGCTGTCCTATCCACAGCTGTAAGCCAGGAAATGTCATTAAAAGAATCATAGAAGCATTTAGTTTGGAAAAGCCTTCCAGGATCTTTGAGTCCAACCATTAACTGTAAGAAGATGGGAGCTACTTCAGTTCTCTTTCCACTGAAGAGCTGCATAACTTTGGGCAAAACTCTTCCCCTTCTTCACTTACCCTACGGTTGAAATGGGGCTAATAAGGCTTATAATTTGTATGCTTAGTATGCAAATTGGCAAAGTAAAGCATGCTTAAAAAATGGCCAGGGAACTTGGAAAGCTATTTTTCCTATTAAATCTGGAAAAGAAGAAAGTTGCAAAACATGGTCATCTAATTGCATCTTCACCAAGCATGTGGTCTAAGTGCAAATGTGACTCCAGTGAATAAATCCCTTCAGAAAGTCTATTTTGCCCCAAGAGGAATGGGAGCACACTCAGCAGACTGCAGGAGGATGGGATGCTTGCAGCATTTCTTTGCAGCATAATTGCAGCCTCAATGAACCATGAATCCAGCCTAATTAACATAACTGGAACCACAGCAATCATGCTGCCATTCAATTTAGGTTTGGAACATTCCGGTGGAGTATCACAATTCTGCTGTTTATTGTTGAGTTGCTGTGGAGAAGTGTCCACTTGCTTTCTTACTGCTGCCTTGGTGAATTTTTATTATTTCAGGAGAACTTGGGAACTTCAGAAATGGAAGATCATTGGCTTGATGGTTCCATTACTGAATCTACAAATAACTCTATATTACTTCCTGTGAAAAGGACTTAGACTGTTTAGTATATTGTAAAACTCAAGGATAAAAGTACCAAATTTCCAAGTTAGACACAGGTTCTGAATTTTATTGGATAGCTAATGGCAAATAATTCTGGGACTATATTGAGTTAAAGGACTGCATTCCCAGAATATTAAAAATAGTATCTATTACTCTTGGTAATCACTATACCTAAGAGAAACCTTTTATTAGGAGAAAACCAGATTTTTGTAATGTGTTGCTCTGTAAAAAATGTGTTTTATTGTTCTTTTGGTTGTGCTGCAGTAAAATCAGGAAGCCACAGAAGTAGATCAGGTACCACTGGTCTTGGCATTAGGGCAAAATAACCACCTTTTTGGGACAGAGAAGCCAAGGGGCTGCTGAAAATAGCAGTAGGTGAAAAACTGGGACTGGAGGTGGAGGAACAAGGAGGCTTTCTGTATCTCTTGGCCATTAGATGATGGTACTTAGTGCTGGCACTGAAGCCACTTGTAACTGATGTCACAGCTTGGATGGGTAAATCACATTTAGCTTGGAAAAGCCCTGTAAGATCATTGAGACCAACTGTGGTTTGGAAATTCCAGAAAAATACTCCAAGGTGGTTTTCTGTTTTGAGAATTGTTTGAGTATTCATTGATTTGTAGCATTTTCCTTGGATGTAACTTCAGCTCTTTCCCCTGATTCAGAAAATTCTGTATTCCTGTTGACTCCCAGACACTGGATTTATAATTTTTTGGGTGTTGTTTTTGTTTTTGTGGTTTTTTTTTTTGTTTTGTTTTTTTTTTTTTCTTCCCCTTGGTTCACTCCCTTAACTCAGGAAGTTAATTCTGTCACTTTTCACTCTAAGTATCCGAATATAAATTTATCATTAGGGAACTCAAGGCCTCTTTTTGGACTTGCTTATTTAGTTTTATGCCAGTTGTAACTTAAAATTAACAGTTAATTATAATGAGAGGTACCTGATGTAGAATATACCCTCTAAGTTTGCATTAATCTGTTTTTAACGTCCTGTGTATAACTCAGAGCAGTCTACAGAAAATGTGTTGTATTATTATTGAATAAGAAAGTGAAGAAATCTGACTTCCCTCAGTGACTCTTCTTCCCTCTAGCCTCTGAACAAATCCCACTGGCTGTGGGAGGCTCTGGGAAGTTCTCTGTTATGAATCTGGGTTTTAGGTGTTGGTCAGTCATTCCCAGGAGGCTTCATACACATTTTAGCTGAGACTCTCCAGCTAAACATTTATTAAAGGTGGGGTCAATCAAAGGGCTGGCTGCAGCTGAGGAAGAGCTGGAGGAAGTGCAGAGAACAGCTCAAGTGGTTGGTTCCTGGAAGAGCTGAGTCTGTGATTCATCCCTTTGGAAGTGAAGGAGGAGAAAGCAGTGCCAGTTAAATATCACAAAGGGTTATGAGAAACATCCAAACGATGGGGAGAGATCGCGGTCTTTCAGCATCTTTATTCCCTGCAGCTGTGATGTGTAAGCTCAGGAAGATGACTGAACATTGATACTTTCAGAGTTCAATAGCCACGCTTGTTATTGAAGGCAGTTACTGAGAATTGACAGAAGAAACTATTTTTGAGGGGAGTTTCCAAGTAGAGATCGTATTTCTAGTTTAGTGTGCAACAAACCCAGGGTATTTGAATGGTTGTCAGATCTGGGGGAAAGGGAGAATAATTTCTCTGTGGTAAAATATTGCAAAGGAAATAATCAGTCTCCTTGAGAACCAGTATTTTTTATTGTTTGTAGGTGCAAATTCAAAAGTGACTCAGATCAAATGTGTCAGAAGTAATTTGAGTGTTTGGTGTTTTAAATCTAATGGCACTGTTTCCACAAAAAAAAACTCCTGGCTGCTTTTAAAACATTTATATATACTTTTCTGCCTTTAATACAAATTCATGAAAAAAGGTCCTTGAAGACACTGAAAAATTTAAGCTGGTCATTCTTGCTGAAGTAAAGTGATGAAAAAAATGTTAAGAAAATCCATCTGTAGATAAATACAGCTCTTTCCTCTCTATGCTGTTTGAAGATGTGTTCAGGCTGTTTGAGTGCAAAATAATGGCAAATTTTCACCTTTGATATCTGTCACTGTGTTACTACTATGAGGTTATTTTTTTAATGAGTCACTGCTAGGCACTGAAGAAATAAGTTAAGAAATATTTTAAGGAGAGGCATATTAAAAAAAAAAATCCAAAATTGTACATGAGGACTTTGTGTGCCTCACACAGGGAACTTCAGCGGAGATGGAAAACAGGGAAAGCCAGGGGTAAATGGGAAAATAAATGGTTGAAAACTGAGGGCATGGTGATGACCAGACAGAAAAGGGAGCTGAAATTTTTTTATTTTGGGGACTGCGACCTACTGCAGTGACTGGTGAGCTCCTTTCAGTGAAGAAATTTTCCCAAATACCCAACCCAAACCTCCCCGACACAACTCCTCTCATCCTTTCAATTTCTGTTTGGGAGCAGAGCCTGACCCACCTGGTTGTCCCCTCCTGTCAGGGAGTTGTGCAGAGCCAGAAGGTCTCCCCTGAGCCTCCTTTCTTCAGGCTGAGCCTCCCCAGCCCCACAAAAATGGGCTCTGAGGCACGAACCCCAAAGCCTCTGGCTGCAGTCTCTGCTCCAAGCAATTTTCTGAGCATCCAAAGGAACAAAAACCCTATTAAAAGAAAAAACAACAACAACAACAAAACAGGACTTTGATTAATTTTAAGGTGATTTCCTCTGAAAAGACTCTGAAAATGGGTTTTCAATTAACAGTCTAGTTTACATAAAAGGCACATATTGATGAACATAGTCCACGGCTTTTTGCTCAGTCCCATTATTCTCCTCTAATTCATATGCAGAAGCTAAGATTGCCAGTGATCTCACTTTTTACCAAAATCTGAGGGACTTAGAGGTTAATCTTTTTTTTCATTTTCTGGTGAGAGTTCCATCTTCCCTTTTCTTCACAAAGAACAGTAAAGGAGGAGTCTGCTTCCAGAAAGCACCCAAAGGTACTGATGATCCATTGAGAATTAGCTGGATACTCTTGTGAGAGCTGAAAATTCCCTAACACTTTTTTGGCATAAAATTATTTTGAATATCTGACAGCCTGATATTTGCCTATTCATATTTGAAATTATTCAAGTATCAGTCAATGCCAGGTCTCACTGATTAACAACTTTGAGTTGCCCACCCTTCTCCTACAAAAGGCAGAATGACATTAGTACAAACATGATTGTGAGAATCAAAGGTGATACAGCAGCATGATGAAAATAAAGCAATGTTCTTTATGCTTATTCATGTGAAAATACTGGTGGGGCACCTCTTAAATTAATCATACAGCCCTCCTTAAATATATCTGATCATGAACCTTACCTTCAAATCAGAGCCAGTTATATGAGAAGAGCTGATTGCACTCAAATTGTGGAGAGGATTTTTTTTCAGAAATTGCTTCTTAAAAAAAAAAAAAAGGCGTATTTTAGGAATTCCGACTTCAGACGAATAATCCAAAATTGATGCTTGATTGAAGCTAAAGAACCAAACACAATTTATTGTGAGTTCAAAATTGTAGTGAAAATACTACCCTTCTGTTTGAAGGACCTCCTAAAAATACCCAGTGGTTATTAGTGGTGACTTGAATCAGTTGGAGGTATAGACATATTTGGTATCAGAACAAAAAAGAAACACTTAGTATTTTTAAACCCCTGAGGCTTAAAGATCACACAGTGTTGTTATATTTGATGTGGTACATCAATCTGTCAATCCAAACTTTTTTCTAAAAGATAGAACTATATCTTTGCAGTCTATAGGCTTGCTATACTATGAGTATATATTAAATTTGTTTATTAATTTATTTATTTGTATGATTTTAAGACTTTTCTTCTTGCTAAAGCATTTCTTCCTTAATGCATTAACATGAATAAATGCCTACATAGAGCTGAAGTTCTTGAGTCCACTTTGCCCTGTCACAGTGGGTTGGGTTTTCTATTAGTGAAGGACCTCAGAACATGAAAGTCCAGCTCTGTGCAGGGGCTCAGATTAGATCTGAATGCAAGGAAAAGCAACAAAGGTCCACAGAATATCTGGAATCTGCAAATACTTCCTGTGCTTAACCTACACTTTCGTTGCGTGACTGTAAAGAACAGCAAATCTTTGTTCTTTCCCCCCTCAGTTCCCATTCAGTCAGCTCAGAGACACAGGAGAAAGGTTTTGGGGAGCAAAGCTGTTATCAGCCTTCCTACAGTTTGCATCTGATTCTGTCAACAGTGAGTACATCAAACCCAGGAGCTTACAGCCACTTTTAAACATCAGAAAAGTTTTGTAAAAGCATAAAAATATATATTTATATACACACATATTTAATTTCTATAACATATAAATGATTGTGATCAGAGATTATGAATGTAAAGTTATTTAATGCCTTTAAAGTTTAGTTCATATTTGAGTTAGTAAGAGCCAGAGCTCTAATTTTGGATCAATAAGGGAATTACATCTGCCTTAGGTGGAGAAAGAGCAAGAGTTTGTCTTGCTAAGATCCCAAAATGTTCAAGTGGGGTAATTAGACTTCTAGAAAGTCACTGAATAATATCCTGAGTTGGAAAGATCTGAAGGGTCATTGAAGTCCAACTGCTGGCCCTGCACAGGACCACCCCAAGTCAGTCAGGCTCACCCATTTATGAAAACCTACTAGGGCCTTTCTTGGGTCTATAATCCTGGAGGTTCTGCTAGTCAGTTTTCTTTAATAAAAAGATCAGAATGTTTCAGAAAGGCCTTTCTTATCCTCTGTGCCTGTCAGAAAGGTGTTGGTTTAGCAGCCTCAGATCTGGTGTATCTGTGCACAGGTAGGGTTTCTGACCATAGGTTCAGTAATGCATATGCAGAGTACAGAAGGTTATAGCCTACAATTACTTGGAGCTAGAAATGTGGAAAGAAAAACAGTCCATTGATTCTCACAGCTCAGCTCATGTGATTGGAATCTGGAATGATTTAATAGACTTATCCTGTTTCTGGATCATCAGCTGCAGAGGTATTGTCAAAGAACTTGTGTCCTTATTCACTGGAACACCTGTATGTAAAGCCACATCTTAATTGTTCAGGCATGCTGAATCAGACTCCTCTGCCTCAAAACAAAATAGAAAATATAAATATATGGAATGTCCCAATCATCATCCTTATTCTTTTCCTCATCTCAACAAGGTTGCTGTTTTGGCAAAGCCTTGTGAAAGCAATCCTCTCTTTTCAGTTAAAACCATTCATGTGGTGACAAACCACTGTTCTTCCCTTTATATCTGTGTTCATTCATTTAAACTCCAAAGCTTTCCAGCTTACTTCTTGGATTTATAGCCAGCTGGCTGCTGTGTGTAACATGAACATGTTCTGACTGTACATGACATGTTTTTATCTCATTTAACCCATAATTGTCGTGTTCTCTCCAGGCAACAGCTCACCTGTGGGTATTTAATGTTGACTGTCCAAGTTCCCAAAGTCATTTCCATCTCCTCACCTCTGACAATCTGCTGTTATTAAGTCAAAAATAAAGCTCAACCCCAAAACAACCACCCAAAACCTCCTCCTTGGAACAGATCTGGATAAAATGAATGTGTTCAAGATGGTGGGCCGTAGCTGAGCCAGCTCCTGTGGGATTAGTGCCCACTTTTTGGCATTTAAAATAAAGTTTGGAATGACTTTTTAACACAAGTGCTTTAATAGCAAGTGAGGAGGGGGTGGTAAGGCAGCAAAGGACGTATGCACTTCTTTTTTTCCTTGATTGCTGATTTTTCCAAGGTTAGTCTGATAAGTGATACCTGTGTATTAGCAGGTTTGTACAGTCTTAGAAGTCAAAGAAATTCAGTGGAAGTGAAATGCTGAAATATCTGCCCCAAGTTACTGAATCATCAATGAGAAGCTTTCATTCAAAGCATGAATATTAAAATTTATTACCATACTTCAGCTTTGCAGGAAATAAAATATGTTATTATTTTTTTCTTTATACAACACTGCTGGTTGCTAAAAGCAGCAATAGAACCATTAATTAATAGTGGTAGTCCTGGATAATGTCATAATAAGCAATACAACGTATTAAAGCACATTAATTCTTGCCAGCTATCAGGAGGAACTTTTAGATATTTGAAAGGCCCATTAGGTTTGTTTACATTCTGAGTGGAAGCTGGTATGCTTTGGCAGGGGCTGAACCACACTTCAGTACTTCACTCCAATGGTGTTGAATTTCCTGACTGTCGTGCACAGTCTGTAATATATTGTCACCACTTCAGGGCAGCCTGGCTCTCCAGGACAGAGGGTACAACCCAGACCAGGGCATTCCCCAGAGCTAGGGTGTCTTTGCTGCCATAAAAATGAAAATAACTGAAATTATATGTAACAGAAGCAATTTTCCATAATGGAAAAGGTGGTCAAGGAATCAAACCCATGCCTTCAGGTGTATTAACCTAACAGAGCAACAAAAATGTGCTGGGCTTTAAATTGCACTAACAATCTGGAAAGGATTTTCCAACTGGGGTTATGTTAAGTGTTAATAGTGAAACCTGGGTGCTTTTTCCTTTGATCTCTCTTTGAGCTCATATAGAATAATAGGATCAAAATAAAATGCCATTTATATGAACACCTTGTTCTTTTGATCTCGGCACCAAAAATTCTGTCTGCAGCTACAGCCTAGCAAACAGTGCATCTGCTCCTTTTAGTTGGACCTTCTAGTTATCATAACTTTTAATAAGTGGTGTCACAGCCAATTTTCTGTGCAGTTCATGAACTTAGTCATCATTTTTGCCCTAAGAATCTTTAAATACCCTTTCAAAAGAATTTAAAGTAAGGTATACAGGACCTGTAAACTATTGGCTTCTGGTTGGTTGTGCATATGCATGTTGAGTGTATGATTTAAACATCTGTATACTGCAATGTTTCAAAGTATAATGTTAGCTGTTCTTGGAGTACTTGGGCAAAACTGTTGAATTAGTGTAGGCTGAATGAGAGAGAATGTTTGAGGAGGAAGAACAGTTGGGGTAATGGTGCTTTTCATAGGTGCTAGGTTCAGGATCCCTACTTTTTCCATCAGGGAGGTGATGGGCCCTGTGATATCTGGGTGGTAGCCAAGCCTTTCTCTTCATCTCCCACGACTGTAGGAAAGAGCACAGAAGGGTTACACCTGGTAGTTATGGATCCTGTTAGTTTTATGTCAAAGTCAGATGGTCCATGGATGAACATGAGCACCTTTCAGCTCTTTATTCCCCAGGGCTGATGGTCAGGAACATTCCTTTGGAAGCCATTGTTGTGAGCACTTCAAGTAAAGCCATTTCCTCGTGCTCTTTCAAATCTCTTAGCAAGATTCATTCTTCTCTTTGACTCCCCTGAAGCAGCTGAGCTGTTTATTCTGATGACTGATGGTGTCTCATTGTGATCCCTGCTTTAGCTGTTGCAACCTCCCAGAGCAGAGGAGCTGGGCACGAAGCGCTGTGCCAAATGAAAGCAAATAAACCCAAGTCCTGCAGTTCACCAGTGTCATAATTGCTGCTGCCCAGGAAGAGGGATTAACAAGTGAAGAAACACTAGCTAGGAGAGATACAGTGGCCAAGCTGAGTCTTGGGTGTCAAATGTCTCTCTCAGGCTTTGCATCCCTCTGTAATTTATATTTAGCTGCTAAGCTGGCGTGATAGGAGCAGTCAGCTCGTGAGGAACACTGCTGGGAAAGTGTTCAGGCTCTTGCTGAAATGGCTGCACTTGAGCTTGTGGCACACGAGCTGTCCTCCAGCAAGCAAGTTTTGGGTTTTTTTTTCAGACTTAGTTGGCTCTCTGCACTGTGTCACAAGGCAGGAGTGTTCCAGAGAGCCATAACCGTGGCTATAACCTATAACCCTCTTATAAAGTAGTGCAGTGTAATTCATTGTGTGCAATAAAGATACTGAGCTGGTTTGAGCACCAGCAGCAGCAAGGATGTGTTTGTGCAGCACTGCCTTGGGATTGAGGCATCCTGCTGGGATCAGGTCTCCATGCTAATGCAGCCACTCTGCCTCCAGTCCTTCCCTAAGCAGTACAGAGCTAATGTAGGAAAGTTTGCTGCTGTAGTTGTCCTAAAAGGCAGTATCTGCCCAACTCTTAATTTGAGCAGGTTATATGTCCCTGTTCATCTTCCACCAGTTCTCATTTCCTTTCCCAGAATTCAGACCTACTTTTTTTGCATCAATTAAAGGAAGGTTGTGGGACTCTTTGGCCAAGGAGTTAAAAAGCTGCAAAGATTGGTAGTTTCCCTCCTACAATAGGAATGTGATTGCCCTAGTTCTGTGGTTAGCATGAAACAAGTCAGCTCTGTCATGAAGTCAGTGGGGTACAAGTTAATACAAGGTAGTAAAGGAATAAAACAGCAAAGTCCACAGTCTTTTATGACAAAACCAGTATGATCCTGCTGCAATATAAGGCCCTGCTGTGAATGGTATTTTCTGATGCTTGGATAAGTGCAATTTACATATATACAAAGTGTATGAATAAAGTTATAAAAGTATACTTGGTATTTTACATTTTTTTCCCTTGAAAGTAATTTTCTATTGTTCAAACTTTCAGCTTTCACTGGTTTTGTTTCCAAAAACCCCAAAAGGAAAAGAAAATAACAAAAGTCCATAAAGGCAAAAGGGATATGTTCTCATTTCAGTTCACAGAATTTCCTGCCTTTAAACAATACAAATATATGCCCTTAGGTTTCCAACATGCTGGAAGGATACTGAATCCTTGAAACAGATCAAATTAAAAGCCAGTCCACTATAGAAACATCAAGTTGTAGCAGCGTGTCCAATAGATCTCAACAAGAATTTGTTGAAGGGGTTTTAACCATGTTGCCTAGACTTACAAAATCCTAAAGTGCTGAATCCATGAGTGAATAAACACTTAGAAACAGCAAGTTCTAGGGCTGAACTATGCACAAGTAAAATCTGATGCTTAATTGTTGCCTGTTCATTACAGGCCTCATTCAAGGCAGTTATTTAATATTTAATATAACTTTGGAATGTATCCTCAAGCAGAGTGGGCAGTTTTTAATGTCACAGGTAGCTCAGTGATGGGCCACCAGTGTTTTACAGAATTCCCAGGGACTGTGGCTCCCCGGGGATTCTTCTGGCACCCAGATGCTGAAAGCCAGATGATCAGGGTTCATAGATCACCATCACTGTCATCCTGATTTATACCAGGAGGGAGTCCAAGGGTTTTGTGGTGTTTTCCCCCCTATAATGACACTGCTATTAATAGTAATAATGTTTTTAGAGTTTTTGACAAAAACTTGATCCTTTCAGAGCAAAACTGAAGACTTCTGGCATTTGAACAATGAATGAGATTGGGACCTACTGTCAAAGCTGGGATTAGAACTTGGAATTTACTCTAGTTCACACTGCCTGGTTGAGATACAAATGCTACACATTGAAACTTCAGTAATAGTGCAAAAGCAAAGTGCAAATTAATATAGTAACACATTTTCAAATGGAGGTCAAAGTCTCTGCATTAGCAGGTCCTGAGGGGCAGAGCCAGTTTACTGGAATGCCCTGTGGCTGGGATAGCTCCACAACAGGCAAAAAATGCCTTTTTCTTTCCGTTTGAATATTGCATTATTGACAAAGTGTGGTTTAAATTTTGGTGTGCATACAATTATTATTTTTAATTAGTTTCCCAGGCTTTTTTTCAGTTAAACCTTCATGTGAAAGCAGGCTTCATTGTTTATTTCTTGGGGTACCTGGGAAAACCTTAAATAGTTCAGGTGAAGTATGTGCTTTCCTGAGAAACGCACAGAAATTTGCATTTGCGCAGGCGAGTGAATTATCAAAACCAGATGTAAGCAAGTGGAACATTTTACATAAATTTATTAAAATCATTATTTACCTGTAAGTTATAAGAAGGGCTTAGTTGCACTAGTTTGCTGCCAATATGTACTGCCAATAATCTGCCAAAAAGCAGCTTGCTGACAAAATCCCTGAAATGGTTTGCTTATGATTGCACAGAACGTTACAACCCCGACTCAAATGAAAACCTACTATAAACGAACTCTTTGATGGTGGATTCTCTGGAATATGGTATTGATATATGGTGGACAGTTTATATGGATTATGTATACTGTGCAAGAAATATGGATATCTATTAAGGGTAACATGATATGTAATCGGTTAGAACAGTTATTGTTTTCAGTGTTTGCTAGGAATAAGACCACGGGGTGACTGCTCAGTTCTGAAATACAGATTATTCCTGTGCTGCCCAAAGCACCAGCAGGCCATTTCTCCAATTAATACAGAAAGGCTATTGAAAATGTAAAATATCTGACATCTATACAGAGTGATTTTAAAGGCAACTTTACTTCTAGGAACAATTTATACATTACATAAACTTGTATTTTTCATCCAAGTATCATTTCGAGAATAGCAAGCCTAAATATTGGAGGCCATGGGGAAACATAATATTACGATAATGTTCTTTGGTGCGGTTTGGAAGGTTTTAGGAAACATTTGGAAGTATTTTTCTCATAAAGTCACTTAACTATTGAAGTGTTATGCTAGCACTCCCTTTTGCATTGTGTGTGTTGCAAAGCAGCCTAGTTAAAGGGGACATTCATCCCCTATATCCTGATTAGAAGTAGTTCCAAAAATCAGGAAATTAGATGTTATAGGATCCTGGGTTTAGTTGAATTAAAAGAAAAAAAAAAAAAAGTCAGGTGTGATACCAGTTTTCAAACATCCATTTCCAGTTGTGTTTAGCAAGAGGAGATACTGTATTGGGTAGAACTCTCTGTGAAATTTGCATTCTCTAAATAAGCACTTGAGAGCTTAGCTAGTTTTTCTTTCTGTTCAAGGAAACACTAATGGACATGACCAATCCTTTAGAATCCTAAAGAGCCTTAAAAACCTTGCAATTCTCAGAAGCCTAACTTTTTTTCCCCATAGTGCAATTCATTCTTTTGAACTTCTGCAGAAGCAGAACTTAGGTCAACAATTTCTAAACTTCTGGCAGATGCTATCAAGAGGAGTCTTAGAGCTCCAAAAGTTACTTTGTGGTGTCAGTGCAGCAGATCTACATGGTCATAGGATTTAATTATAGAGAAAATTACTTTTTTTTTCTGAACTATTAATTAATCCATGTATTCATATCTTGCACAAAAAAACACATAAGTTATTTTCACCTGCACTATAAAATATGTATTTTAGTTCATTACCATCTTTCTGAGGAGCTCTTAAATTATGATCATTCCATTTCTGGAGAATGATGGACACAGAAATTATAACTGCAGAGATTCTTGTAGTCAGTGTTAAAGGACTTCAGGGAATTAAAGACATGAACTCAGAAAAAATATATTAAGGGTCAAACTCAGTCTTATTTGATGTCAAAGAGAACTTTGCCTTTCACTTTGCCTGTTTCACTGCAGGCTAGCGTTTTGCATGGATTTTGGGGAATCATTTTTGACACACTGGCACTGGCTGCCCTGAGAAGCTGTGGCTTTTCCATCCCTGGAAGTATCCAAGGCCAGGTTGAAGCAGCCTGGTCTAGTGGAAGGTGCCTCTGACCATGAGAGTGTGTTGGAACTTGTCTTTGAGGTCCCTTCCAAGCTATTTTGTGAATGAGAGTTGAAGAACACTTGTGTTAAAATCCTGGACCTCTGGGCTGTGGGCTTTAGAGTACACCTGGCACAGGGACCTTAATGTTAGAAATTCAAGTGTAACACTGAGGGGAGGATTGAGAGGTTGGTTTGAGCATCCTCCTTAGATTGACCTGCAGATATGACATCTTTGAGCATTAAAAAATAGGATTGTTGTTGAATTAGAGTTAAATATGTTCGAAAGAAAAGTGTAAGTGTTAATTCAAAGTGGGAGTTTTTAACAGTGTCAAATGTGGATGTTGGATATTGAGGGATTTGACTCAGAAATTATTTGGACAAACAGGTGGAAGTTACAATTTGAGGAAAGTGACTTATCCTCTTGGCCGCCTTCTCTCTTTGCTATTGGGATCTTTCTTTATTACCTCATCCTCCTTCTCCACTCAGATGGACCAAGTTGAGTCCAAGCCAACTGCCCATGGTTGGTCTGAATCCAGCCTCTCTTCTCCAGGACCACCTTAGGATCTTGCCTGCTAATCAGGCATCCACTGCAGTGTCAGGGTTGTTGCATTCAGCTGTGCTGCTAAAACAAGATTATTTTGGCTATTTTATCAGAAATAAGTCAGACCTTGTAATATCCTTCCCTGGTTTATCTGTTGTCTGGGTTACACACCAATTCTTCACTCTGCCCAGGAAGGAAGATGTCCTGGTCAGCTTCAGCTCTCTCCCATACTGCTGTTATTTAATAGATACTAAATGTGAAAACTGCATTCTTGACCTTTGGTGAGAGTTAAAATTTGACTGGAGGAGGCTCTTGAGCAACCTGTCCAGCTGGATGGGCCTTCCAACCTCGGTGGTTCCCCGAGTTTCTCCTCTGTCATGGAAAAGAGAAGACAATGATCACACCTCAAATAAAATTTCATATTTCTACATCCTGCAGTTTTAAAGCAGGGAAATCAGTGTAAACCATGCTTATTGCACCCAGGAAAAGGCACATTTTGCTGTGGGAAGACAAGCTGAGCTGCAGACCTTGGATTTTCTTTTGCGATGCCCTTCCCAGTGCTTAATCTTGGCTCTGTTCAGTTTTCTTTCTGTTCTCTCTCTTTGCTCCTAATCCTTGTCCATGCTTATAAGCCCCTAATATTTATATGGCATTATCTGTGTTAGAGATTACTGCTGACAAGTAATCTCTTCCCTCTTCTGAATGAAGAATTACAGCCATTGCTGAAGATCAGAAAGTGAAATTAGATCCCTGAAAGTATGTGACAACTTCAGTAAACCCTTATATCAAATTCCCTGAGTATTGGGGATCTTTCAAGCTTTTAGGTTGGAACTGTAGTACAGCTTCAGGACACCTGACCACACTCAGCAATTTTTTTTTTGCTGTAGGGCAAAATGTGACAGTAGTTGAAGAGAAAAAAAATATTTAAATTACTATGACTACTCTCCCAGTTTTGTAATTTCTTGCAATCTTTTGAGAAGTAGCTAAATATAAACAACATCAATTTTACTGTTATCAACTGATTCATAATATTAAAATATAAATGTATGATTTTATATACAATTAAGTGTATACTAAAGGAGTTGCTGTCTATTCCAGTTTGGCACCCAAAAATCTGTTTTTTTCTTTTTTTAAACTTTATTTCTTAGAATAAAATCATCAAAATTCTTGTGTTTTGAAAAAAAACAACTTTGGTATTTCTACAGTGCTTGGTCAGTAATAGGTGTGCATGGCTTGGAGCAGCCTGGTCTAGTGGAAGGTGTCCCTGCCCATGGCAGGAGGGTTGGAATGGGATAATCCAAAAAGTTCCTTCCCACTCAGACCATTCCATAATTATATTATTTTTAAACTTTTTAATGGCAATATTAAAAGAAAAATCCATTGCACTTTCAGAACTCTAACTTTGCACCCAAATGTAACTACATTTACGGAGGGGCCAATTTTTATTACATTTTAAAAAATTATTTATTTATTCCATCCATCCTTTCAGTCTCTTGTGGCAGTTGTGTAATTTGGTCTAACCTAAACCAGCACTCCAGTTCATCTTTCTAATGTGGCTTCTATTCATTGAGCAGTGACATCATGGCCCTTCCATCCTTTTATTCTTTGTTGTTGTTTTTAATAAAATGGTCCACAAAGTGACTCTTGGTGCCATGGAAAAGAAACCAATCCCCATAAATAACTTTTCATTAGGGCAAATAAAGTGCAGTGAATAAACACATACGGTGGAACATGGCAACATATTACAAAAAAGAAATGTGTGTGGGAAAAACACATTTCTGCTTCAAGGAAAAGTACATGGATTTCTTCAGAGTGGGGTTTTGTGGCATAAATGAAAAGAAAATATATAATATATAGATTGTGAGTTAAAAAATCTGTTACTCACAGTAGCAAATATTTAGATTGAAACTCTGAATTTCAGGATATTGAATTTTTATTACATATGAACTTAGTTTAATATTTAACCCATCTTTTAAACTAAACATCTAGACCCAGTATGCAAAAAGGGAAAGTTTTCAAGGCTTACTCTTTGTAGAGCCTTCATAAAGTTTTAAGATTGACTGTTCAATGTGTTGGAGAGCCTCAAAAATCTGAATAAATAAAAGAAATTTGAAAACAAGTTCCCATACTAAAATTAGATATCTAAGTTCTCACTGTTTGTTCTGAACTTTCAGTGTTTAAATATATATGAGTTATGCATAAAAGTAAAACATTTTCCATGTTTTTTTAAATACAAGACAGTACCTTTTGGAATCTGTTGAAAGTGTTAATATTTGTAAGCTTTGATGATAATTCTTTTTCTGGAAAGTTTCACATGTGCAAGAGTTCATTACAACAAGTTAGTAGTATTAATAAAATGTTTCTCCCATATTTAAAATAGAATGTTGTGGCATTTTTCTTGCGTGACTGGTGTGTTTTGTAACTAAGATTGAGAAAAACTGTGTGTCCTTCTGGAAAATGAAATCCCACTTCTCTGCTGTGGTAGCTCTCAAGGTAGTTTTATAGAATCATGGAGTAGTTTGGTTTAGAAAGGACTTTAAAGATCATTTCATTCCATCTCCTGCCGTGGGCAAGGACACCTCCCACTATCCCAGGTTGCTCCAAGCCCTGTCCCACCTGGCCTTGGACACTTCCAGGGATGCAGGGGCAGCCACAGCTTCTCTGGGCACCCTGTGTAGTGTTTCACCACCTTCATGATAAAAAATATAAAAATTTTAAACACTCTTTCTTATAGCTAGGCTTTCAAGCCTGTGTCTGCCCCTGATACAGCCTTGTTTCTCCATAACCATCATGGTGATGCAGAAGTCCTGCACGCTCTTGATGTTTTAAATGACTGAGATCTGGTCAAGTAGTGGATGGAGAGAAACCTCTGGAAGGTGGCAGAAAAGTAGAATTATTGTGAGTCTGGAGGAGCAAAAATGTGCTGGAGAAAATGTAAACACAAAAAATGCGCTAACTAGACATTGTCTTTTCCCAGCATGCTTCTGGGAAATGCACAAGAACAGGTTTAGATGACTTTGTGTTGTTATTAGTTTATTTTCAGGTCATTTATTTAAGTGTCATAAAGAACATTAGCTGGTGGTTAGGGACTCCAATATCCATTATATCATTCCAATCATGTGGACAAGTTTATACTACACATGATTTACAATGGTCTTTCCGCCATAGAAATTGTTCTCCTCAGGTACAAGGTTTTATTCGTGGCTGTATTTAGCAAAATCCAAGTGGCTGAGCACAGAGATGTCTTCCAATCAAAGTCCAAAAATTAATGCCTTTCCACGAACACCATGGATTGCAGCAAGAGCTGTTTATGGCTCTCTGCCTACATCTTTTATCATGTCTCCACTGTTGTTAGTAAAATATACAGAACTACTTTATGCCAAAACAATGGAAGTTAATGCAGATAACTTGTTCCAAAGTTAACCATCAAATAAATCTCTTTTTTTTTCAAACTGTTAAGTGAAATGGTGTTCTAAAACTTTTAAAAATTGTCAAGATGATGAATACTGTGTGTGTAATACAAGTAAATACCATGGAATTGATTGCACACACATGTCTTAAATAAAAGATATTAAAGAGTATATTCCAGAGAGAAATCAGTGGAGTTTTATCTAATATTATTAGGAATTCTGCAATGACAGATCAGATTTATAAGGGTTGAAAACTAAGGAGGAAACCTGTTCAGAAACAGAAATGGTGCAGTGAGTGGATGGTTGGCCAGGAGATTAAAGACAGGCAGGGGGATACAGCCTGCCTAGGTAGCCTGACCTCTCACACCTCAAGCAATTTGTCTTAACAGCAGTAATTCTTCAAAATATCTTAGTTAAATTTGGGTTGCTAAATCAGTCCTTTCAATGCAGTCACAACTTGGTAGTTTAGGAAAAATCCCTTAACCTGTTTCTGCTTCAGCTTTTGCCGTGTGTAAATATTTAAAAGTACATCCTGTCAGGGCTGTGTCTGTGCTTCAGAGGAGCCACCAGCAGCCAGTGTTAGGTCTGTGACCAAAGGCTGAGGGAATTGGGATTGTGCAGCCTGGAGAAGAGAAGGCTCCCTGGAGACCTCAGAGTCCCTTCTAGTGCCTAAAGGGGTGTCAGGAGAGCTGGAGAGGGACTTTGAACAAGGGATGGAGGGACAGGACAAGGGGGAATGGCTTCAACTGGCAGAGGACAGTTAGATGGGACATTGGGAAGGAATTGTTCCCTGTGAGCATGGTGAGGCCCTGGCAGAGGTTGCCCTGAGAAGCTGTGGCTCCCTCATCCCTGGAAGTGCCCAAGGCCAGGTAGGATGGGGCTTGGAGAAACCTGGGATAGTGGAAGGTGTCCCTGCCCCTGGCAGAGAGCTTAGAATGAGATGGTTCTTCAGGTCCCCTTCCAACCCAAACCATTCCTTAACTGCAGGATTCTGTGTATGGAATTCAGCCATACCAAATTTGTACTTCTAAACTCAGAGAATCTGTTGCTGTTCCTTGGGAGAAGAGGTCGATCCCCACCCAGCTCCATCCTCCTTTCAGATAGTTGTAAAGAACAAGAAGGCCTCTACAACTAGGATAAAGGATTGCTACCAATCATAGAGGTAATAATGGCAAAAATTCCAAGGCTTTCCTGGCAGAGTTGCCCTCTTTCTTCCAGAGGTGTTTGCATTATTTTATTTTAGCAGGTAAATAGTTTTATTCTCCCTGTTGATGCATGTGTCATTAGGGAATGCATTGTTTTATTTCACAGGTGCCATATTCACTAAAATAAAGTGTATCTTCCTGAATTCATGTTGTCATTTAGATGGATGTAAAATATCAACCATATTTGACCTTCTAATGTGCTATTACTTAATTAGTTGTCAGGTGAAACTTTAATCCAGCATAAACACAATACAGTTTTTTTTTGGGTTGTTTTTTTCTTTTTCCTCCCAGGTTCATGCCAGAGCATAAACTTGCCCGTTTGGAGAAGGTAATTGGTGTTAAAAGGAATGGAGATGCTTATCACTCGGAGGGGCTGCCTGGCCAGCAGGAGAGCAGAGCTGTAATGAAAACCAGTGATGCACATCCTGAGTCTGGACTTTGTGAGCCCCAGCCTGGACTCTGCACCACACAGCACGAGGGGCTGCCCTCCCCACCAGCAGCCCCAGCCCAGGCTGAAGCACCAGAAAGTACAAATCCTTGTCAAGGGGAAGATAAGCAATGTCTGACTTTTAACCTCTCTAAT
>WBNO01016002.1:544907-559907 GCA_013400575.1 Peucedramus taeniatus | reverse complement strand
CCAGAGCTGTTGGGTCCTGCATGGAGTACTGATGATGATGATGATGATGATGTTATCTTGCAGAATGGACTCTGCTGGGATAATTTTATGATAAAACACTTTTTTCAAATGCCACTGGGTCCAGGCAGGCATTTACTAGCTACGGGGGCAGCAATCAGTTTCTTCAAAATTTACTGTTCTAAGCCCATTAGAGTTCCAGCGCAGCAAGGCTCTCGATGGAAATCGAAAGCGCCTGCCTTCATCTGAGGATGCTGCATGCAAATCTTCCAGGCTGAACTCCTACCCTTTAGTGTTAGGATGCTTTAGCAACTGGTTTATGTAAATTCACTCATCAAAAGGGACGGTTTATTTTTAATTGATGAATATGAATTAGAAAATTAAGACACTGGGCTGGCATTTGCTGAGCAGAGGAGCATCCTCAGCCTGCAGCCCAAGCACAGGTGAAAACAAGGGGCTGGAGCAGCTCCTTTGCCAGGCAGAGTAGCCAAAAATAAGCACTCATTGCCTTTTTAGAGGCAAAGGCATCGCGTGCCTTATTCAGGCATCAGCAGTTAAAAGCATCCCCTTCTTGGGCCTAGCCGAGGCTCTCCGTAAGGAGCACTAATTTTAGCCAAGTGTTGTAATGTGTGAGGGGGTTTTTGTGTGTCAAACATTGGCAGTGGGATCCTGCTTGCCTTCCAGCACCGAGCGCTCGCAGATATTGTCCTATACAATAATGCCTAACGACCATTGTCTACCATGATGATTTACATGTGGTTTTCATTTGGGGGGTGAAAAAAAGTAGGAAAGGAAGAATTTTTTTTTTTTTTTTGTTCCTGTGTTCCCCCTCCACCTAACACAAAAGGCTAAACTATAAAAAATAACCTTTGTGAAGCCATGCTGCTGTTAGAGAAAGCTTCTCTAACTGAAGTGATGGTGACCTCATTGTGCTGGGGCATAGCAGGGACAGCCAGCACCCTGAAATATGGCATTAGCCCCAACACTTCTTCCACTGCCCGCTTGGAACTACATCCAAATCCAAGGTGCCATTCTCTGGCAGACATGTTTTCACTTTGAAGTGGTGTTAAAATGTCTCTGCATGAGAAGAGGTGCTCTGATGCACCCCTGTCCCTCCTCTCCATCCCCCCTGAGCCTGAGCCTGGCAAGGATTGCAGTGTGCCACCTCTGCCCACAGCAGATAAATAACTGACTGCATTTTAGCAGTCACAGGGTTCTCCACAGAGTAATTTGTTTTCTCCATGCTCACCAGGCCTTAATGTTTTCTTATAAACACCTATAGCAAGGCCCTGCTAACAGGAATGACTTAGGCCAAAGATGTGGATAAAAGGCAAGGATGGGTTTCTGAGGTGACAAGGCCTATCCCAAGGAATTACTCTTGCCTTTGATGCAAACAGAGGGGAAAATTGTGGTAATTGATGAACAAGCTTCCAACATTTGATCAGAACTTTGTGGTGTCCCACAGGTTTCCATTGCGGAGGGATAAAATGTCTATTTAGAATCATTGAATACTTTAGGTTGGAAAATATATCTAAGATCACTGATTCCAACCATAAATCATCATATCCAACTGTACTGGACATGCTAGAGTAAGTCTAGAGGAGACCATAAGGGGATTGAGCAGGTCTACTATGAGGAAGGGCTGAGGGAATTGGGATTGTTCAGTCTGAAGAAGAGAAGGCTTCAGGCAGATCTTAAAGCCCTTCCAGTACCCACCAGGGCTCCAAGAGAGCTGGACAGGGACTTTGAACAAAGGCATAGGGTAACAGGATGAGGGGGAATGGCTTCCCACTGCCAGAGGGCAGGCATAAGATACTGGGGAGAAATTGTTCCCTGTGAGGGTAGTGAGACCCTGGCACAGGGTGCCCAGAGAAGGGTGCCCCATCCCTGGAAGGGAACTTGGAATGAGATGGTTTATAATGTGCCTTTCAACCCAAACTATTCCCTGATTCTCTGATATTTGGTGAAGGATGAGTGTATTAGGAAGATGACAGGGACCAGTGTGGCATAATCCTTGTCTCTGCCCCAAAACTACCCCACCAGCATTCATACATCCATTATTCCCTCTCATTCACCCAAACCTTATGATTTCACTTTTTCCCTGTGTGTTCTGTATCATCTAAGCAGTTGAAAGATGTGATAAGAGAAAGTTGTCAGAAATCAATTCTTCTTCCCCTAATTGCATGGGTGTGATAAAACATCACCCGGGGAATCTGCAAGAATTTACACACACATGCAAACAAATAGCTGGTGTCAGTTCACATGGAAGATCAGATAAGGCCATTATCTCATGTCAAACCTACCAGTGTATGACAAGAGCATGGGGAAGGATATGGGGCAGGAGATACAGGAGCAGGAGGAACAGTGGTGGAAGTCATGATGAGTAAATTCAGAAGGGGGAAAAAAAAACAAATCTAGATTGCAAAAACTATCTGAAGATTTCTGGTCTAAGGGAAACCGGTGTGTTCAGAGATAGTTCTGTGCCCAGTTATCTGGTTTTAATGTAGAGTATCATGAAAAATTGAGTGCATGGAGGACAGGCTGTGCTGTACCAACATGTGACTGCCCAACATGAGGCCCTGGTCACCTTCACTCAGGAGCAAGTGATTGGAAAGGGCTTGTCCCAAATGGGGACAAGAAGTAAGTGTTGTGCCTTCTGTGATGGGGCAGCTCTTCACCAGTGAGCTGAGCACAAATCCTTTGAAAACTGAGAGGGGGAGAAGCCTGGAAAGGGACTTTTAATAGTATTTTTTATTTATTTAATATATATAGAATATATATATATATAAGTAGATAATTAATATATAATATTTATATTTAATATATACATATGTATATTAAAAGCACATATTGAATAGTAACTTGTTCCTCTTGGCAGCACAATACAAGATTTGTGTAGTCACTGTTTGAACTCTCAGTTGAAAATTATTTCCTATAGAGGCACTTGAGAATACAGTGACTCGTATTTTCCTCATGCTGTTGAATATTTTGGACCAAATCTTATCCCATCAAGATGCAGGTGTGGCTAGACAGCAAAACAGGAAAGAAATCCATCTAGAAATCACATTTGAGCACCCAGAGATGCCATTAGGCTCAACAGGCATCCTCAACATTGTGAACAGCCTGCAGAGAACAAGTAGATGTGGTAAATAAATAAGGCAGACTGAAGACAAAGGCTTAAAATACAAGTGTTTATACAGTGTTAATTAGAAGGTACCAAATAGGATAAAAAGCCCACAGGATGTAAAATAACAAATGCAAAATGGAAACTTTTTAGCAGTGTCTAAGGAAGGAAAACAACACTCACCAGAGCAGTGACACTGATGGCACGTGGTGGATGGACCTCTGCCATGAACATGTGGAGACATTCATGTAGAAGTTGACACCTTTTCCTCTTCCACATGTGAAAATAGTCCAACTTCACATTCATGCAAGCTGGGATTAAGTTTGGGAGCAGATACTAGAGTCACAGCATGATTTAAGTTGGAAAAGACCTCTTGAGGATCATTGTGTCCAACCATTCCCCCAGCGCTGCCCACTGCTAACCCATGTCCCCAGCTGCCAGATCCACATGGCTTTTAAATCCCTCCAGGGATGGTGGCTCAAGCAAATTGCAAATAAGAAAGTGAATGAAATAATTTGAGAAGTTCAGCCTTAAATGGAAAGACAACTTGGAACTTGGTTATTCATTCAGTGATGCCTAATCTTGAAATGTCTTCCTGCAGCAAGGGGATTTGAGGCACTGAACCCTTCCAGTGGAAGGTGTGTTATTCCTTGATCACCTTTTTTAAGAGCTTGTAGAGGAGTCCAGCATGTGCTGAAGGTGTGAAGGTTCAGCTATAGTGGAAATCTCAGCATCAATTTATCCCTCTTTCTTACAGCATGTTTGCTCAAAGGACTATAGGCAGTTTATAGTCCAGAGAAACAAATATCACTAATTTTGATACTGGCAAAAAAAAAAGATGCTCTGTCTTGCCTTTGCATTCTTCATCTGAGAAGCCAGATAGAATTTTGAGTAGTTTGTTGTGTTTGTGGTTTAGGCAGAGCCTCAAGTAAGTGTTCCAAGAGCAGTAACTGGGCTTGTGAGCATCTCTTAATTTCCTTCTTACCTGCTCTCTGGTTGAGATGTGGGTAACTAGAGACTCAGAAATACCATCTTGTAGTCACAAACTAAACAAAAAACTACAGTTTTGAAAATTTTAAGACAATCACTTCATGCTGAGAAAGAATGGCAGGAATTAAGTGAGGGCTGTGATATTCACCTGTGGGGCACTGAGACACCACAAGAGGAGACGGCCTCGAGCTGTGCCAGGGAGGATTAGGTTGGATATTAGGAAACAAAATCCTCACCCAAAGGGCTGTCAAGCTCTGACACAGCTGCCCAGGGCAGTGGTGGAGTCCCCATCTCTGGAGGGATTTAAAAGCTGTGTGGGTGTGTCCCTTGGGGACATGGGTTAGTGGTGGCTTTGACAGTACTGGGGGAACAGTTGGGCTCAATGACTTTTAAAGGCTTTTCAGATCTAAATGATTCTGTGAATCTCTGACCTTTTAGCTTTCCCAAAAAATTGCATGTTTGCCCACAAAGAAAGATCCACAGAGGACAGTGAAGGTGTTTTGGTTTGAGTGGTGTTTTTTCTCCAGTGGTTTCAATTGCTTGAGCTCCTGATTAATTGTTGAAGCAACATTTGCTCCTTGGCATCAGCAGTGTACGAAAGGAGAGGGGAACTATCTCAGAAATACAAAGAGCTGAGATATTTTGTGATCTCTTCCCACTCAGATGTATTCTTCAAATCTCATTCCCTCAGTCTAGGGAAATAATTTCAGTTACCCTGGTCACAGTAGAAAGCAGCCCTCTTTTTGAATGCCTTTTTTCATTAATGTAGATATGTTTCTGAGATGAGAAACGATGTTTCTTCTAATTATGGTTACATGTAGTTAATTTCCTTTTTTTAAAAGCTCAGTGTGAAAGGCAGTTTCCTTTAAAAAGGGAGGAGGGAAGAAAAAAGTGATACAGCTGATGTTCCTGTTGCCTTAGCAACAGATTTATTTATTAGGGTCTGAAATGACATGAGTTAATATACCACATACCTGCTGATCGGCAAACTCTCCTATTTCAGCTCCAGTTGACAATTAAGTCCTGGACAGCTACAGCCAGGGGTTAATGTTACTCATTAGGAGAACTAGGTCATTACTGGGAAATCAAGGCACTTAAGGCAGCATGGATAAAATACAAAATTCAACATCTCAAGGAGTGAGGGTTTTTATGTTAATTAACCTTATTTTCCTTTCATTAAAAAAAAATCTTTCATATATGCATATGACAGTGGATCAATTAATTGGGAAAGGAGAAAAAAAAAGAAGTAAGCTGTAGTTTACTTTCCTCTCCTAGTTGTCTTCATTTCCTTTGGAAGGGTTTCATTATTTTATGGAAAATTCTTATGTCTATATGATGAGTAAAAAGGGTATTAAAATTAAGAAGGGAATCATCATGGAAATCAGCTTTACCACAAGGGAATGAGCAAATAAAAGCCTTGGAAATGAAAATAAATAAGCTTTGCTAATACCTCACCTAAGGAGCAGAATATAAGCCCATCAGAGCTTGGAGATATTTAGAGGTACTTCTTTGCTTCTTTATTAAGCAGTTACATAGTTATTTGACCTTCAGAAACCGAAACTTTAGAGAACTAATTCAAGTTGTTGGCAAATATTCTCTTTACAGGAAGCTGATCAGTGGCGTAGCCAACAGTAACTACTGTAGTTAGTAATTGGCTTCTGATTTCCAGGAAAATTAAAAATATTCTCTGAAAGTTTTATTAAGATACCTGAGTGGGAGTTTTAACTTGATAAGTCATAAGTGATTTAATAAGGCTCTCCTGAAAGCCTTTATTTACTAACTTTTAGCAGGCTTCATTCTGATACTGGAGAACATAATAGGCTGAAAAAGAATGGTATTAAAATGAAACTTATTTTTTTACTCACTGCTTCCCCAGATATGCTTGATTCTTTCAGTTCTACTAAGCACTCTACTTTCTTTTCTGTATTTAAGCTCTGTGGCCCAATTCTGCTTCTTATTGTGTTTAGACCAATTTGGTGTAAAACCTTTTTCTGTTCCTGTGAAGTCAAGGTTGAAACAGCAACTTACCTGGGCTGCACCATTGTATCAGGTGGGAAGAGCATTGTTCCCTGTAAGAAAAGCAAGATTAAAGCCCCATGAGTATTTTTTGTCTGCATGGGATGGTTTTACACTCTGATGCACCTCTTTTCCTAAATATAATCAAAATGCTAAAAAATATTGAGATTCTGCCTGAAATATCACACCGAGAAATTTTCCTTCAAGTCCAGGTTGGATTGGGTTTGGAGCAACATGGTCTTGTGGAAGGTGTCCCTGCCCATGGTAGGAGTGTTGGGATGGGATAAGCTTTAAATTCCCTTCCCACTCAAACCATTCCATGATTATTCTGTGATGCTGTGATTCCCTCTGTGCTCTCCAGATGCTCACAATGCAGCCACTTCAGTGCCATCCTCCAGAGCCTGTTACAATAAACACTTTAGCCACGGTTGAAAATCTGATTTTGAGTTAATCTAAGTCTACAACTGCATCACCTGGACAGTTGAAGAATATTTAGGCTTGGAACAGATGCATCACAGATTGTCCTAACAGCTCCAGTAAGCTTGGCTCTCCCTTTTCCCAGGATGGGAAATTCATTTTGTGGGGATTTTTTTTTCCTCCTGTATAGTTGTGAAACTCAAGTCTTTGAGCAGAAGCACATGTGAACAGGTGGGATTGAGGAGTCCTCTCAAGGCTTTTCCACCTATGCCTCTCAGAGCAATCCTTTTCTACTCTATTTACCTAGTTTGGTTTTGGCATTTCAAACCTCATGCTTCTGTCTTAGACAGGCTCAGTTCCCTGGGCATCTCCTCACACAAAGTCTTGTGCAACAAATTTGCATCTCGCTCTTCTCTAGTTCCTCAGCCTCTCTCTGTCTCCATCCCTGTCTCTGCAAGGAAACTTCTGCAGCATATCCAAGATACAGTTTGCAGTTTTACTAGGTAATGTTGTGCTTGTGCTTTTTTTTGTATCTTTTTCTTCATATGTTCTGGAAAACTTTGGACAGGATTTTTCTAGAAGATTATAGTCCAAGATAAGTCTCAGTTTTGGGAAACATCACAGGCAAGGACAGAAGAGGTTTTGTAATACAAAGTCCCCAGCAAACTTAGCAGATGGTGCCACAAGCCCCATTTGTAAGTCCCAGTATCCTGGACCAAAGTATGGGAATAACCTTCAAGAGACAAAAATCAAATATTTCATAAGCAAGTGAACTAATATTCCTCCTTTTTTTCACCAGTAATAGGAGGGTTATGTTTTTTCTATCAAAGCTGTTTTTAATTAGTTTCCTCTTCTTACCACAATACAACTGTTCAAGTCTCTTGTCTTTTCCTTCTTCTCCTCCCTGCTCTCCTTTTTTCCACATTTTCATGCTTTTTCCCCCTCCCTATGTCCTCTAATTGCTGTTTTTTTTCTCGGCTGTGTTTGTGCAAACCTGACTCAATGCACTGAATTGATTCCTCATTCTGAAAGCAGTGAGATTTGGAGTTACTTTAATCTTGTTGAATAATGAGTTTCAAGCCTTGGTGCCAAAAAAGTTCCTGGTTGGAAGCTTCTTCCTGGGAGATCCCAAAAGGATGAGTTATCTTGGGTACCTGAGCTAATTCCTCTCAGGGTATTACTCAGTAAAGAGCAGGATGTACTTTTTGACCCAAGCAGGGCATCATTAAGGAGTTGTAGCTTGGTTGTGTGAATCCATCATGGAAATCAGAGAGGGGCCAAAGGGTCTTGTATGGTAGGATCACCATTCCCAGGAAAATCTGTAACAATGTAGTTTTTATGTAGTACTTTATATATAAATTTATATTTATGTACATTTTCCGTTCTTTCAAGGAACTACTTTAGTGGACTGTTATCCACTTATTACCATATTCATAACCATCTCATGATTGCCATGACATGACTTTTTACAGTATTTTATAGTTGAATTGCAGTAGCATATGTTGTGTATGGTTATCAGGGCTGTCAGGGTCACTCAGATATTTTATGACCTCCCAACAACAGGAAAACCTTTTTGTTATGTTACCTTTGGAACACTAAAGGAAGTTATTATTTTTTTTTAATAAACTCTTTGGGGTAGTCCGTAGCACTTACAGAGTTTTGTTGCAAATTGAAATAAAGTGGTTTTGTTTTTTTTTTTTTATCTGAACCCTCTACTTGGGAACAGCCAGACTGGCCAAGCTTGAGTAAAAGAAATGAAAGGCACTGGAATGAAAGTGCATTGATTTTTAGACCAAGGTAACTGAGACCAAATGATGGTCTTTGTCTTCAAAGCTTAATCTCCCTTTAGAAAATAAGCAGGAGGCTCCATGACTGATGCTGATCCTGAGATTTCTTTGGTTAGGGGACGTGCAATATTTTATTTTGAGTTTTTTCTTCATGAGTTGTGAGGGGAGAAGAAGAATCTAAACAATAAACTCCCAAGGTTCTTTCTTGTTTCTTTTTTTTATGAATCTCTTGTAGATAACAGAAGATAGGAGAAAATGCTTTTCCAGCGTAAAGCAAAATGCCACCCATTTTTCTCAGGCCAGCAATTTGAACAAATCAGAAGGTAAAATACACACTCCTCACTGTAAATACGTCATGGGCTCTAATAGAAAATAAAACACTGTATTTGCCAGTACTGTTTGGCTGCTTTTTTGCCTCTCCAGTGCCATTTTTTAATTCCTTGGCTTGCAGAGGTGTTCTGAAAGCACAGGCAAGGATCAGGACCCTTTTTTGCTCATAGGACCTACAAATTGCCAGCTAAAATTTATTCTGTAGGGTTCTTTTTCATGCAGAAATACTTTCTTCTACTTGACTCCATTTTCTGTGAACTGAGGGGGTATTAAATATTGTGGTAACTTTTGATGCTGATGATGCCAGACAATGTTTAGAGGCACAATTACAGCAAAGACATTTTGTAGAGCAGATCAGCTGAAGAAGAAAACTCACTGGACTTAACTACATATTTACAGTCTACCTCAGCCTCATCTTGGAAATGTAAAAAGATGGGAAAATACTGTAATAAATTGAATAAATGGAAAGCAATTAACTTTTCCTTCATGTTTGCATTTTCATAGTTATTTCTTTTTTCCTGTTTTTTTTCTAATTGTGCTTTCCTGGAAGTAACATTTCCTTATTTGCATTTGTCATGAGCATTGTTACCAGAATTTGGTATTGGAATTTTAATTTTTTTGTCCCCTTCTTTTCCTCTCGTAATCTTAACATAGAAAATGTATATTAAAGTCATTTCATTTCGGAAAATCTTCTGTCCTCTGTGGAAATAATTACTGGAATGTATTACATTTCATATATTGAATAGGCTTGTAACATGAGTCCTCTTCTTTAAGAAGAATATTATTCTCCTAAAGTATTTACTGACTGTGATTCTCACCATATTTCTGTAAATGAAAGCTCCTCTAAGACCAAATCTTGCAGATGGGGAAACCTGGGCAGAGCTGTCTTGTGGGAAATCAGTGTCAGGAAAAGACCAGAATTCTGCAATTCTCTGTTTTGAAGGCCAGGTTTATCTTTTATGGCCACACTTGTACTTTCTAACATTATTTGATTATAATAAACCTGTATTCAAAATTTTCTGAGCTCAAGATTTAATGTGAAATATCAAAGTGTAATAGAGTGCATAGTATAATGGGGGGATAAAATCCCTGATATTGTTCTTTAGGTTAGGTTTAGATGAAGTGGAGCCTTGGTTTAGGTCTGTAGGGTGTGTGTGGGTCTTCTTTTTACCCTGTATTTATTCTTTTCCTCCCTGTGTTTGGATATGCCATACTTTTTTAGTTTTCACCAGAATTTTTTTTTTATATTTTTTTCTCTTCTTGTATTTTTCTTATTCTTTGAATTGCTTTGCCCAGTAACTCTGCCTTATTTGATGCCAGACTTGCTCCTCATTACTTCACTTTCCCAAAACAAAAAGGTCAATTTCATCCATGTCAAGGTCTGTGTCTGGGAAACCTCATTTCCTTTATTTTTAATTATGATTCTGTGTTCATGGACTTGCCCAGCCCCTCACACATTCCCTGTGCTCTGCTCCAGCCATGCCTTTCTCCCGTTGATGTCTCCTGTCTCCTGTCTCCTTCTTTTCTCCCAGGATGTCTCTTGGCTCCCCAGTCCTTGATCTCCACAATTGCTGCCCAACTTTGTCAATAATGAGTGATTCTTCAGTGGCCTATTTTAGCAGCTATTTTCTAGGAATCACTGTAGGCAGGCAGAAATCCATCTTTTACCTCTTGCTATATGTCCTAACAAATTTTAAAAAAATAGAAAATTAAAGTGCTGCTTTACCTTCTAAGGATTCTGTGCCATTTCCCACCTTTGCCCCTCTGATGTGGAGGTGATTTTGGGGAATGGGGAGGCAGAAGGAGCTGCAGCCAGTGAGAACTCCTTGGATTTAAGGCACTGTAAAAAGTGAAATATTACTACGTGCCTGCACAATTTGGGATTCTCTCCCGCTGAAAATCTCCCATGCTAAATATCCTAAGATTAAGATCAACTCTTAATATTGTTTTTGTAACCATTTCAGAATGTGTAGTACCTTAATGGTGGGACTTGATGGTCTTCAAAGTCCTTTCCACCCCAAATAATTCTGTCATTCACAGAGATGTCACCACAGGGCTGTGGCTTTCACAAACATTAGATGACATGTATGGAGTATTTTTTTAAATATTAAGACTTTTTCCCCTGGTTTTGCATTTTTTTTTTTAACTGAGAAATACATTAACCCCAGCTTTTAATATATATATTTTAATAGACTGCATTTGTCTTCTCCCTTTGAGCAAGTCCTTCTGCTTTTCCACAACTCTTCTACTTTCTAATTGCATTGCTAGATGTGCCTTCCTCCAAATCCTAAATAACTGTGATTATCACTGTGTAGGATAAGTTTACATGTACTTAAAAAATTAAACTAAAGTCAGAGAAGACCATATGGGTCTCTTACTGAATTTCACCCAAATTCAAGAGATGAATATTCATTGAATAATGTAAAGGGCCAAGTTCTGCTATTTCATTTTTTCCTTTTTTTTAATAATGTGTTTCACATCACTGGTTAGGGGTGTGGGTGACAATAACTCCAGTTTAGGTGGTCTCCATGTACTCTGCTTCCAGTCCCAGCAATGGGTAAGGCTCAAGGGCTTAGGCTGAGTTCCTAAAATCCCTGAAGAGCAGAAGGGTGTTTTGGAGAATGTTGCCTTTGATTGTATAGAGGAGCATCATCATAGTGCTCTGAGGTTGCTTTTTAAAATTACTTTAGGCTGAAAAGTGGGATGTCAAGTCATCAATTAATCCTGACAGCATCCTTCTGTGGTGAAAAAGTAATATTGTCACACCCATTTTATGAGCAGAAAATCTGAGGCAGAGATAATAATGGAGGCTCAGTAGTGGTGGTGCTGCTCCCACCACACTCCCATTCCCTGTTCAAGGACACTTCTCAGAGTTTTATATCAGATTACAAAGGGAAGTCACTAAATCAGGATGAACCCTGGGCCACATCCCCCTACCCAGATCACTAAACCTCAGCCAGCTCCTAAGAGAGACTTCAGACATCTCTCTTAAATTGTGGGTTAGAGTCAATAATCAAAAATCCTGGATAACAATGAGAGCTGTGTAGTATTTGAATATGGAGATTGAATGTCTCCAAGGCAGGGCTCTCAAATCTGAGCATAGGGGTGGTGTCTGTGCCTGTTTTGTGGCATTACAGCTGTAGTTTGGTCATTCTGATGTTTTCATGTTCTTAGGATGAAATTTAGAGCATCTTCATACCATGCCTAGTTCTTATTTTTCCTTTACCAGATGCATATCAAATCAAGGGAAAATACAAAAGCATTTCAAATACCTCAACTAAACAACAAAGCCAGACCCTGGAGTCACATTATATTGATTTTCCCCCAAACATAATATCTTAAAAGAAAAGTTTGCATTTTAATATCAGGCTTTTATACTGTTTTGCAGTTCTTCTTCAGGAAATGGAGTATATATAATTAATACTGTTTAATAAAGCTCAAAAATGCAACAGATGCAGCCAAAAGTGCACATCATTTTGAGCAGATCTTTACAGAACAGACATTCCATATTGTGTTCATCTTTTTCCACGATCACTGCTATGGCAATCTGGTGTGTTTAGCAGTTGTTGCTGAGTAAGGCAGACTGGATTGTATATGATTTTTTCCATGTCAGCCAAGAAACAGAGCTCTCTCCTTTTTGATGCAGCAAAGAGGTGGTCTTGTACTATTTATTTGTTTCTACCAGGAGCAGCTAATACCTTCAGTATTCTGCAAGAATAACAATACACTGCATTCTGTGGGTGCACGGGCCAGGAGGTTTCTGGAGGTCTTAACTGAAAATAAAATGCTTGTGGTGTGGAGAAGTCACAGGAACTGATAAAGTCACTTAAGTTGAGCTCCCAAACAGAAAAGCTACAAGATTCACAAAATGTGTCATTAAAATCTGGGAATGTCACCTAAAAGGGAAACATTTTATACCGGGGGATGGAAGGAGGATCACCTACAGCAGAAAAGCCGCAAGAGAGGCTCCAGTGCAGAGGAAACGTTTCCCCTTTCAGCATTCCTTCTGGGTGCCAAATTTTCCTTCTGTTCTTCCCCACCTATTAAACAAAGCTGCAACTTCCAATTCCTATCAGTTTTCCTAAATATGTGCAGCTTATGTGGCTTCGCCGAGCTGTAAGGCTCCGTGTTCTCCTGCCAGCTCCTTGACAATGTGGCTCCAACAGCATCCTCCACTTTTGGCTGCCTCTGGGACCCCTGGTCTCTTCTGGAAAGCGAGAGGGAAAGCATATCCTTTGCTGGAAGGACTTTTTGTGACTGCAAAGCTGATAGTAGGGCTGTGAAGAGCTTGGAAAGATCCCTGTCAGCGTCGTGGCTGTCGAGTCTGTCGGCTCCGCGCGCGGGGACGCGCTGGTCCGCTGGGATGAGCCGAGCCAGGGTGGGCTCGTGGCATCGCTCACAAAGCACACACAAAGCCTGTCCAGGGGAAACTGAGGCTCAGGGGAAATTCTGTCATGAATTGCACCAACCCCCAGCATCACAGAAGTTTTCCTTGCAAGCATTCATAACGAGGATGTTCTCTTCCAGCCAAATCCGAATCCATGCGATCCCGTGTTGGCTCTTGGAGCTGGGCATTTGGAGGAAACTCAATACTGGCAAAAGTTTCTGCACAGAAGTTACCTACCAGAAACAGGTGGCTTTTTGAAGCGTGAGGATGCAGCAAACTAATAGTCAAAGATCTGGGATCTTTGCAACTGGGAGAAATCCACCCTCCAAGCCAGTGCTTGCATCCACTTGGGTTGCTGGAATTGCCGTGAAAACTCCTGGTTCACAGATGTGAAACAAATTACAAGGCTTATGCAGTTGCATTCCTCCTTATTACTGGGAACAAAACAAATTGGGGGGATGGAGGACTTCATAAAGCGATTATTGTCTGGCTTTATTTTAAGAAAATGTGACTAGTTCTGAAAAGCCCACAGTTCCTGGAGGTTTCTCAGCCTAGGGAAGTCACATTAATTATAAGATTAATTTATTTTAATTCCCTAAACCAAAAATATTGACTGAATGAGAAATTAACATGTGTAGAGCTGCAGATGTCATTTGGCTTCAGATTTCCTGAATGATATAATTATTAATCTTTCATATATTAGTGTGAGAGACCTACGGATTTCATTCTACAAAATTACTCTGTGAAGAAAGACTCTGGGACAGCTGAGGTATAGATTTTTCCCTCAATACAGGAAGGAAAATGGTGGAATTTTCTAAATAATAAATAAAACCAAAATATTTTAAAGGCATATGGTGCACATCTGTTGAAATACAATAATTTAAAGCAGAGTAATTAAATGCAAGATATAATATTCACCTTACAGTGAGGAAATTATTTCATTCCATTTTTAATATAACTTACGGAATTTGGGAATTTTAAATCATTTGTGATACCTTTTGAACCTTTCGTTCTGTGCTAGTAAAGATAGATTGGAAAATTGGGGAGTTAATTTGTTT
The DNA here is from genome assembly GCA_013400575.1 of Peucedramus taeniatus. Taxonomy (NCBI): domain Eukaryota; kingdom Metazoa; phylum Chordata; class Aves; order Passeriformes; family Fringillidae; genus Peucedramus; species Peucedramus taeniatus. The sequence goes on along the minus strand of WBNO01016002.1, from coordinate 545,801 downwards.
TTAGGTAACCTAACTTGCATTTCCTGTCATTGAGTGTCAGATCCATACAAACCTTTAATATTATCTTCAACTGAAATCATAAATAAGTACAAGTTTTTTATATTATGTTTTAATTTACAGTTAACTCCTTAAAAATATAAAGGTAGAAAATGCCTCATGGTAGTTTATTCCTTTCCTTACCTAAAGCACTGAATGGATTGAAAGCTTGTAATGAGTATAGCATGAATTCGTAAAATTCCAGTTTGAGAAATTATGTAGATTTAGGAGAAGTTTTTGTTTAACCTGTTTCTCCTGGGGGAAAAAAAAATAAATAAATAAAAAAGGATTGAAATGGAAGTCATATATGTATTTTTTGGATGGGGAAGAAAGAAAACCCAAAACCTTTTTGAAGAATCTGATGGAACTGAGTTTGGACCCCATGTGCTGCGTTGAGGAAAATGTTCAGCCATGCAGGAGAAGCAAAGAGGGAAGTTGAATAAATTGAATAAATTTAGTCCCAAAAGTACAATTTTAGAGGAATAGTGTTCTGATAAATAAGAAACCTCCCATAATTTCGGAACTAAATGTAGACAATGCTGAGATAAATTCTGTTTGTTTTTAGGGAACATGACAAAGATCCTGAAACTTTCTTTAAAGTCCTGATGAAGCTGAAAGAACAAGATCTGCCATTCCATGTGTCTGTCCTGGGAGAGACTTTCAGTGAAATTCCAGGTACCTTTCCTTTTTTTCTTTATGTTAAAGTTACTATAAGTAGATACTTCCAAAAGTAGTTTTCATTTATGTATTTTTTTATCTTAAAGAATTGCTTAAAATTTTCCTAGTTTTGAAACTAAATACTATTGATACATTGTAAAATTAAAATTGTTGAAGACAGTAAGCGTTTTTAATTTTACT
>WBNO01016002.1:507407-539907 GCA_013400575.1 Peucedramus taeniatus | reverse complement strand
AATACTATAAATTATAGATGTTAATTTTCATTCATTAAAAGTTCTTCAAAGAGCATTTGAAAGAGAGATGAAAAGCATTAACTTGTACTAGTAGTAGGCAGATTCCGATACTTAGAAGTCATGATAGCAAATGCAAATTGAGCTTTCTAAACCAAGGCTCTTAAAGCATGTTATTAAGTATTTTCCTTATCAATTTGAGCAGCAGTGTGGGGCTTTAAAAGGACCAGGTATGGGGGTCCCTACTAGTACTGGGCAGATGGACCAGTACTACTCGGTTTTATGCTGCCTCATTTACTTAGTGTTTTGCAATCCTTAATGTGCACAGCTGGCAGCTGAATGCAGGTTTGATACTAACAGTTTAGACATCTTTAGATGTAGCAGATGGAAAATTTTACACAAATAAAGTAGGAGAAAGTGTGCAATTAGGTTTTTATCTGCAGTTACATGATGCATCCTGTGCTTTCGTTTAGAACGTCACCTTGGTGGGTGGTCATCATCTTCCCTTGCACCAAAGCTGTACCTTCTTGACACCACACTTGATGTTGGATTCCTGCCCAAGCACCAAACTTCTGTTATTGTTGAGTGTGAAGGAAATCAGAAATGCAGCAATCAGCAAAAGACAAAGGCAGACCAGCAGTGTGATTCCAGCAGCCCAGTACATTATGGTTGCATTCCATGCGAGTTAAGTCACGATGGTAAAAGCCTTGGCAGGATTTTTTTTCAATAGTTTATTCATGATGTTCATTATTATGAGCTGTAAAGACTATGAGAATTTCATTTTTTAAATGTCTTATGGAATGTATCACTTTCTTAGATCTTGTAGACATGCTGTGGAAACCATAACATAAAATATGAGTTACTTACAATAACTAATTTTAATCCCATCTGCTAAGTATGACAACATTAGCATTTCCACTTAATTAAAAACACCCTTAAAGCAGCAATGTTTTAATCACTCCATTTTATTTACTCTCCTCCGGTGTCACTTATAATTGTAACTTTTTATTTTTTAATAATGAGGGATTTTTTTTTCTCTGTGCATCACACAAAAAAGTGCTGTCGATAATTAGCAGTCTTCTGTTATTACTAGACTCAGGTGTCACAACTGTGTCTCATCCTCATTACAGTAAAAAATTTCACCTATCAGATTCATTATTGCTAGATAATGCGACTGAGAGCCTTAGCAGGCCCTCCAGAAAAGTAATTCAGCCAAGCAAAATTATCAGCTAATTATATTTAGAATCAAAAGCCCAACAACTATTTGCAGATAAATTGTATGAATTGAAGTGAATAGACCTGAATATTAAGATTCATAGATTTAGCAGATGATTTGTTAATTGGAATAAAAAGACCATTTACTAGCCATTTTAACAATAGATCAATCGGAACTCTTATTTATTATTTAACTAGTAGTGCTTAAGGATTGAAATGAAGAGTAATTGTATTATTGTTATGATATGATACTTTTCTGGGAAAGGACAGAAATGCATGGAAGTTAAAGGATTCCCTGTGCATCCTCACACCAAAGTCTGTGTCAGCGTGAGCTCTGTCCAGTTTGATTTGATCTTTAGGTCTTGAGAACTGGAAGGTGTAAGATTTATAGTAAAACTTACTACTCATAGTAGGGACTGGTCAGAAAAATACACCCAAACTTTGGTGCAGAAAGGAGTATGCAAATAAGATCATTTGCAAATGAAAGAATTCCAAATTTTTAACTTTCATCCAGCAAACCACGGAGGCATTAAATTCTGATTTTACTAATTCATGATCCTGGTAGAGGTTTTTTGAAAGGGGAAATTTCATACTCAAACGATGACTCAGATCCCATCTTGGCCTGCAGTTTTGTTTTAGGGAGCTGTTCTTTTTTTTTTTTTTTTTTTTTTTTTTCCCCATGCAGACGATATGATTAAAAAGCAAATATTTTAACATAACTTAGTGATCTGAGCTATTACTGAAATGTCCACAGTTTCACTCTTTTTTTTTTTTCTCCTAGATTAAAGAAAACTTTAAAAATCTATTTGCTTTGACATATGACACAATATTTAAGAACTGAAATCATCAATTAAATCACACATCAGAAACATTTCCCTTTGGTAAAAAATATAGTGCTAGACGATGTACACTTTGAAATTGTTGTTAATGTTTAAAATGCAATCTGAAGTGCATATGTTATTTAAAAAAAAAACCATAAATTACAAATTTTAAAAGTTTATGAAAAAAAACAGCAGTCATTTCTTAGCAAAAGCATTTGCAGAGAAATGTGTCTTTGGGGTTTGTGGATATGCATAGTTTTCTAGCATGAAAGCTGAATATGTTATTCTTTATTTTTCTTTTTTTTTTTCTGTTTAAAATTGAGTAGATCTAAAGGAAACAGAGTCCTTTCAGGGTACCTGTAATAAAGTACCAAACCTGACATTCTCATGAAGGTAGCAAAAGCCCTTGGGTTGTCACTGAAAATAGAAAAGGTGAACGTTGACAAGATTTCAGATTTTTTTTTTTTTTTTATTCTGGAGAATGAGAGAAACTGAAGTTAAAAATAAAGTCCTCGTATGGTCAACATGTTGGAGGAAATTCAAAGCCTCTCATAAAATAAACATATTTTAAGAAGTGTTTTGAATTTCACTGTGTAATTTCTGGCCAACAGAAATTACGGTTGTATCTTTGGAGGGACGTTGTGTCAGATCAATGGTCATTATGTGAAAAAAATAAACTGGAACCTGGATACCTTTAACCCATTCAGCTGTTAAAACCTGAACTCCAAGGGGGACAGCTCTGCTACTGGAAAACTTTGCACCGTGGCGGTGCAATTCTAAAATATTTGGGTTTGATGTTACGGGAGATATGTAAAATGTTCCTTGGGAAAAAAAAACAAGTACAAAGCTTTGCGCGCTTTGGCAAAGGGATTTCACCAGCGGTTATTAAAAAATACAACCATTTATGTCCTGAAAAATAAAGGAAATTATCCAAAGCATGTGAATAAGCTGAAATGTCCCAGCCTGGAGTATGCTTCTAGTTGTTCCTGGGTTATATTTAGCTGTAACCTTTGGAGTCTGGAAGTCTGAGGGGAATATCTGCTGTGCCAGGTGAGGGAGGTGTGTGTGTCTGCAACACACCCTGGCGTAGCCAACGTGCCCCTTGTTTTCCAGCAGCATTATTAAGCAAAGCCGTCCATACTTCACCATGTTGTTACATGTGTCTGTCTGCTGATTATAAAATGTGTTAAACAGTATTTAAAAAACAAAAAAATGCAGAGCTGCGCTTTGATTTATTCAGCGAACAAAACATATGCTCGCTGTTCTGTTCTATGTAATTCATATGATCAATAAAATTTTCTTTAAAAAGAGCAACTTTGGCATTTAGAAGGATTATGCTGCTGAAGAAAAAAAAAATGTTTCCCTCTTGCTGCATGCAGGCAACCTCAAGGCTCTTGCATGGAAATAATTTTTTTGGCTGACTAATGTCTATTTTTGTGTATTTGTGATTTCTAATCCTCAGGATCGAGGCTGTGCATTGTGGCTGTTACCCGCTGTGTCCCAAAGCCTTGGTGTACCCAGAGATATTCCCAGGTAGCTGCTTTGTTGCCTATTCCTTCTGCTGAAACGTAATAACGTGATTCCTGCTAAAATCCAAAGTTTGGGAATAAACTTGAGTGAAAGCAATTGTTTATTTGGCAAGCCAACATGTTAGTGTTAAGGCAAATTTTATGTGTTTTAATACATTAGACGAAGTTTATATTTGCCATCTGTTCTTTTAAGATAACAAAAAAGCAAGTTTTGAAATAGCATTCTTCATTGTTAGCATACACATCCCGTAATGATAGATTTTTGTTAAAAGGTCACTGATGCTGCAATGGTTTGCAGATTTTTTTTTTGATACATAGAAGAGGGGGAAAAAAAAACCAGGCCTGAAAATCACACCAAATTATTTAAACAATTTAATACTTAATAGTATGCAACTGCAGTACAGGATACACACTAATGTAGTACCAGTTCTTCGAAAAATCTCATCACTAAATGTATCACATATGCATTGTGTTACATTAGAATAATGTATTTTAATCACCCAAAGGAGATGTCTAAACAGCACAACTACACAGTCTTATTTAGCATTAAACATCCTTGTGAGCTGAGGTAACCTTATAAAATCATGCTTAAATAATGTAAAACACGAGGCGGCACAGAGCAATATGCATTTTTAATTAGTAAAGTGACTAATATCGAGTGTGTGCTTTGAGGTTTTTGTTTCATTAAAAATGTATCTGTTTTTCCTGCAGCTGAATATCTGTATTCTACACCTGAACAGCTTTTTAAAAGGCTTCAGAATTTCTGCAAGAGACCAGATATTGTAAGGAGACATCTCTATAAGGTAGTTGTTTGGAATAGTTTTAGATGATATAATGCCATATTGAAGTACAAAGGGAAAAAAAAAAAACCCTTAAAAAAACAACATTTAATTAACATACTAATGTTTAAAGGAAACATGCTAGGGAGGGATATTAGTCGTTACACTAACAAGGATTAATTAAACTAGATGCCAGTTGTATTAACCTAGGTCTTATGAAATACGTGCACTTAATGCATGCTGCATGTTTTTTTTAATTTACTGTTTTCTAAAATGACTGTCCTTTACATTTGGACCCAAGAGGCTTATAAAAATGAACCTGGATTAATGCAACTCATTAGTTTAAAAGGAAAATAAAAGAAAGATCCTACAATTATACTAATTAGGATAAGCCTACCTTCCTATCCTAATTTAATCTTCAAAAAAATGCAGGTGACAGGTATCAGATAAGATTTCTTTGGTTTCTGGAATGATTTGAGTGATTTTCATAATTATGATTATTTTAATTCTTTGCTTTATAAGGTGTGTTGAGCATTAAAGTTTATTGGGAGCATAATTTACTGGTATTTATCATGTCCCCTTCTTTGCAGTTATTTCTGTAGAGAAAGTCCAGGTTCAGTGGCAAACTCTCCATTCAGGTTTTGCTCAAGTGTTCAATGCTAGGCCGACTTTCATGGTTTTAAGTGGTGTATTTACACTGATGGGAGTCACGCTTTTCTTTTTTTTTTAATTTGAATATAGATGAAGCACTAAATTTTACATTATTCCAGTGAAGAGCTGTTACTACACAGTACTGCTTTCAGAAGAATAACTGCAGTTTTTTGCACGCTGCTTCGCGTACATTTACAGCGGGTTTTGACTTTTACTGTCCTGGCTGTGCCTTGGGCAGGTTGGATACACATCACCCCTGCATGACAGAGGTGTTTCAGCTCGTGAAAACCCCTGAATTCAGCTGAAAGTCCTTAAAGGCTTGGGGGTGCACAGAAATGCTCCTCGTGTTAACCCGTGCGACACAAATGCGGTTCTCGGAGCGTTCCCTCCTCCATCCAGCCTCACTGTTAATGAGCAGGTCAAGTAATCTCCTCCTTAATTTGGACTCTCATGCTGCCAACAGACCCAACCTCATGCCTCCACCTCCCTCCCTCCTTCTGGGGACCAGAAAGTGTTGGGTCCTGCTGTGTTTCGTCTGCCTCTCTCCCCCTTCCTGCACACACATAGCAAGAGCAGCGAGGGCTTAGCCCACGCCTTGACTTTTTTTGTGACCTAAAAATAGGCATTTACATAATGATACATCAAAGATGATGTTGTTTCTGCAGGAAACAGTTAAACCTCAAGGAAAAAAAAAAAAAGAGGAGAGAACCAAAAATGCAATTTAACACCCAATTTCAAGCTCATTATCTTTCATTGTCTATTAACTTGGCAATGGTTCAGAAGGTAGCTCATAATAGTTTAAAATGCTGACTGAACACTTCCAGTGTTCAGCATTACTTCTTGAGTCAATAGTATCGTAGAGTTAGGCATGGGGGCTTCAAAGGGAAAGCAGTCCTTAAATGTTTACCTTGGCATTTCCCAGTGCTTCAAGCTCAGCTAATGGTTGCATTCACATGGATCCTCTCCCACATGGATCCCCAGCTCCTGAACACGGAGCCAAGGCATGCAAAAAATACTGATATAAAATAGTACAGGTTGAAAATGTGTGTGCAAGCCCCGTAGGCAAAATGCTGATTTGCTTGAAGGACTGTTTTATCTTTTTTTAATAATTCCTTGGGATGATTAGTGGGCAGAAGCTGAAGGTGTTTATCCTGCCCCTCATGAATGGGATTTGCAGATCTTCTGAGTGTCAGAGTTGCAACAGGTAGCAATGGAGCTGAGTGGGGGATTGTTTTAAAATGAGGAAAGCAGAGCCTAATCCAGCACCTGTGAGCACCAGAGGAAATATCCCTGTTGTCTTTAATAGGCTTTGGATCAGCTCAGAGAATACTGTTAGAGTTGTCCTTTTGTGCCTACACCCACGTACACCTAGTCTTCCTTCACTGTGGACCATCCACAAAACCTCCTGGGAAATGCTAGCTCAGAGCTGTGCTGTTAAGGTCATTCCAGCTGGAGTGATGCTGCTTTGTAAGGAAGCTGAACAGAGGGAAATCCTGAAGGCTACGTGACACTTGCACAGTATTTTCACTTTTTTTCAGATCACTATAATATTATCTCTGCTTTAATGGGCTAGAAAAGGGATCACAGCACAAAGTCAATGTTAACCAGATCCTTGTCTTTCTGAAACCATCCTGCCATACTCTCTGCATTGAGTTTATCAAGTGTTTGTGACATTTTGGAGGTAGAAATGCTTTAAATGCAAAAAGTACTTTTCTCTGCTGTATGGGGATTCTGCTCCACAAGTTGGGAAGCAATCACCTTGGCTTATCCTTTTACATATTGTTGGGATTTTATTACTCAGGATATCTATAATAATTAGCCAGTGTCTAATTAAACAGGCAGTTTATTCCTTCAGATGTCCTCAATGCCTGTGCTAACAAAATTAGTGGCAGAAAGGAGATAAATGGCAGCAGGGCAGTGGCCTTAGGAGCTGGGCATAGGGAACATCCCTGTGAAAATGCACAGACCAAGGCATTAAACTGTAGTAGCTTAACTCCACAGAGCAGATTCATGCTGGCAAACTTTTAAAAATGTCCATAATGTAAGCACCTATGAAAACCCTTCCAGATGATGTATTGCTCACCCTGAGTATTCACACAGCACTCAGGGCTGGCTCATCTGCATTTCAGCCTTGCCTTCTGCCAGTTATTAGCAGAAGACTGAGATGAGAGGGAAGCAAATCTCATTTGTTATCAATTATTTGTTCTGTTCCAGTTTCATGGAATCAAACTCTAGTTCTGGGTGGTTTTGGTTGCCAAGGTAAGCAGAGGAATGAAGCAAGTAACAACAACAGGGCATTGGTCAGGGCACACCACAGGACCTGTTTGTGCCCTATCTAGAAGATTTAAAGTTAAAATAAAATAAATAAAATAAAACAGGGCAAAGCATTTGTTTCTGCATTATTTTCTTAAAGTTTACCTTTTAGTTTTCTCACTTGAGTTTCTTAATTTAAAACAGCATGTATAAAGAGTATACAGTGGAAAGGGACAAGAAGAGTTGCCAAAAGCCAGGCATGGAAGGAGCTGACAACTTTAAATAATCTCTCCCAGCCCTCCCAGCTGAATGAGTGCTGGTTGACATGCTGTCAGCTTCAGTTCCTACAGAAAAATCCTACTCTCACTCATGCTTGTTTAATGGAGAAAAGAATTTGGCCCACTTTCTGACATTCATCTTCTCATTTCCATCACACTACAGAAGCTCACCTGCCTATGAAAAGACACATGGCATGATTTTTTTCTTTCTGACACCACTGTAGAAGGAAGTCTGCTAAATTCAAAGGGATTAAACTGCTGTAAAATCAAATTAAGATCCCAGTTAGACCATAGACATCTGAATTGTTTCCAGTCTCGGGATTTGGCTGTATAGGGCAATTCTAACAAAACTTTTTTTTTCTTTTTCTTCTCTTTCTTTTTTCTCTGGTTTGAGATAAAGCAGTATCTTGGGTATTTCAGGGAAATGTGTAGAGGGGGAAAACTGCTCCTGGTCCAGCTTTCATGTTTAGGCAAAGCTAGTGAAGCAGTAAGAGGCATTCTCAGTGCAATATGCAGGGCATTGGGCACGTGAGGATGCAAGGGAGCCTGATGCCAGATGTGACAGCAGCCACTCAGCCCTGTTGTTCACAGTTCCTGTACAGACCACATGAGAGCCAGGGATGGTGCCTCTGCCTTTATCTTTAACCAATCCTACCTCCATTGGAAATTAATTTTTCCATAAGCAGCCTGGTCTAGTGGAAGGTGCCCTTGCCCATGGCAGGGGCTTGGAACAAGATGGTCTTTAAGGGCCTATCCAACCCAAATCATTCCATGGTTCTATGATGTGTTTATGATGGTGTTTAAATAATTTCCTTAATTAGCTCAGGTTTTCCCCACCTGCAGTCGTGTTGAGTTTCTTCTTGTTCTGGAGTTGGTCACCTGGAAGCAGGAGCTCCCCATCCATCTTTATTGTACCATCCATTATTTTATAAACATTTGTCAAACATTTACAGTATCCCACTCTTTCCAGTCTCTCCTTGTGGATGTTATTCCATGTTTATATTCTAATCTCTCACCATTCAAGCCGTTCTGATGCTTGAGAGCTGTTTTTGTGCTGGTGTGATCATTGCTTTAGAGAATTCTGGGCCGTGCCATCAGTTTATGTGATGTGTAGTACTCTGATAATTCCCAACCTGTTCCTTATGGAGCCAATCCTACTGTTTACTTTTTAATGGTGAATGTATATTGAGCAGATGTTTGCTTACAGTGTTCTCCAGATCTTTTGTCCCGGGCTGATAAAGTTAATTCAGAGCTTTATAGGGTATGCAAATAGTGCAAGTATTTCCATCCATCCTTCTGGCTTTCTGTTCACTAGTAGAGCATGTTTGCAGAATTAAAAAAGAAGGAATTGTATTGAATTTCTGCTTTTACCTGTCTAGCATTAGGTGCAGGTCAGGAGGAGGTTAGAAACACAAATGAGAAACTTGTATTTGCCTCTTGAGCTGCTCAGTTTCTCGTGAATGTGATTTAAAATGGTTTCAGAGGTGGTTTAGATCTGCTTCTCAGAGTCTGTGGGGGAAGGTTACAGGAACTCTGGAGTGCAGAGCTCTGTGTCCATGCTGTCCCATCTCTGTTCCAGTGCTTAGGCATGTGATCCTAAGGAAAATATGTGAAGCATAAGGATTTTTATGTGAAAGAAAACTTCTATTACTTATTTGGAGCACAAAATCACAGACTAGTTAAAGAAGGTGCCTCTGGAGGTCACCAGCCCAGCCTCTGCTCAAAGCAGGGCCAGTTTCAAAGTAGGATCTGACTTCAAACTTGGATGAAGTTGCTCAGGATCACATCCAGGTTAGACTCAAGTTTTGACACTTTCCATTCCCTGTGTGTGGCTGATAAAGTGAAACCCCTGTCTGGCTTAGGAGTTTGCACAGGTGGGAAGGTGTGCTGGGCTGTGGGACACAATTTAAGCATTTTGGTTGAACCTTATGTCTTCAAGTAACTGAGGTAGAGGGAGGTCAGCCTGGCTAACGTGGATCCTCACTGGAAGAAATAATCTGGTAGGAAGGGAGTTGGAGTTGCCTAATTTTGAGATCCAGCCATAGATAAATGGATATATGTGCAGATATAAATGTGTGTAGGTGACCTGCACCTGAACTTCTCTCTGGGCTTGTCTTGCTCTTGGCTCTCTGATGTAAAATATCCAGGAGACTCCAGGTCTCTGAAAATCACAGAATCATAGAAATATTTGGATTGGGAAAGACCCTTAGGATCAGTGAGTCCAACCATTAATCCAACATTTCCATTATCACCATGTCCCCAGATGTTGGTCTGTAGCTCACAGCAGTTGCAGAGTAGGACTAAAGCAGTTATGGGGGCAACTTTCAGCATCAACACCAGAACTTGGAATTTTTCATTCTGACAGTATGAGATAGCTTCCAGGGGAGTTTTAGAGAGCAAATGAAAACTGGCAGATGAGCCACAGCCACTTCAAAACAGTAGATGGAGAAATGGGTCAAAGGAAATAGGAAGAAAAGTTGCAAAAAGCATGAAAACTTTTTTTTTTTCCAGTACAGTTTATTCAAATTACCTTGGGGAAAAAAGCAGGAAACTGTTTTCCCACTGTTATAGTTAGTCAGTGTGTTCTGAGCCATCCTATGCAAGGTACTGCATAGATTTGCATTGAAAATTTGATGGTTTTTGTTTAAAGACAGCAAGAATGAGGTGAGTTTTACAAGGCCAGTATAAGAAACTGCAGAACAGACCAGTTTGGTCAGAGAAATACAGTTGCTCTGCTGAGGTGTGTTAAATAGCTCTGTGCACAGAGTGCACCCAATTCATGTAAAGCAATGGTGGGGTTTGATGCTGGTCTCCAAAAGTGCTTGGAGTTTGAAAATTGAACTCCAAAAATAATTGCTGCAAACTGTTTTCCACCTTGATTCTTCCCACTTACTTGCAGAGTGAGAGAGCTGGATCACAGAGTAGATCTGACCCAATACAAACTGGCTCTGTAAATCATTCCAGTCTTGTCTGCCAAATCTCATGTCTTGTGTGGAAAATTAATCCTTTAAATCTTAATTTTGTTAAGGCAGTTTTTAAAAAAGTGCATAAAATCTACACTAAATCAATACTGTGTGCTTGAACTCCAACTGTCCTGAAAGAGCCAGTCTGAATGGGTGAAGACTCCTTATTAAATTCTAAAGGTTAACTCTGAAGTCTAATGATGACAAAGTACATATTAAATGCTTCAGTTCTGATCTTAGGACACTAGATACAAGTTGATTATTTAATGAAAAATACTGTTCTGCTACTGACATTTTGCTGTTTGTTCTTTATGGGAAGATGCTGCTTTATGTGAAAACTTTGCTTCTTTTGATCTCCACATATTTAGGAACTGTTGATGGAATGATAGTGATGGAATTTTATTCCTTGAAAAAATAAATGTCCAAATCTTTGCATAATTACCACTCCTCAAAAAGTAAAAAATAGATTTATTCTCAAGTAAAGCCCAGAGTGACGATGGTCTAGCAGAACTAGGCCCTGCTCCTGCTGGCTCATGGTTCTGCCATGTCTGAGTGTGAGAGGGGCACGTTGGTCCCTGAGGATGTTCAGTCCTTGTCATGTCCACTGAGACCACCAGAAAAGCAGAGAGATCAAACAACCCGGGCCTGATCACCAGCTTACGTGTCTTAAAAAAACCCCACTGAATTCACCCCGTTTTTAAATAACACCTCATAAGTGTTCTTTGACCAAGTGGCTTCCACCCCTCCTGAAATCCTTCCTGCATTTTGTGTCCCAGCCTCTAACAGGGTTCCGTGTGCTTCTCTCTTGTGCTTCCTCGCAGGGCGAGACGGCCGGGTTTTCTTGGGCAGCGCTCGGCAGTAAATTCAGGTCTCTGCTCGCAGCAGAACCGAGGGAAGATTTGTGACAGATGGGGCTAAGTCACAAACTTGCAGCCTCAGGCAGAATTGTGGAAGTTTCCAGAGTGTGCCCATATTTACCTGATCAGAGAGAAAAGAAAATCTGCAGAGGAAGCCGAGCCTGGCTGCTTGTCATAGCTGACACAGAGCCATCTGCCACAAACCTGTGGCGGCTTCAGATCTCCAATCCCTGCCACCACCCCAGCTCAAATTAAATACAGATTCTTAGAGACGTTATGATGGTTACACATGTCCTCGGCATCACATGCAGGAGACTGTTCAAAAAAAATATGTGGCCTGTTGTGTAACCGCACTCATGTATCCCATATGTGGTGCCACATTGAATTTCCGGTTGAATCTGTTTTTATCCTTTGTACTGGATGACATGGTGCCTGAATTCTTTCTTTTCGCCGACACGATGGCAGCCAAGCTGCAGCTTCAAACGCTCACACTTGGCTGAGTTTCTACCTAGGTTGCCAGGTTATCATTGGAGCCTTATTGTGTCCTCAAAGGGCCACAGGGCCTGAAAGGAGGATCCGAATGCTGCCGGACTAATTGGGCAGCCATCTCCGGGTTGTTGGGAGGCAAAGGGCTGCTTGAGCACTTCTCTCTCTTCTTCTCTTTTTTTTTTTTTTTTTTATTGCAAATTAATGACTCTCTGGCAAAGGGGTTTTTAAGTGAAGGTATTAATAAGGGGTCTGGCAGGTAATCCCATGATTCGTGGAGTTACATTTGCATTTAATTAATCTTAAAGAAAGCTGAAAGATAAACAGCTGTAATTCAAACTAGCATGGGAAATATGCTACATGGTGCCATCTATCCGATAAAATGAAAGCTGAGACACTTGTTTTATTTCTCTCAAGGATGGAGAACAAACAGATAACAATCAAAATACTTCCAATAAAAACCAGTAGTTTAAATGTAATGGCAGTTCATCAAGAATCTTTGCATCCAGTTGCAAATACAGTCTTTTAAAGATAAATCACTTATGATTCCAGCAGTCAAGCCGCAATATTTGTTGATGTAAAATGTTTTGAAGATGTAGATTGTACAATAAATTTTTAATAAAGTGCCCACTGCAATTTTTAATTAGCATATCTCATTCATGTATAAGTGTGTACATCTATCTGTATGTTTATCACCATGCATATCCTTGTGTCAGAGTCAATGAATGCAATTGTGTCTTTATCTGATGAAGTAGAATTTGGTTTGCAAGCAATAATAAAACCTTATGGCAATTTCAAGATTTTCAACTCTGCTCTGGGAAGAAGCAGGAAGAGGACTCTGGGTAAGGTGTTGTGACGTGAAGCCTGGTAAGACTTGTCTTTGCAGACAGGTGTGGTCTCAGCTTCCCTTGGATCAGGCAAGGCAGCTCCTCTCCTCTCCCTGAAAGGGGTGAAAGATCCAGGGTGGTTCCCCTCCCCAAGAGTGTCTTTGTGACTTTTGACACCGTCAAGAAGCTGAAATGTCATTTTTCAGCATGAGAGAGAGCATGTGTTACTTCTTGTTAAAATTACCCCACGGATCAATCAAAAGCAACCCAGGCAGACCCAATGGAAACGTTTGGTTGTTCTGCTAGCATTGCAGAGTTGTAATTTTGCAGTTCTCATCTCTCTGCATGCGAATTCCTCCTCCTTTCCGTCCATCCAAAGCCCTGCTTGGCTTTAGGCTCAGCTTGTGCTTGGGTGGACGTGGTCTTCCCAAGAGCACAGGTCTGGTGGTCATCCTTGGAAGACCCAAGGAACAGGACTGCCTTGCACTCCTACCAGAGTATATCATAGATATTCACCAATGTTAACATCTTGCACCAGCCAGTTGGAATATTTTTTGGCTTTACTGCTGGGGAAACTGAGGCACGGTGCAATTGTAGCAAACTGCTTCAAGTATCACAGTGAGTCATTCTCCAAACCAATAAAAGGGAAAGAGGAGATGCTGTAGTGCTGCACTCAGGCTTGTGGTGAGCAGACTCAAAACATCAAAGCTGTGTGGTTTGCACTCAAAGGCTCCTGCTGTCCCCAGGGCACACCCTCATCAGCCCCATGGCCAGAGGAGGTCTCGCCCAGCTCCTTGGTGAGGTGCAGCTCTGCCCTGCTGAACTTACACTGATTCTTCAACCATGCCCAGCTCTGTCTGCTGAGCAAGGCTTCATCTTGGTGGAAAATTTTTCCCTTCTTATGAACCCTTGCAAGTAATGTTTTATAATAGAAACTCTGTGAGGAGTTTAATTGCAGGGTAATAAATAGCAATGCTGTGTTATCTCCTGATATTTCTTTACATTCTTAGCAAAGATGCACAGCTGCTCTGGAGCCAGGATCCCTGGAAGTGTTCAAGGCTGAATTGGACAGGGCTTGGAGCAACGTGGTCTGGTGGAAGGTGTCCCTTCCCATGGCAGGGAATTGGAACTAGATGAGCTTAAAGGTCCCTTCCAACCCAAACCATTCTGATTCTGTGTCCTTACCACATCATAGGATGTGTCAGGGGCCACCCTGGCCTGTTTGAGCTCCTCAGTCAGGAGAGTGATGTAGGACTGCCAGGTAGGAGGCAGTCCTTCTCTGAGGTAGGACCTCAAAAAGCCAGAGGTGATACTTGCAGGGCTTCCAGGTAGTCAGAGGTGATGTTTCCCCCAGAGAGTGTCCCCTTCAGCACTGCAGACTGAAACAATATACAGAGTTTAGCCTCTCAGTTTCAGTAGAGGAAACCAGAGCATCACCCTGTGCTGCTTCATTTCAGCCCCTCGCTTCAGAAGGTCACAGGGACAAGTTGGGATCTCGGTCCCGTTGTTCCTACACACATGAGTAAGCGGTGAATGCAGACACCTAATCCTGTGAGTAGAGCAAGAGAATTGAACCTTGACTTACTTTCATGTTTATTGATGTTTCACCTGCATTGACACAGCGGTGCCAAGGCTTTGAGACAAGTTTCAGTGCAGAGTCAGAGCTGGGTTTCCCCAGCTCTGTGCCAGCCTCACCCTGACCAGACAGCTCCTCCTGCATCAGTAACAGGCCAGGCACCTAACCCTACAATCCTTTTGTCCTAGCATTGGAGATCACAGGAAGCACAGGTTTATTCTACATGAGAATTGTCTTTTCCCACATAATAAAAAGGAAAATCCTAAAACAATTGGGGAATTCTGTAGCAACCAGTTTCCAGCATTCCTAGCCCCACTCTGGTGCTGCAGGCACAGCAAGGAGCTGTGGCACAGACCAGCTTCCATCCCTGTTTGCAGCACTGAGACCTCTGCCTCAGCTCAAAGCTGTTCTGAATTAGGTGGTTAGATTTTTCTAATTGCGTTTTTAAAGACCGAGCCAGCAGTTCATTAGAAATCACGGAGCAAATTCTGCTTCTCTATTACACCAATATAAATCTTGAATGAATTTATATCAGGATAACTGGGAGGGTAGAATGTACCTCCCATCTTGTTCCTCAGATTATTAAAAGTTAAAGGGCCTTGAAAATTAAATTCACCTTTCCCTCTTCAAGCTGTTTACTCTGTTTTCTATTCCAGAAAGGACAGTTGAAAATAATTAACCAACCTCCTTTCTGCTCATAGGCACTTTTAAGTTGGGTTCTCATGTACTAGCCCAAGACTAGTTTGTGTGGAAAAGACCAGAGGGCATTTTCTTTCAAACAAATTGTTTTCATGGGAATAATTTCCCAGAGAATTATATTAAAACCTTTCTGCAAATCCTTGATTTTTGAAAAAAGAAAAAATTCCTCTTATATATCCTTGATTTTGGGGAGTTGGCAGTGTATTTGCAGATATAAATGAAAGTCCTTCAGGATTTTACCTTCTAACAGGCTAACCTTATTTAACCAAAACACTTCTTAGTGAGGCTTCATCTTGCAGGAAAATTTCGCCTCTGAGTTACCAACCCTTGTAAATAAGGTTTTATAATAGAAACACTGATAGAACTTTAATTACAGGGCAATAAATAGCATCGCCGCCTAATCTTCTGATATTTCTTTAGATTCTTAGCGGAGATTCGCAGCTGTTGCTGGAAACTGATAATCAGGGGCTGCAGGGGTTGGAAGTTGTTTCCTCCACCCCGCGGAAGCCGCAGCGAGCGCGGAGCCGGGAGGAGGCTGCGGGACGCGGCCGCGGGTCCCGGGAACGGCGGGGGGCGCCAGGAAAGAGGGGAGGGGAACGGGGGCAATCGGGACCTTGGCATCGCATATCCCACCCGCGGAAAAGGTTTTCCTATCCCGGGGAATGGCCGAGAGGATGGAGGTGTGGGCAAGCCAGGTTAAACGAGGCCAGTGGCGGCTGTAATGGTAAAAATCATGAATAATAAGAATCGTGACAATAATAATAACGCGAGGGGCTTGAGCCGGGGGCGATCGCTGTCGGGGCAGACCCGCGGTGCTCTCCGCGCATCCCGGCGCATCCCGGCGCTGCGGGCGGAGCGGAGCGCGGCTTCCCCGGGAAGCGGGGGACGGACACGCCGCCCGCCACTTTTTATCATCGACGTTATCGGTAATGAAAATATTCTTTTGAAAAACAGATTCTTCTGCAGCATTGCTACACAGAGACAGAACGGAGAGAGGTTCCCCCTCCCCTCCACGCCGCGGCTTTTCCGCGGGTGCGGAGCGGCCGCCCGTGTTGCGCAGCCTTCCCCCAGCCCTTAGCGCCTCCGGCCGCCCGTGCCCGGCTCTCCTGCGGTTCCTCCAGTAAAAACACCACCCCAAAAAACACCAAACGAACAAAAAAACACCCCCAAGCCCCCGAAAGAAATCCCGGGCAAGGAGCGCGGCGCTGGGGAGGGATGGGAGGGAAGCGTGCGAGGGGCTTAACCCTTGGAGCTTTGAAGGCAAAACAAGGAAATACGTTGGAAAGGCATGTCTGTAAACAATGATAATTAGCCTTTTCAAAAATCATAACACTGATTAAAATCTCGGATTCATTATTTATTCATCACAGAACCTCTTTGCAGACCTGGGAATAGTGATTAAAACCTAAGTGCTTCTCAATTTTGCACAGCTCGAGAGGAGCCTAAAAAGGGGTTAAAATGGAAAGGAAAGAGGAAACCAAGCAAACAGAATTCTTCTTTTAAGAACCAATACTTTCTTCTTCCCTTCCTGGCAGGAATACTCTTATTCCCCCAAATTTTGGTATTATGAAAATGTTTCTCATACTAAGTACAAGTGTTAGACTGAATCCAGTTGGTACTAAAATTGCAAACACACTTTCACTCCTAGAAAAGCCAACAGAAAGGAACTTCTTTTAACTCCATAATAGCAGGTTACAGAGTAAATGAACAACTGATGGTCAACTGGCCAATTATGGTATAAATATCCGTTGTTTACAGCGAGGTGTTAAATGAGCCTTTGGAGCACAAAGGATCAGACTGTCTAAGCTACAATTTGTGCTTCATCCCATTATGTCTCCCCGAAAAAGGCCCGTGCCGTTGTAGGTAATGTGTGCACAGAACATATTTCTCTCTGTTGATTTTAGTTTGCTTTAATTCAATACACACTCTTGTTTACTTTTTAAAATTTAAATAAATGTCAGCATTGTATAATTTCTATGTTAACAAAGCAGTGAGCAAAATCCCTTGTATGTTTATAAAATATTATTGTTTAATTCACATAGTTTAGGAATTCCAAATGTTGAGAATAGGAAGGAGGCCAAATACCATCTGTTTATAACTATGATGCATCATCATATGTGTACTTTAAAAAAGAAGAAGAAAAAAAAAAAAAAAAGCTTGGTCAATCATGCCACTGTTCTATCTGTTAGGAATATAGTGAGGATTTAAAATCTCTCTGTGCCATCCACAGGAAATTTTAGGGTGGTTTAATTCTGAGCAGGGATGTTACAGGAGTTGCTCAGGTCTGTGTTCCTGTCAGAAGAGCTGCAGGAAACATTCACGTGCCCCAACCACTGCAGGCACAAATTCAATCACTTTCTCCCAGCCTCAAAATTCCCCACTTCTAGAGACTGAGAAGCAAAACCTAAGAGATTTATTTAAACTCCTTTATAGATTCTGGGGGGAGAGGGGAGGTGTGGGTGCATCTGGGGCTTCATTTCCAAGCACTTCATACGTTTGTGTGCCCGTGTTTTTAAGGACAGAAGGAAAGCGTGAGGATTTTGTAGCCTGTCTTGCAAAACACAGGCTACAGACTATCATTCAGCTGATTCTGCAAATAGCTTAAAAAAAAAACAAAAAACAACCCTCTGTCAAATGTTAGTAGTTTTAGGTCCAAGTTAAAATAGGTCCTCGTTAAAAATAATACATTCCATACTACGGAGTGGTACGTAACGTGCATTTTAAAGAGAAGGTAGTCTGCAGGCTTAAAAACAAAGAGAGTGTCTCCAAGTTAAGTAGATAAGAAGATTTTTTTTTTCCAAACCCAAGTTAATTAGCTGGTACGTCAAGCCTCATAGATGTCTTCCTACCTTTCAAGGGCTGAAGAATCCCCAGTAAATGTACTTAAACTTCCTAGCGAGGGCCAGTGAGATGAATGCAGAGATTAGGGTGAGTATTACCGTGCCTTCTCAGTGCATCCCAGCTGCAGTTCATCCTACTATTGATAATGATGCTTGGAGTTACTGAGGTGGTTTCTGAAACTCACATATGGGGTCCTTTCCCCAAGGATGAGGAATAATAGCGGCACTCAGGTGGTACGGGGAGGGCAAGCACAGATTTGCAGTTGTCTTTGCCTGGTGCGTGGTGACTTTTCAGTCATGCTGATTTAATAAAGGGAGAGGTACATTCAGGACAAGGGCTGTAATTCTCTGGTACAGTGCTTGATTTGTGTTAACAAACAGGAGGGGAAAAAAAAAAAGCACAGGTGAAAGGAAAAAATGTCTGGGGTTGCTGGAAGGCAGCCCTGGCAGAATGCTGGTGCAGTATGAAACGTTTTGTGGCCAAACTCTCAGCAATTTCTGTAATAACACAATTTAGCATACTGTACATACAATGAAATGCCTGGGACTTTGTTTTTGAACTTCCTCCTTTCTACTGTTACACTTAACTTGCAGCATCTTGAATTACTTAGCTACACCCAGATAGAAAGTTACCGTTTCTGTAGCTCTACACACTGCACTGGGCTCTTAGTGCTAAAAACTGTCCATCAGGCTGGAAAAGCCTTTCCAGCCCTTTCCTCTATATTTCCCAACCTTTAACATAGCCTTCTGAGAGAGTTTATTATCTTGAAAGACTTTAATATTTTAATTAAGAAAAGGAAACGCCTTACACACCTCTCTTAAGTAATCTTTTTGGAGCTGCTTCCATCAACAGGGATAATTTGCTACCGTGCCATGAGCTTAATCTGCTCACACTGACATTGCAGGAGTGAGAAACAGGACAAAAGGCACCTTCTGTCACTGCAGTTTGCAAAAATATTCATAAATGTAAAATGTATACAATCCCAGCTTGAAAAAAAACCTGGTGCCAGCTCCACACAGCCAGGCATGCATTCCTGCGTATTACTTCCTATTTTCCATGGCTATGTGATCCTGGGTCTCCCAAGCTGAGATAGCAATCAAGGGGGAGGATTGTCCAATTATGATGTGCATACCTGTCCACGAGGAATTCTGTGCACCCCTCATGCTTGTTTATCACTTGGTTTTCACACACTGGAGTGGTTTCATGAGATGCCCTGACAGAGGCTGCTCCGAAGGTTGCTAAATACCAAGTTCACTGCTTGCTTGGTTTCGTGCTGATCCTGGGCACTCTGGGTCAGTGCAGGGAGATGGGCATTTGGAACCATGCCCCAGCACAGGTATAAATCCTTTGTAAAGAGCTGTGGTTGAGGCTGGGTATCTGGGACATCCAGGTGGGAAGCCATCGGTCCCTGGCTCTTGTTTCTGTGTCTGAGGTACCTGTGCTGTGTCAGGACTGCAAACAAAACATGCACCAGGCTTGAAGCACGTGGTAATTCACAAGGATTTGTGTGTTTCCCTGGTCGTCACACTAACTTCTTGCATCCTTTTGGGGTCTGAACACCTTGTGCTCCCCCTTAGGCAGAGGTAACAGGGCATTGATCATCTCACAAGCTCCTGGGCATTAACATTTAACCATCCTATAATTTGTTTTTTAAGTGAAAGCAGGGAGATTAATAAACTTAATCTAGCATTCACACAGATTTGAGGACAGCTGACCTCTGCCCTCTAGAGACCCAGGCTCATTTAAGAATCTGCATCTGAGAGAGCCCCTACAGTTGTCCTGTCACAGCCAGTCCTGTCCCCCGTGGGCTGCAGTGTCACCCTCACTGTCTGCAGCAGGAGCAGTGGTGACAAGGAATTTGCTGCTTTTATTTATGTCTCCCTCCTCTAGAATGGTCAGTGTTAGCAAACACAACTCCCTCTTTCAAGATAGCAGCTCTACTAGGGATTGAAACGGCAAAAGTAAAATCTTGGTCAAAAATGAGTCAGTCTTTCAATTTGTTTGCATATAGGAGAGGAAAAAAAAAATCAGACAAAAAAGAAAAGGAAGAAAAAGGGAAGCAGAAATGTCAGGTCTTTGGTTTTAGGGCACAATTCTGCAACTTTTGGTAATACCTTACAAAATTCCCAAATTGGGAAAGCCTTTCATGTTGGAGCATTCAGCCAACGGAAGTGCTGCCTCAAACTGTAAAGCATTATCTGTGGATTTCTTTGCACATTCCACGTCCTGCAATTCTTGGGGAAAAAAAAACTTGGATAGGAGTAGTTTGTCAATGCTATTAATAGATATGTTTAATGCAGAAGTGTGCAATGTGATGAACAGCCTTGGCAGGAACCATATCCAGCCTGATTGTATTGTAATACTGTTTGATGCAGCAGTGTGTTTGATCAGTTACAAGTGATGAGTATCATATCACATCAAACAATTTAATACAGTCTCATTGTATGGAATTATGGCTGCTGTCAATCAGCATGTGGCCTATTCCTTACAGATCTGTCTTTGGGAGCTGGAATACAGTGGTAGATTCATATGCATTAATAAATAAAGTGCTGCTGAAATTCCATACAGACCTGTTGAGGTTTTTGTTTCTCTTTCATGGCCTCTTTATTTTTTATTTCATTTTCATGATCTTTTGTCACTCTCTTCTTTTTGAATGCTGTGTGGAGGTGAATTCACCTGGTCAACAGGACCCAGGGTGGGGCTGGCATGCTTTGAAGAATGCTTGGAAAACATCTAGCGAAAATACATATATATGAGAGTTGTGAATTTTGTTTTTCTGTGAATAGCAGCCTGAGTATAAATCCACTGAACTTGTTTTCAGCTGAAGCTTCACAGAGTCTCTTTTCTTGGCTTCCTCAGGGGGAGGAGAGGCTATCTATTAAAAATGCATATGTTTTGTCTTACTGCTTGGCGCACCTCACTTGATAACCCCCTACTTTGGTTTGGGGATGGCACTCTTTGAACTTAAAGTCTCTTCCTTAGGACTGATATATTCAAGGTGCTGGAGGGGAAGCCTATGTCAGATGAAAGATATGTATGTAAATAACGGTATAGAGGTGGGGTTTAAGGCATCACCCATTTTACTATCAGTTTCAGACATATGCTGCTCTGCTGCTGGCTTGCCTTGCTCCCACTCCCTAACACAGAGCATGGTTTTTAATGAAGTCATACTCTGCTGCCTGCAAATATGGGGTCATGCTACACTTGTAGAGGAGTGGTGATTTCAGTAATGTTGCTTATTGTGGTCAAAGAGGGCAGAAGATTGCCTTTTTGCATCGTGTGGCTCTGGGGTTTTGGAGCCTGCACTGACAAATTGATTGCATTGCAGTAGGGCCACACATTCAGGGAATGGAGGTGTCATGCTGGAGAGCCAAATTTCAGCAGCTGATTAATCAATGTAATGACTGTAAGTTTTCCCACCTTTTGCTACTGTCTCAGCCTGCAGATCTAAATAAGACTGGTGCTTGAAAGGGAAACCTCAGAAGAAATTTTTATAGATGCTAAAGGAAGTGGTTCTTGGCTTAATAAATGGCATGTTTCCTTCTACATCAAAAATTATCCTCGGGGGTAAAACAAGGCCTGGTGAGAGATAGGGACAGGAATAAGCATAGCTGCATTTAAGAGATATTTCTGATTGACTTTGGGGTGGGGACTGAGTTTGAGCTCACCTCGGGTTTGGGGGGTGCAGGCTGGCTTTCCCTGGCACAGATTTCCCAGCAAAACTGCACTGGTGGATCAGTGGGAGCAGTCAGGGCTGTGGCATGGTCAGGAGGAAGCTTAGCATTTATGTAACTCCAGCCACCTGAACTCAGAGGCATCCATAAAAAGCAAATAAATAAAGACCCAGCTTGTTGCTGCAATATCATCCACCTGATAGTTCCTGAGCACTGCTCAGCCAGGTATTTCCTCTGCCTTGTAATCCAAGCAAGATAGACAAGACCCCATATGCTCTGTTTTCCATATAGGAATGGGTTGTCCTGTTACACAAATCATTCCAGAATCTTATTATTTTTATGGATTATAAACTGGCCACAATGAGACCCTGCTCTTGCAGATGAAGCTGATTAATTCAGAGCCAAAGAGCCCCACGGTGTCTGACAGCCTGGGCCTTATGGTGCAAGGTAATGCAAAGATAGCAAGAGTAAAAGAATGTTTATAAGTGTCTTTATAGCAAAATTGTTTAGCTTCAGAGCTGGCTTGTTACGTGGCTGCTAATGACACCCCAGGATCACAGAGCACCTGAAGTGGAGCGTGTCCTACCCTGGTTTATCTCATGTCTGGCATTAATTGGCAGTGGCTCCGTCTGAG
This sequence comes from Peucedramus taeniatus, assembly GCA_013400575.1. Taxonomy (NCBI): domain Eukaryota; kingdom Metazoa; phylum Chordata; class Aves; order Passeriformes; family Fringillidae; genus Peucedramus; species Peucedramus taeniatus. Next base: position 517,827 of record WBNO01016002.1, on the reverse strand, counting down.
ACCGTGATCCAGTCAAATCCTGTAGGCCACGCAGGTCTGGGTGGTATTTAGATCAGAAAACTCATCCAAGCAAGAGGAGCATTGGTTTGCCACTAATCCACAGGAGAGCAGTACCTCCACAAGGTTATTTGTAGATTATAAGGCCAAGAAAGGACTATTTGGATCATCTGGTGTCACGTGTATAACAAGCCATATGACTTCCCTCAATTAATTCCTGTTTGAACCAGAAAACCTCATCCTCTACCGGTCTAAAAATTGCCAGCCATGCAGAAGCCACCACAACCTTTGATATTATTAGATATGGTGTTTTCAGAGAGATTTTCTCTCCAACAAAGGGTCAAAAGTGACATTTATCTCCTGTGATTATTAGATACTTGTTGCTGGGGCAAGAATGTGAGTTGCAGCACTGAGACCAAGGTTCCCAGACACCAATATCTTTCACCTGGGTTTTTCTTGTGGTCCTATCTCCAGCTGAAATCCTTCATTTTGCCATTTTTTCTGTGGCTTCTATTGCAAATGGCAGTTCTTTGGCAGCCACCACAGTGATTTGGTGCACAGAGCAATGGTCTATTGATAAATAGTGGTCCACGCACTCATTTGGTGGATTCCACCCAAAATCACCAGGAATGGCATTGCTAAAATGATAACCATATCTACAGTTAAGAGGCTTTGATTTGATGTGCATTTTAAGGGTTTAAACAATAAAAAAATAAAATAAAATAAAATAAAATAAAATAAAATAAAATAAAATAAAATAAAATAAAAATAAAATAAAATAATTGCTGCTGGTGTGGGTCATGAAACCATTGCTGCTCTCTGGGATGAAAGGCACCATATGTGAAACATGTTGCTGATTTCTTATCTCCAGAAAAAATGTTATTAAAGTGTAGAGGGACAGAATGATTTGTTTCTGCTGTAGGGGCAGTGTTTCATGGGTTTAGAGAATGAGGGTGGGTCCCATTCCCTCACTATATGCAACCTAAATGAGCACTGCTGAACTAAAATGTCAGAATTTAATTATAAGGAGGAAAGTTTTTAAAAATTCCCATAGAACATTAATTTTTGCAGGCGCTCACCCTCAGCTGTACCACACATACATCTCCCTCCTCCAGTGCAAAGCCTATGGAGCTGTGAGAGAAATATTATTTCTCAAACAGTAAAATGAGCTAAGGAGATGGCCACATCTCCCCTACGATAATAATAATAAAAAGTCTCACAGACCAGCAAAATTCATCCCCTCCTTTCCTTTCTTGGAGGGTAGAGGGAGCAAAATTCTCAGTGAGTGTTTGTTGCAGGGACAGTGAGCTGTGGGACAAGAGAACCCTTTCTCCTGCGGGTCCAGAGCACCCAAATGACCCCATCCTGGGTGAAGTGAGGGCACCCAGCCATGTGCCCCAGGGACACAGCCTTCCTCTGCTCACAGGATGCTCAGGACACAGCTTGCTTTGAGCAAATGCTGCCCAATTCCCAAGTGTGGGTGTCCAACACGAGATCTCCGAGCATCTCGCCGAGGGGATGATCTGACAGGGCTTTCCCAACAAAAATGGTTCCATGGGATTCTCCACCTTCCCTTCCCTGCCCTCCTGCCTCCTGTGCAGGACCCCCAACGAGTTAAAAGTGTAAGAGCTGCTCGGAAAGAGGTCAGCTAATAAATGATATCAAAATCCTAGTCCCAGATTTTCTGTTTCCAACATGCTGCGCAACTAACACTGTGACACTTTGGCAAGATGATGGAGAAAAATCCCGTGCCAGCTGACTGATGAGCACCCATCTTTTTTAATTAATTGGGTTGAAAAATGTCTCGTGTCATTTTGAATGTAGGGGCTCTTTCAGCTGCGTTTTTCTGGATACTTATATAGATATATCTAACTGCAGATTTGAGAGCCCAGCGTGAGGCCTCATAAATGATAAAAATATGTATATATTAGAATTATACACACACACACACATGCACATATTGGATAAATTGATACTTAAACATATATGTGTGTGTATATAATGTTCTGTTCTCTGTTCTGAGAGATATTTATAAATAGATTTTATATATATCTATCGCTATTATTCACAGCTCTATGTGCATGTGTATTGCAAAATCTGTTTGGCTTTTATTTCCTGATATGCTTTTTAGTTTTTAGCAGAGTAATATATCTGATTTCTCTTTAAATTAAATGAATTTATTTGTCTGCCTTCCCTTAATGGAATCAGTTTTGATATACTCTTTGTTCATGCTGTTACAGGCTTCAGTCTAAGGGCTCTTTGTATTAACTTTTTAAAGTTACATTACAAAGAGGTTTTAAGATTTCCCAACAGGCTTTTATTTAACCAAGGCTTTTGATCTCAAACCTGCTGGGGCCTAGTGAAATCCTTACCAATTCTCCAGTAACTCCTCACTATTGGAATTTGAAAAGACCCACCTGAAGGATTTAACTCGCTGTATGGCTTCAGCCATCCTTTAGATGCTTCTATTCATGCAGACAGCGAGGGGGTCGAGGGCACCCTTTGTGATCCTCCCAGTAGCCTAAGGTGCCCTTTGCATAAGTTGTACTCCTGAGGAAATAAAAATCAGGAGGACACAAACCTATATACCTTATTTCCTGCTATCTTTACTTAAAGGAGGAGCACAGGGGGTCTGCTTAACATCCTTTGCTACCTAAATACCTTTTGGACATGGGAACTCAATAAAGGAACTTTCATTGCATCCATTACCCTACTGCGGTGCATAGCAAATTAGATTTAAAAGGGTACTTTTTCCCTTACAGCTATTTCTATCATTTTCTTTAAAATTTCAATTTAGTGTCTAGTGACAGAATATTCTGTAATGTACATTAGAACTATATAACACCAATTATGCTAACTGTGAACATTATTTCAAAAGAATTAGTTATATTAAGTTATAGATAAACCGTTGGGAAAAAAAAGGTCAGGTTAGGAAAAAAAAAAAAGGAGCTATGTGATAATGTTTTAAAGGAGCAACATGAAGTGAATGCTCTTTTCATTTTTTAATCCTTTCATTTTGCATAACCCACACAGAAATTTTGCAACTGGCTTGGTCTTGGTTGTTTAGGCAGGGGGGTGGCGTGTCACTGTGCTAGTTTACAGCTACAAATCGTGGTGTAAAACCTACAGCTGGGCTGTGTGGTTGTGGAGAAACATCATTTCCTCTGTTTGAGGGGAAATGGAATTGCAGAAATCCATGAAAAGTCTTTTGGCAGACACTGGTGACCAGTACACACGAAAAAAAAAAAAAAAGAAAGAAAAAAGGAAAAAATTGCTGGCAGACCAAGCTTGAAAGAGTATAACTAAGCACATTCTTGTCACAGTTTTGGTTGTCTGTTTTCTTTCTCATTACTGTACCACACATGATATGTCTGTTACCTGCATTTTGTATCAGCTTTCTCAGATTAATTCCTTTTCTATTTCAGCCCTATGTTGAAATAAAACCACTCCACAGAATGCAGGAGAATCTAAATGTACGTTATGTTTTCATGACTCTTATTTTCATTTGTCTATTTCCTATTGGTTTGTGGGTTGGAGGAATTTTGAGTTTCAAGACGTGTTCTTGTGCTCCTTCTTTGTGTGCAGTTGATCTGGATGTGCATTGCATTGGAGATGTTTTTGTGTAGATGAATAACATAAAAATTCTCCATTTTAATCCTTATTTTTCCCTGCTTTAGAGTTGGTTCAAGACTTTTGCTGGAACCGTGTGTGGTTTGGTTATTTCAATTTGTAGGGATTCCTGGCAAATCATTTGTGTTTGTTTGACGTCCTGTGGGATCAAACTGCCATGAATTTTGAATGTTCTAAAAACTGTGTAGTTTACTTCGGCTAAAACTGCCTTCCACTTGGAAACATAAATCAGCACAGTTGAAATCTAGTCAAGGTCTTTTTTTTTCTTTTTTTTTTTTTTTTTTACACTTGGGATTTGCCTCAGCTCCAGCTTGAGCTGAAGCATCTCTGTGCTGGTCCCTTGCATCCAGAAGAAAAGCTGGATGATATTGCCACGAGTCAAGTGCTCAATTGCTAAGCAGGGGACAGTCCTGACTGTCCATCACAAGTGATGGGTCCTTGGGCAGACCCTGAAATGTGCCCTGCCTAGGATTGCACCTTCTGCAGGCTCACTCGGGGTGGGTTTTCCTGTTTTGGGGCCTTCTCACACTGGTCTAGAGTTCAACGACTTCACAAAACCCCTCAGACTCCAAGTCAGTGAGAGAATCACTGAATCATTTAGGTTGGAAAAGACCTCCAAGATCACCAAGTCCAATTTAGACTTTTGTTCAGGACTCTTTTAGGTTTCAGCTGCAGCTCCAAGTGGAGTTACAGTAGGAGCTTTCACTTTTTCTCCAGCAGTGAAGTGCAATTGGAAGCAGATGTGAATGCTGGCATTGTCTCTGGGGGACAGATGATGTTATTTCACCAGCTTGACATCTGTTGAGACTTGATTAAACCCAAAGCGTGCTGGGCTGGTCCTGTTCTCTAGATCCTCTGAAAAGGGATTTGTCCCACCAAGTGTATTTGGGGATCCAAGCCTCCCTTACAAACCTGGAAGCCTCTGAGCTGGGTCTTCAAATTGGACTTTTTTTTATGCTCAGAAGATGCAAACCACAATGGAAAGGTTTATATCTTTGTGGCACGGATGTGAGGCTTTAAAATTAGTCCATCTTTATAGAATAGTGGGAAAGAAAGGCAAATTGAGAGGGGAGGAAGGAGCTTTTGATTGGCAAGGCCTGGTGATGCTTTTGGATGCGTGTCCGTATGCGCCCACAGTAAGATGCCCTGATCCAAGACCTTTATCCTTAAAAACTTCCTGACAGCTTTGCTGGGCAATGTCATCCTTGCCCATATCAAAAAGGGAGAAGCTGTGTTCCTCAAGCACATCTCTTCCACCGTGCTGTACCCATCACTGTGTCTTGGAGGGGTATAGAAAACCCTGATTTCCATGTGGATGGTGAGGGGATGCCTTTGTGGAGGAAGCAGCCCTGGATGACTGAATAGCCCCCAAGAAACCAAAGCATCCCAAGTTTTGTTCAACCAGCTCCCCCTGTGACCTTTGGTAAGCAACTTAACCTGTTGTCCTCAGGATCCCCAGTAAAATGGGAGACCTTAATACTTATCTGGTGGGATAACAGTGCTTAATACTTACCTAATTGGATGACAATACTTACCTACATACCTCACAGGGGTGTTGTGAGGATTAATTAGCTAATGTTTGTAAAGTGCTTTGGAGATGGAAAGCGGTATATAGTAGTGCTAAGCACTGTTACTCTGTGTCAGCACCCAGACCTTAAAATGGCTAAGGCTGCAATAAGAGTTTTTATATGTTTTAAAATAAGCCAATTCTGCAAGGCATCCGGATGCTGGGATTATTTTTAGGCAGAGATTTCTAAGAAAGTTGGGAAACAGAAGGGTATAATTATATGACCTGGAACCTTTTGTTGTTCCTTTTAGTTGACCAGCTAAACAATCTTAGGTGTTGTTTGAATTGTAAAAACAGCATGTTGGAGTTTAAGACATATCAGTGTTTACTCTTGCTGATCAAACAATATTCATTGAAATAAATATCTTTGCTACAATTTGGACAAACAAATATATTAAATAAGCCAGAGGAAGCATTTATTCTTGTGTTCTTACTTTCTATGTTTCTTTCTGCGAGCAGCTTTTTTTATCAGTGTAATTCTGCTCTTGTTCCCATTAGGGTAACTGAAAGGTAACACCGCTGCAGTAAATGGAATTACACCAGATACAAAAGTATTATGTGAGAGCAAAATTATATTTATATGTGGTCTGAAATGCAACCTGATTCTTGGTTTTAAAGAAAAATCAAACCAACCGTTCCTAGAAATATGTATAAATGCAACTTTAACAGAAATTGTCAAGCTCTTTGTTGAATCCTGCTTGTTTCATGGCAACTCCTAAACAGATTTTGCAAAAGGAAGGTCTGGTATAGCATAGACCATATTTTCCCTTTTGTGGGAGGAAACTTTGCAGGATTTTTGCCTTTAAATATTTTATTTGGTTCCTAATGTGGGCTCTCGATCCAAGAAAGCAACTTTATAGTTATCAAAGCACCCATTTGTATATTTTTTTGTTAGAGCATTTCTTCAGATCTTTTCCTCCCAAGTGTTAAAGAGAATTCCCACAAATTCCTAAAATCTGTTAAAATACAGAACAGAGTGCTCACATTGGTATGTTGTATGTTGGCTGTCCCTGGTAAAGAGCATTTTCATCTTGGGTATGCAGAGGAAATTCGATCTGCTGCTGGGCTAAGCACCAGGATTTGGTTGGCTCTAGGACCAACTCTTACATTTCTGCATCGGGCAAACATAAGAATGGATAACACTTGAAATAAAGCCTATCCCAAATCCTTTTGTGTGGATATCAGGTTATTTGAAAATGTAATAGAGACCATTCACCATAACCAAGGGTGAGTCAAGGAAAATGGCACCAAAGGGCTCAGAGCAGCCAAGAGGAAAGCTCAGCCCAACCCCGAGCGCGTTGCTGTTGTCCCAGCTGCCAGAACAACCAAGGAGAATTTGGGGGAAGTGGGCCAGGAAGCCAGGTGTGGTTGTTGGGAAGGATATCTCCCAGATTAACTGGTGTTTGGCCCTTCAGCTGCCATGAAAGCCCAGCGTGAGCCCACAGGTGCTGAATCCAGCTTTGGAGCCCAGGAGGAGGTGAAGTGAAGGATGACTGATGCTGTCACCAGCTCGTCTAGCTAATGCTTGTATAATGCATGCATGTGAATGTAATAGCTGTGGAGCACTCTGCACTTGGTGTTCCTGAGGAGGAGCTGAGGGGATGAGGGGACTTAGTGTTTGGGGAGAATTATTTGTATCTAGGCAGCAGAATTTGCAGACTTGGAAGCTGGGAAATTTGGTTGAAGTACAGGACTCTGCTAACCCCTTGGTGCCTGTCGTTAGCATTTCCCAGAACAGGAACTCTTGCCAACATGGAGAGGATTGCCTTAGCCAGTGCCTGGAGCTAAGAAGGGGAAATGCAGACAGGGAGGGAAAAGGTGGGGAAAGAGGGGGTTGAAATGGGGCATCAAACAATGGAAAAAATGTAAAAATCTGAAATTCTGTCTCTGCTCTCAGTGACCTTGGGCAAATTGTATAAGCACAGCATAAAATGGGATAAAAGCCCATTTCTACTGCACTTTAGGAATGATTAGAGATAGGGTAGTGCCCAGGTGCCACCATGATGGAGACAGACACAGACAAGCAGAGCAGCTCCCAGTGGGACTACGCTCTGCATCATGGGTGGGAGAGCACTTCTGCTATCTCTCTTGCCTCAGGAGACCTAAAGAAGATGTAGCAGTGGATAGTTTTGTATACCTGGATTTAATCTTCTCTCTCCTGCTTTACCCAAATCATCTCCATCTGATGGTGTAGTACATATTTCCAGCATATTCACCAGTCTGGCAGCACTCCTTTGAAAAAGAGATGTTCTGGGAGGAAAGCACAGCCTGAAGTCCACCTTCCTGAGCAGACAGTGCTTGCTGTACCAGGAATGAGTGATGTGTAAATCAGCCAGTAACACCTGAAATTGCTTCAGTGATGTCTACCAGAACTTGTAAGCCAAAGGTTTCTTTCCTACTCTAAGAAGTGCTTAATAAATAGCAATTTCTATTAAAAAAAAAAAAAAAAAAGGAAAAAGTAGTGGTCATATAAATATATAAATAAGACAGTGCTACTGAACAGGAGAGCTCTAAGGGGACTCATGATACCTGATCACTGAGGCTGCCTCTGGCAGTCAAGGAATCACAGAATCATAAAATCATAGAATGATTTGGGTTGGAAGGGACCTTAGAGATCGTCTGGTTCCAACACCCACAGACACATCTGGGCTGTGATTCATTCTATATTAGAAAAGCTCAGTGGTCCCTTCCTCACCTTTGGCCAAGTATTTACACTCTTCCCTGGGAGCAGCGCCGATGTTCCATGGTGCATGACCACCCTGGGGAGCCAAACTGGCCAAACTCCCAGCCAAACCTGGGAAAGGAATCTCCAAATGGTCCCTGGACGTGTTAACCCCAGTCTAAGAGAAAAGATCTAGGGTGTGGGATAAGGAATATTGGGGAAGGTAGAGGCATAGCAGCCTCGGAGGGGTCTGGATAAGACATCAAGAAAACACCCGAAGAAAATGCCTTACTGCCTTTAATCATTGCTGCTGCTGTAGGTGGTCAGGTACAAAAGATTAAAAAAGAGGAAAAGAAAGGGCTGTCTTAAATTAAGCATTTATTCAGAGATGGCCTAAATTAAGCAAAGGACAGGATGTGCAGGATGCTGAAGTCTGTGGCAGACCGGAACCCTCTTGTTTCTGCCTCAGCCTCATCTTCATCACTGCAATGAAAAGTATTTGTGCTCTGCTCAGCGTGTGTGGATTTCTCCGGCCTTCAATGGGATTGCAGGGAGAATCAAAGTGAAGAGTCCTCTTTAGGTCCTCAAGAAATAGAGCTTTCTGCTGGTTAACCATTACTTTGCATTTTCCCTTCCTTACAAAACGACTGAGGTTAAACATTAAGCGCCTGCAGTGAAGGACACCTGTATTTGCTGGTCCCATTATGCAGCTCTACTGAAAAGGCTTTACAGCTGTCTAAATTAGCATAATTAAATCCACATCAATTAAAAAACCTCCATCATCTCTTTCCCCTTCAGATGCAGATAGTCGCATTTGTCTAAGGTGCTAAGTGACAAAGGAACTTTTTAACAGTGGAAGCCCGAGCTGAAAGGAAGAGTAATACGGGTTGTATATTGGCCCAAGGTTCACCTTAACACCAGTGGAAGTGATTAGTGGGTGCTGCTCTGCCTAAAGAGGTAGAGCTGCCTTTTGCATGACAATGATGCCAGGACCCAGAGCCAGGCATTAGAGATGTGCATTTTACAACAGGCTTGGCTTCTATTGCTCCTTTATACCCCATTAATGGGGGGAAACAAAGCCTGGCATGATTTGGCCAATTTCCCCCACCCTACTTTCNTTGGGGGGGGGGGGCTTTTTTTTTTTTTTTGGTTGTTTTGTTTTAGGGTTTTGTGTTGTTGTGTGTGGGGAAGCCCCAGTGACCCCAGGATAGCAGCAAGGCTGCACTGTGTGATGCGAGCGAAGAGAATTCCTCCAGATGAAAACTGACATGGGGTTCAGGGGTTAATTTCTGGAACAGGCACATTTGCATACAAATGAAAAATGATGGAATTTCTGTTCTCCTAAATTTTCAATGTCATCAGCATCAAACAGCAGTCAGTGCTCCCTTGCTGTTTGAAGAATATTCATTACTTCAGAAGAAGGGGCACCTTGTTTGGTATTAATCTCCTCTTCAGGTCAATGACTTAATTTGCTAAACTCCATCTGAAGTGCCACTCACTTTTAGATTTCTCTGCTATTCTTTGTTATTTTTCATAACATGTTCTTAATACTTTTTTTTATTTGTAAGGGGATACGCGTTCCCCAGAAAATGCAGGCAGGAGGAAGGACTGCCTTTATTTATTTATTTATTTTCACCCAAAGAACTCAGCACCCGTCTGTGTCATTTGTAGAACGTTTTGGTGTCTGCTCGCCTTAAAATTCATGGGGGTTTTAGCAGAAAGAAAATAACCTGTGGACTCAAATGGGAAAAGAAACATTTTTCGTTCAAAACTGACATTTAAATGGACATCTGGTGCCTTGTGCAGCAAGGTTATGGGGTGTCATGCCTCTAACAAAAGGTAACAAGCAGATAAGTGATTAATCCCCCAAAGAAAATCACAATATTCTTTTAGTTCCTGCCTCTGGAAATTCTCATCTGAAACCGCAGTGGCTGAAGACGTACTCGAGGAAACTTTTGTGCTAGCTCTTATTTCCCCATTGTCCTCTCTGTGTCTGCCAGGGGCCTGAGGAAGGATCCCATTTCCCTCCATTTTTGCCCTTCATGGTTATAATTCTTGTCCCTGAATAGGATTATTCAGGGGATCTTTAGATCTCCAGAGCTTGGGGGTGTCTCTGGGAAATTGGCCCAGGGCTCTCGGGTGGCCATTCCCACCCTGTGTCCTGGGTGCTCCTGGCTGAGGGTCCCAGGGGAGGGTGGGTGTCCCTGTGGGATGGGAGCCATCCAACTCATGTGCAAGGGCTTAAAAAACCCTCCAAGTCAGGATCTGCCCTATAACCTTTTCTTTTTATATGCCCGGGGCTTTCTGGACTTTCCAGTCAGGCTTATTCTTGATTCTCAAAATAATGGTTTTTTTTGTTTGTTTGTTTTTTAATTATTAATCAGATCTGATTTTTTTGGCATGAGCACTTATGGAAATGAAGCAATTGCACTGTCTGTTCTTCTGTCTGTCGCCCCTACTAACTTTTGAACCTCTTTGCCAATATCTCTCCAGTTTGTTAACAGGCTACAGAGCTCAAAGGTGTGAAGTGCTTTCCAGTTTTATTTTTTTTTCCTCCCATATCT
>WBNO01016002.1:453885-507298 GCA_013400575.1 Peucedramus taeniatus | reverse complement strand
TTTTTTTTTTTTTTTTTTTTGGTGACTTGCAAAGGGGAAAAGAGGTGATCTGAGGATTAATTCCCTGTGTGTCTCTATGAAGGCTGTTAGCAATTAACCAACTCGCTCCGGATGCCTCCAAGTCCAGCTGGTTGAGGTTCAAGATCCTTGGCAAAAAAAAAAAAAAAAATCAAAAAACAAACTATGTACACATAGTATATACAAACAACTTGCATGCAATTGCCTCTTGCTGCCTTCTCTTCATGTAATCTTTCTTTAAACTGAGAATTTTGTGGTTTTTCCATATTTATAGAGCGTGTCACTCAGCGGGGCTGTAGTCCTGAGCAGGACCTTGAGCTCTCGAAAAATAAAAATAAACAGGGGCCGATGGGGGGGAGTTACATTCCTACCTGGAGCATTAAGTTAAGAGTGTCTAAGGGCCTTGATCCTCAGCCCCAGCCAAGCTGGATTTAGCATAGGTCATATTAAGGTGGGGCAAAGGGGGCTTTGTGTCATTTTTAGATCCCCTTATCCCAGGCTGTGGAGCCCTGGTGTGATGGATGTGCTGGGAGGTTGGGATGGCAGAAGGGCTGGTGCAGTTGGCCCAGCGCCATCCAGAGATCCTCTCCCCCAAGGGCAACTCGGGGGTGATGGGATAAGCCAGCTTTGCAAAGGCAGCTGCTCTGGGAGCCCGGATCTGCCTCGTTATCCACAGAGAATGTCCTCGGCACAGAAAACTTTCTCTGTGGGAAGGCTTGGGTGTGGGAATGGATCCTGTGCTGACAGGTCTGTGATGAGCGGCGAGATGATCCCCTCCAGTGCAGTTTGTTGCTGTCGGAAGAACAAATCAAGGAATTGTCAGATAAAGCCGAGAGAATCAGTAAAAATCAGCCTCATCCAAAATTCAGGGCCAAAGAGTTACAACTGCCCATGTCTTATGCTGTGAAATCCTTCTGCCAGGGGGGCTGGATTCCTCCTGATTCTCTTACGTGACAAAATACAGGCGGAAAACTGACTCTAGTGAATGCTTTTGTAGTGGAAGGCTCAGGATTCTATCTGAGGAGCTGATTCTTAGTCACATCTGTCTATCTTGTTGTATGAATATTGATAATGAAGTCAGAAAGAGAGACTTGTCATCCTAAGTGCATCAGACTCTGGCACTTGCCTGCTCAGAAGGAGGCGGCTCTGCTGCTTCGCTGCTGTCGGTGATGTCGGTTTGTTGAAATAATATGTCTCTGCCAGCTGAGAATCTGGCCTTAAAATGAGAAAAGTTGAGATTCCCATTGTTGAATTAGTTTGGCCACATTAAAAATACGTTGCTCTAGAAATGTGTATATGAATATGCTAATGTTTATTTTGCTAAATGTGCTTGCCAGGATGTGCCATGTGGCTGAGTTAGTGTTACTTTAAGAATCCTAATTTTTTGCCTTTTCAGACTTTGGATCTTTTAAACTTGTAAACACAGCATTTTGTTGGCAAAAGCCTCTATGATTTTATGCATACAGCTGACTTTTATCTTCACTTTTTACATCACCTTAATACTGAAAGAGAGAAAGCACTCATCTGTTTATGATAAGTTTATCAGAAATACTCCAAAGTTTTCCATGACTAAGATATTATATTGTTACAGTGGCTTGCTACAGGGTAATTTCTAGACAACAAACAGAATATTTCAAAGCCCAGATGTCCTGTTTAGACAAGGGGGTTTATATTGATTAGGATCTGCTTTCACCTAACATCGTGTAGTAAATATCACAAAGACGTAATTAGAAAATTTGGTACAATATTTAGTCCTAGTCCCTGTGTGCCAGAATTGTTTGACTACTGAGAAACTGGAGCTTGTTTGCATCCCAGTGTGTTGTGAAATGCAAACTTCAAAGAAAATATTATATCTCCCAACTCCAGCTCGTGAGAGTCTTGGAAGTATAATACAGAAAGGCTTAACAATCCCTGCTGAGGAAAGGGCAATTTGACACTGAAACTACTGTTAAAGCACCGCTGACACTCTGGTGGGCAAAAAGTGCTTATTAGAGGAGTCTAGTTACAGTCTCAGGAGCCAGGCAGAGAAAACGCACCCGAGTCATTGTGAAAATTGGCAAGTTGCACCAAATAGATGCGTTTTGTGTGTGTGTCTGTGCTATTTTTTCCCCCCTCCTTAACTGCACGTATCTCCATGTTTGCTTCGTAGGCTTTCCGTAAGATTGGGGCCCTTGCGGTATTCAAATAAAATATTTAGATTTGCAAAACTTCTGGAAGCCAGATTTTAAGGGAAAAAAGAAGTTTTTTGTCAGATTGTCAATGTCTGAATTTCATCACAATCTGTTCAGCTGTTTGTTGCAGGCAGGCGTAAAACATAGTGGGTAAGTGTGTGTTTGTACTTCTTATACATATTGAAAGAGGGCTGCCTAATCCCCTTGATGAGGAAAGCTCTGTAAATTATATACATCTGCAGGCACTGTGCATGGGTAGTACAGAAGCAAAAAGGCAGATCAGCAATTTGAGGGAGCAAATAAGAGTTTTCTCACAAGTCGGCGATTGGGAACCTTAGAGCAGCCCAGCCTCCTGGTGATGTCATTTACTTGTGGGTTTGTTTGGGGTTTTTTTTTGAATGACCCAAATGTTTTGCCTTAAAAACTTTGCAGAGGAGGCCCTTCTACGCACTCAGGATTCCTGGCAAGAGAAAAAAATATTTGCTGATGACAGCTCTGAATATATTCTCTTTAATTGTCACTTATGTCTCTGTCCCATCCTCTGCACTGTGCTAAAAATAGTAATTCGGGTTGATGGTTTCAACACCATCTAATGTATGTATATTATTGCATACAAAACCTTCATAAAAATGTCAGGAATGAGACCTAAGCCAGGAATAAAATTGAAAATCACAAACATGAGAGAAGACCCAAATAATGAGGGTGTTGCAGGGAAATGTTATATTGATGTCTCTGTGTAAATACATGCAGGCAGAGCAGTAAAAATCTCACCACCCTCCATGCATAGAGGATTCCTAGAATAATATTTGCCTATTTTTTTTGTAAATATGTAGGTAGTGTTTATATTTATCCTCAGCCTTCCCCTGCTTCCTTTAAGAGCATGATTTGCTAATCATGCTACAACACTTGTAAGGTAAGTGCAGAACATATTTTCCTGTCCATTTTGCAGAGGATAAATTTGTCCAAATCATACAGCAAGTGTCTGGCAGAAGTGAGACTAGACACCAAGGATAAAATCCCTTTGATTTCACTGAGGCAAGGATTTTATTCCAGGAGTTTTGTCTCCACTTCTCCACTCTGTCTACTATGCCTTGTGTGTTCTGGGCTTTTGTTGCTACTTGATCCAAGTCTTGGCTCATCGGGTTAAAGGAAAGTCTGACAAAGAGGCAGCAATGGTAGTGTTAACGTGACACTGTAGTTATGGTTTTGTCAGCATTTCCATTATAAACTTCTGTTTGCAGCAATTATAAATCAACCATGAAAAAAAAAAAAAGGAAAAGGAAAAGAAAAAGAAAAGAAATCACTGTGAAGTAAAACTTGGCATACCAGAGTCCAGGAGGGAATTTTGAGCTTTTGGAAATAATGGCTTCTGATTACCATGGACAGGCATGACATGATGTGCAAATATACACTCCACATTGCACTGGAAAAAAATCAGAACAAGTGTCACCACTTTGTCATGGCCAAGAGTGTGAGGAGAGAGGGTCTTCCTGACTTTTGGAAATGCGAGAAATATTTTATTACTCTCAGAAACATCTTATTAATGCCCTTAACTACTTCTTAATTTTTCCTGTTTTCTTCGAATCATCCCATGTCAGGGAAGGATGATGGCTGGCTTTGGGGTTTGCACTGGATCAGGCAGTCAGCTGGTGTTGATCAGCACAGCTCCACCCCAGTCCAGTGAAGTGAGGTTGGCTTACACCAGCGGACAGTCTGGCTCCGTATCACCTTTCCTTGGGAGGCTGTGGCATTTGCTACCCATTTGGAGCACCAGTTAGTGTTTGTTTAACTTTGGAAGTCCATTCTGCCATACTGATTGAATTCCAGTGGCAGGATAGGCATAAGTTGACTTGAAAGTGTTTTTGCTGAGGACGTAGTTGTTTATTTTGAAGTTGCATTGTGCTGACATTTATTGTATTGTATTCCAGGCCTTTTCCTGCTGCAGAGCGATTGAGCAGGTGCTGCTCAGCCAGTTTACAACTGTCAGGCCAGTCCAAGAGGCTACAACTATCACCTACCCTGCACCCAAACCGTGATTTTGCAGGATGCAGCTGAGTCACTGCCCATTCTGGGTCAGAGCTCTGGGCTGTCCCCGGGACGAGCTCCCTCCTGCATCATCATCACTCATGAGTCACGCGAAAGACGAGCTGTTGGCTCATCGGAGCAGCATTCCCCAGCAGCCGAGCTGGAACTCGAGTCCTTACTTCTGAATTCAGCTTGGAAATAATGACAGCGCCGTAGCAGCTTTGGCTTTCGGTGGTGCTGCTAATAACTGAGTGCTAAATGTGGAGCAGCTCTGCAGGAGTGTCCCAGAGTCAGGTTACGGGGAGCAGGCGTCAAAACAAAGGTGCGGCAAACTCGAGGTAACTCGTTGAATTGCGCGCCGGGGTTGGGTGTAGGGAGGAGAAGCAGCAAAACTCCTTGCTGGGGTTTTTTTAGATGTGACATTTCAGTGATGTACCAACAGAGGAAATTTTGCTTGCAGAATCCTGTGAGCAAAACACTTCTGAGAATGTATGTATACAATTGTTTAAAAAAACACAGGGTTACTGACACAGATGCCAATTTGGTAGGGCATATGGAACATTTACACTTGCCTTTTTCATTCTTTCTTGCTACAGCTGGTACTGATTTAGTATGTGAAATTTTACTAGCAGGAGTGCTAATCAAGACAGAGATTTCTGTGAGGATTTAGTCATTTATGTGGAGGAAAACTATGGGTATCATTAAAAAGTACAAGATCATCTATGAGAGGAACATTATCATTAGCAACCTAATGTTTAAAGCAAACAGAGGGAAAAAAAACCTACTGTATATCCTCAACAGCAGTGGCAGCAGCAGCATATGATGTTCTTGTAATATTCAGTCATGTCACCTCTCTCAGAGTTTGAGCAAAGTAAACTTGAAATTCACTTGAAAAAAAAAGCAATAGATGCTCCAAGTGCTTTTTCAATCAGTGTGATAGCCTGTTCTGCTACATCAAATGGATATGGCTGGGAATGGGATTAAATTCAAAAGCCACATTCAAATCCTGGATCTGTGTTTGAATCTGAGGCCTCCATTCAAAACTAACTCTGTGATGGGGCTGCCTTTCACCATCTTGGCATTTGAGAAGTGGCCAAGAGTATCCCACATCTAAAATCCAGAGTTTGTAAAAGTTCCCTTCCTTTTTTTCAGGAATTGCAATCTGGGCCTGGAATGGAGACATTCAGATATTAAATACCAATTCTGGCCAATTTCTGATGGGACAAGAAACACTATATTGCACCAAGAAGGCAACGAGAGCATATTACTTATCCAAAGAGGTGATTTTTGCGTTACACACGGCGTAAAAAATTATTCCTGGGTTTAACTGCCGCTTCCTGCCAAGATTATTTCAGTGCAGGCAGCAAGAGAATAACTGCTGTGTGTTAAGTCTGCTGTACAGGTGGCCCAGTGATAGGGGAGACCTGAGCAGTAAAAGCCGACATCTGCGGCCGGAGGTGCGTGCGCGCGGTGGAGCCGCGTGCTGGTCCCCGTGGTGGGCAGCCAGCTGCCCCTGCTCATGGCTCTGCCCTCATGGAGAGATGTGAGAGGAGCTCTGGAGTGTGCCCCTGCCCTTTCCCTGCTGCTTTCCCAGCTAGTTTGTGAGGGAAGACAATGGGAGGAGGATGCCGGGGTGATGCCCCCGGGTGATGGTGTTCTGAAATGTCTCGAGGTTTGCCAGTCAATATGCACAGTAAATAAATACCTGCCTGCAGCTACACAGGAATTCATCTCAGCTTCTCAGGGATTGGCTTCATGTTGAACTTTCTGAATATCCTTGCAAGCTGCTCCGCTTTGCCATGACAGGCACTCTTTCCTGAGGCAAGATAACACTGAAGAGGGTTTAGAGAAAGCAACCAAGGTCCCTTCATTTGTTTCAGGAATGCTAGTGGCATCCCAAGTGCCTCTCTTGTTGGGGAAGGCAGTACATTTTAGGCAGATTCCCAGATTTCACTGGATTCAGTAGCTTTATTGCAGTGCAGATGGTAGAGGTCTCCTTTGACCTCTACAGGTAATGGCTCTATTGTGGTAACTTCACAAATGCTGCAAGGTTATCTCATGTATTTTGGAATCTACTAGGGCTGAAGCATTCAAAGGAGCCCTGCTAAGCTGGAATTAAATCCCTTTTTTTACTTTCACAACACCAGATTTCATTTAGTTATGACTAAAAATTTCCTAACATTGCTATTTTCCAGTATCCCACCTTTTAAATCACTAGCAGAAAAGCTGAAGACTTATTGTAGAGCTAAAAAGAACTACATGACTCCTGGATACAACAATGACAATTTTCACTTAAAAGGCTTTTTTCCCAAAATACATATACCACTAAACGTGGTATCTCCAGGGGGCAGGGAAATGGCCATCAGGCTAATTAGCTCAAGGCAAGCAAAACCATAGGGGAAAAGGAAAAACAGCATTTATGTTGGCTTGAGCATTGCTGCTTACACTGAAATTGCTTGGATGTCTTGGATGGGGAAAGGCAGCCCCATCACAGAGTTAGTAAACTGGTTGTGAAAGACATGCAGAGGTGCTTCTGCTTTGTGGGCTGTGGGAGTGAGTTAGCTTCTTGTCTGATGGCATCAGGGCATCCCAGATCTGATGCTGGCAGCAGTGAAGCTCCTTTCTCCAAAAATCTCAAGCGTTTGACTTTTGTTGTTACAGCTGTCCAAACTTCTTCCTAGCATAGCAAGGTGAAAGAATTTAATACTGGTTCAGAGCAGGAATATCATAGGATTTGCCTCTGCCTCCCAGAAAGAAAATGAAGTGAGTCATGATGGAGATTTCACTGTTGCCATCAATAAGAACAGTTACATCACCAAAAATGCGCAGTACAGCGAGCTGAAGTCTAAGACAGTTTGTGATGTTTAAACATCTTAAGCACTGTTGAGCGTTTTCTCTACATTTCTTGATATGGCACTGTGGTTTTATTTAAGCAATCCCGAAAATCGTGGCCAGCTGCACCATCTGCCAGAGATGATGCAGGATGGGTGCCTCCAGCATGTCAGCGCTCAGATGTCATTTAAAAGGGAAATGCTTTCTGTACTGGGAAGAGGGCAGAGACAAAGAGCCTGGGCAGGCAGCAGGCTGTGCTAAGTGGAAAGAAGAATTGATACCTTTTCTAAGGCCTGACCCGAACATCTGAGTTCCTTCCCTTGGGGTTTCTCACCCCCAAATGTTCTTTTTTTTTTTTTTAAGTGTGTGTGTGTCTGTCTTTTTTCTTTTTTTTTTTTTGGCACTGACAGATCCAAAAAGGTTCTGAGAGATAAAGACCCCTCTGATGTCGAACAGGTGGCTCGTCCAGGTCATCAGGCATGATGGTGGCTGTGAAAACAAAGCGTGTGGCGGTCCCACCTCGGCGCGGGGCGCGGCGGGGATGCGGTTGGCATTTAAAGGTCAGTCCCCCGGCAGGTCCTCGTCACGTTCCCAGCAGCAGGTGACCTCCGTGACTGCTCTCCCATCTCACACATCCGCCTCATCAAGGAGCCAGGCTGCACCTTTATGAAACTGTTTGCAGAAGAACGAGGCGTGATCACAACTAAGCTGAAGGGTGTCATATTCACTTTACCACCGACATGAGGACCAGTGGTTGAATATTCGATTACATGTCAGTCACAGCACATTAGGCAATCTTCCAGTCTGCCAGCTTTGCCCTTCCCAGCTCCCAGCTAAGTGTCATCAGGAAAGAAGTAGCACTGTGAAGGCAGGAATTGGCTTGCTCTGGGAGCTTCGGTCCCCATGAAAAATGTCCTCTCTTATCATTCCAGTGAGTCTATTGTTTCCCCCATACTCTGGAGAGAGGAAGGTTGTTCGTGCCTCCTGACTGTGGATTCAAACCACTCATAGTGCAGTTGCTACTCAATTTCGTCTCTAGATCCAAAAGTATAAATGTGTGCAAAAGCAGCAAATGTTGTATTGAAAAATTAGGGAACTGTCATTCCAACTACATTACCAAAAATATTCTGCTCTTTCAAATAAAGTGGCTATAAAAACTTGTTGCTCTGACTGAGCATTTTCTGGACTGTTTTGCTTGCAAATTACTGAGTGAAAATATGCTAGGAGTGGAAGTTAAGGACTGTGGACAATTTCCCACTTTGCTTAAGCCAGAAAAATCCCATCTCAGCTCCAAGAAGGAAACTACTTTCCAAAATCTCACGCAGAAAGTCCCGGTTCAGCTGGAATGAGCTGCTCCGTTTGTGCTCGGTGGTTTCTGGAATAATAAAAAGCCCTGTACGCCCATGTCGGCAAGCACAAGCACCAAAGGATAATGTGGGTAGATAATTCCCTTTTGGAATTGGCATTAGGGGCTTATTATGGATTTTGTTAGGCCTGTTAGCACCAACTCCATGAGAAGTAAAAGGGTGGAGTTCCCACTTTGCATCTTCTGCTCCCAAGGTTGAGCTGCGCCTCCTGTTTGGAGAGTTTCAAAGTGAATTTGAAATCAAAGGAGACAACACTGTCATGACTGGGTGGGACATTCATAAGCAGAACTTTAGCTTCGTCTACTTTGATTTCAGATTCACTTTGAGTGTTTTTCTGACAGGAAGTGCAGGCATCACAAGACTCTTGGTAGCAGCATCACCATTAACTTTCCAAGTGACCCTTACTATTTAGCTAGAGAGACAATAAGATTGTGGTGGGTGTCAATGGGAATAACCTTTATGATACTTCCAAAGCTTCAATTCTGTCCTCGGGCTCCACAACTCTGAGAAATACTTAGAGGGAGAGACTGTCTGCGGAGTGAGGAGTGCAGTGTGATGGATGAAACAATAAAAATGACACTGCTGGTAAAACTGAAAGTTTATGTGTTGTGCCTATGATTGATGTCAGGGTGGTGGCATCTGGACCCTGTGTCAGATTACAGCATGAGACCCTCTGTGTGGCAGGATGGCTGCACCCATGGCTGACAAATCCAGGGAGGTGAATTTGGCGTGTCTGGTGTCTGGTGAAAGAACACCTACATGAGGAATTGTCTACAAGGACTGAGGGCAGCTCTCAGCAAAAGAGTGAAGTGGAAAGGGCAGGTCTCCATTTTGGGTGGCTCTTGGAGAAAATGGCTGTTTCCCCCTGTATCACCCAGCTCTTCCTTGCCCATGTTTGAAAAGGGCATCCTCAGTGCTGACAGCAGAGCTGTTACAGACAGAAGGACTGGGCTGAGAGCAGGGAAGTGCACCTTACTTTTAAACAGAAAGATGTGCCTTGACAGCTTGCCAAATGCCACATCTGCCTCTCTTTGCACCTCTGTGGGTGAAGCTGAACAGCAAGGTGGTGAAGATGAGTGAATTTATCCATTAACTATGTGAGATCCACTCTCTCCTTTTTTGTACAACAGCTGTAGGTGATTCCTGACTGGAAGGACCTCCTGGAAACCCCATCTGCAATACCTGGGGGGAGGCACAGCTGTGAGCTCCCTGGGGTGGGGTGAGGAGGCACCACACCACTAACACCTCAGATGGGCTGGGAGGAGGGTGGGGAGCATGGGCACTGGTAAATGGCTTCATTCACACCCCCCACCATTGTCAGCTGTCTTTGCTGGTGGGATTTTTTTCATCTTTCATGATGTCTCTCTGTTGGGAATGCTGATGAGGATGTGCAAGCCACGATGGCCTTTGAATTGGCTGTTTCTCAAGAGCTGAATCTGTCCTTCAGTTAACCAGGCAAGTCTACCTTGGTTTATCTGATTAGGTGGAAGGATTTGGATGTTGTATCTCTAGTGTTGCATTTTTATTTCCTGCTCATGATGATATTAAATCATAACCTGCTGGTCTGCAGGTTGTCTTGGTGGGAATATTTTGCCTGTGACACTGAGTCTGTATTTTGCATGCAGCACATTGGCATTGTGTAAATGTTATGAACAAGTTCTATTATCTTTGAAACCACAGAAACAACAACAGTTATAATTATAGTCTGAAGATGCTGTAGTGTTTCAAATGTGCCTGCAGTAGTAGTGCTGAGATGAAAACACAGTGTGTCCTGCAGTTTTTGCTGTGTTCAATGACATCATAATTATGTTGCATTCGAGCTTAAACTTCTGTCCTTAAACACAAACAGCTTGTGTGAAACATCTTAGGTTTTCCTTCTCATTTCTTGAGATAGTCCCTGGACTAAAATTAGTTGAAGCAGTGAATAAGGTAGGATGGTGCATTTTACAGGCTTTGTGTTGGGTTTTGCTGTGGATAGTTTGTAGGTAGTTTGTGTTGTGGGATTTGAAAGATGAATGAATGTTATTTAAAACCTCCAGAAGGGCATCTGCTGCTTGTTGGGCTGTGATCTCCTAATCATGGGGTATTTGACAGTCCTGTGATTGTGATAATGGAATTACGAAAAAAAAATTGTCAAAAAAGACATGATACTGTGAGTGTGCAAAACAAAGTTTTTATTTCTGGAGTGAATGCACTTTTAAGGGTGAAATACCTCAGGCATGTGGCCTTAATCTACCTGTGCCTTCTCCCAAGTGGAGATGTGTAACCACATCCCAGTGGCACAACTGTGAAAAACTGTCCAGGCACCCATGTGCCTCCCTCTTATTTAAAACTGGCTTGATGCCTACTCATGCTTGTTCACAAAGCTCCAAGAAAGATTTTATCTCATTTCAATTTTTCATTTAAATTGTCCTAAAACACAAGGAGCTCTGCTTGGATCACACTCACTAGATGCCCAGAGGTTTCAGTTTCTAAAGAGGACTTTTCCAACCCAAGACCTGAATTCCTTGTTGCTCCCTGGGGATACAGCAGTGTGTCCACATCCCTCTCTCCCATTGGAGAGCAGTGGCATTGCTGCTGGTTCTGCAGCACTGAAGCAGCCCAAGCACATCTTTGAGCCCATAGCCAGAGATGGTATGAGCACTAGGAACCACAGTAACATCTAAAAATAACCACAGTGTAAAACTGGTTGAAGAATAAGGCAAGAATTTTCCAACAAATATCTAATTACTATATTAAAAATATTTCTTTCATGTAAGACTTAGCTTAACTAACTCTGTAAATTAAATGTGGCATCTTTCTAATGCTTCTCTGAGTCTCTGTGATTGTTTTCATTATTGTTATGATTGTAACTGTTACTAGAATGAAATTATTTACACATAGAGCTAAATGATTATTTTCATTGCTATTCAGCTCCTGGCTGCATTAGACTGGTATGCTGCAGCCACAAAACACCCATCCCCTTCAAAGCTGCAGGTTTCCCGATTTTTGGGAGTGGCTGTGACCAGAAGCTCCCATTATTTGTGCATTCAGGACATATGACATGTCAAGTGGAAAATGGCAGATAAAGGGTCCTCTGCCACCACAGCAGAGTGGAGCTGCTTTGGGATTTTTTTACTGCATGGTGGGCACTCAACCACTCCCTGCCCACTCTGGGAGCCTTCTGCATGATTGCTCTCACTTCAGGAGGCCCTTTTCCATGTGGGAACACCTGCTCATCCTAAACAAGCGTCCCTTAGTGTGTGACTCCATACAGGCTCCATGGCTATTGGTGCTTTAGAAGCTTCCCTCAAGTTTTAGGACATTTTTCCCATTTGCCTTCCCTTTTATTTGCCTTCGGTAAGCCTGGATAGCATGGAAACAACCCCAGACACCAGAGCACTGGTGTAACCACTGGCTGGTGGAGCACTGACCAGTAGGGCCATAAAAGCTGATGAGGTGTGTAGGCAGCAGAGCACATAATGACCACAAATCCATGGCACTTCATCTTTAACACATGGACAGACACGGTCCGGTGGATGAAGTGCTCGTGTGAGAGCCAGGAGAACTCACTTTGGATCCTGGATTGGGCCCTGCCTTGCCTGTGACCTTTTGATGGTCACTTCCCTACCCATGGTTTGCTGTTTTCCTGTCTGGGAAGAAGGGGGGAATATAAGAGTCAGGTGTGGGGGGTTGCCATGCCACATCCTGATTTATGAGAGGTCACAACCATCGTGTCCGAGATCCTGATGGGAGATTCTGGAGAAGGGCAGGGAGTTGGGCAGGTGCTTGGTTGGAGCAAATCAGCATAGCCCAATTAAAATCAATAGATTTATTCCATCTGGAGTGATAAAGGCTTTCCCAACAGTTAAACCACTGGTCCTTAGTATGTAAGAGGAGTTAGGGATGCTGATCCTTCTCTCCCAGGGAAGGTTGTGCCCAAGAACATGAATTTATGAACAGAAGACTGTGGGCTATGGGATTTGTTAACAAACAAGAAGGATGTGTGGAGGTGAATCATAGGGCAATTTTATTTAGAAAACATGGAAAATGAACTAGAAACTCTTGAGGCACCTTTGACTCCTTGGCAAGGGCAAATTAAAATTGGCAACCCTCTGTCTAGCAATATAAAAGCCTTAACATCTGCAGAGCTTCTGTTGGTAAATTTATGGAACAGATTGAGTAAAACTGATGGAGCAGGCTTTGGATATGAGTAACTTTCAAAGTAGATACTCTTTCTTGAATTGGTCTGCAGCTTCTGTTGGTTTAGATAAACTTCCCTAGTTGACCTACTTCAAATCCCAACCTGGATGCTCTTAGAACAATTAAAAAAAAATTTATCCCCCATTTCCAGACGTAAAACAAACTGACATAAACCCAATTTTAAAGTATTCACCAAAAATTATTAAGTGTTTTAAAACCATATCAGTTAAAAGAAAAATCACAGCTTAATGCAGGGAACTTTTGCTTAGACTGGGCCTTCATTTCCAAAATCTGTACAGTAATATGACACAATAGACTGAGGTGCTGATTATGCCACAGATAATGTAGTTGTTAATGATCAAGTTAATGTTAAAAGCCATTACTGCTCATTGACATAATTCTCAGAACATTATACTGGAGAAGTGCACCTTTTGTGTAGCAACAAAATGACAAAATTGAAATGTTAAAAGTTGAGTGCCTGAATAATAGCCTGTGAAATCATTTAGACAAGATCATTGTTGTTGCTATTGTAAAAGAACCAGAGAGTGACAGAATGAGACAAAAAAAAAGGAGGGGGAGGAAAGGAAAAAAAAAAAAAGGCAGGCATCAGAGTGTCTCTTTCCTGAAGGGAGATGTAAGGTAGAGAGGATTCCTGCTCCTCTGTTCTCTGTCTGCCTCTGCAATTTGGAGGATCTTCCTCTAACAACAGAGCACCCTCCTCTGGCAGCTCGCCAAAAATGAACGCCTGGCTGGAATTGCCGGGATGGGGACAGGACCCCTCCTGTAGCATCGTCCCAAGCTGGGCTGGGAGGCTTCACCCGGCACAGGGGAAGAGCCTTTTTTTGACTGCTTGCCAGGGAAATCTAGGACAGTGGCCCCAGCGTTATGTTTAAAAAAAAAAAAAAAAAAAATCAGTCGTGGAAGTTTTTTGCTGTTTTTCCCTGAGAGGGGTCCTGTGAGATTGCAGGGCTTGGTGTGGTGAAGGTTGTGGGCCGGGACTCTTCACCTTAAACCTGGAGGATTTGCAGGTCACTTTAGAAAAATCTCTGTGCCCTGTGCCACCCACGGGCATCTCTGACTCTCTGGGCTTTAATAAACCCAAGAAAGAGTGCAGAATTGTGGTAATGGGCTCCACAACAGACAGACTATTAAACGCCTGCAGTGGAGGGACACTTTACTGAGCAATATACTGTACAACAAGCCTGTGTTAAAACATTGACCCACAACATTTGGTCCATAAAAATAGTTACATTCGCAGGGACTCCTGGCAGTGATAGTTTTAATGTAGGGTCTGTGTCATGGTATAAAATAAATGACTTCCAACATTACAGTAAATGCTTAAAAAGCTCCATTGAAAATCTTTCTGTGCAAAGCAATGAGCACACACTGCAAGTACCTGCAAGCAATGGTAGTTTCATTCCTGAACCACCACATCTCCTTTTGTGCAGAAACACCCTTCAGCCCAGAAGCCAGGCCCTCCTTGCTATCCTTGTAAAGTCAGGAAAATCACTGTGAAAAAGGCATTGAAGGGCACTTCACTGGATTATATTTTCATCCTGGATTTTCCACGAACACAGTTTTCTACTCTTCTAAAGAGTCACCTGTTTCAATTGCACTTATTTTGTTTAGCATCTCCCGGCACAAAAATATCATAGAAATATCATTCAACCTTTTATGAAGCTGTTTCTTTTTATTAAGTTCTAGTAAGAGCTAATAAATGGAGGTGAGGGGTTTCAGTGTCATTTAATGCAGTTTACCTCCTTTTCTCCAGCATGACCCAGTTCCAGCCATTTTTTTTTTTTTTTTTTTCAGGTGGGGAGGTTGAAATCTAAGAACACCCATCTCAAACCAAGAGACTTCTCCCTCCAGGCTGCCAGCCCACCCTCCAGCCTTCACTGTTTTCCTCTCTAAAGCATTAACTTTCCTGGAGGGCTTTGATTATTGTCCTCCTGTGGTTCCTGTAAGCTCCCACAAAAGCATCCAGTACATTCTCTGCCTCCAGTGACTGTCTTTCTCAGGATATCTTACTACAGGGTCTGCTACTCTTGGCACCCTCTTCCTGTGACCCCAGCCACTATTGAATTAAATCTCCTCCATGCTTTGGCTATGAATTGCAGCCTAAAGTCCATAACTAAACTGTGCATGGTATTGGAATTCAGCAGGAGCTGGGGCCAGCGATTAGGGATGGTAGACCCTGCCACTTTATCTGTCATGACAGGAGGGAAATTTTAGGGAAGGAAAATTACTGGCAGGTCACAGTTTGGAAGGAAGGTAGCACCAGTATAGGGCTTCTGTTTCTGCTG
Organism: Peucedramus taeniatus; assembly: GCA_013400575.1. Classification (NCBI taxonomy): domain Eukaryota; kingdom Metazoa; phylum Chordata; class Aves; order Passeriformes; family Fringillidae; genus Peucedramus; species Peucedramus taeniatus. Next base: position 492,400 of record WBNO01016002.1, on the reverse strand, counting down.
TGCTCACTGCTGTAGTGTGAAGGGTTGTGCAATTCCTTAGGAAAAGTTAAAGCTCCACAGGAGGGATTAAACCTTCTTCTGCTGCCTCTTGCTGTGCAGATATGGATTTTTTTGTTTTTAAGGTATGATCTTCCAGCTTGAAAAAGCAATTTTATTTTCTTCTGTTTTCAGGAAAGATAAATCTGAACAAGGAAATCTTTCTTAAAATCAGGAACACTTCTTACAGAGGCAGATCTCCACAGCTGGAGGTTTTCCACACAGGTGTCTTCACCTCTCAGGAACAGACTCTGTGCAGTTGAGCTGCCTGGGTGCAGCTGCTCCCAGGGGCTGTGGAGAGCAGATGGTGCCCATGGGGCTGGATCTGGGACCCAAGTGCAGGGCTGGGGGGTGGGGTGGGTGTGCAGAGCACAGGGCAGGTTATCAGTAAGGTATTTGTGATATCCTAGTGGTGGAGAGGGGCTGCCAGTACCTTCCCTGTATTTATATCCCACAATAATGTTATTGTGGTAGCCTTTCAATGGAAGAAAGGAGAAATTTTGACACATGCATCGAGTGCAGGAATAAGAAGTTCAATCTGCCCTGGGGACAGAAACCTGCACTATATCTGGCTAATTTTGCCAGCTCTAGTTCATAAACCAGCTTGGATGCAAGAACATGTACCTTCCTGTGCACCCTTGAACGAGCAGTACTCAGTAAAAACGAAATTATTGCTCCTGCCAGTTTTCCCGTTCTTGCCATTTCTTTCTTATCTAACTGTGAGCTGAGGCCAGCTGCTCTTCACCTAGATATTTATTTCTCTTAGATACTAATCAGTTGAGTAATACCTGCAACTCATCAAGTGGAGCTGGGAGTTGTAAGAGCCCGACTGTCACCGAAGCCGCCGGTTCCCCTCCTGCCCCTCTTGGTCTCATCTCACTGCTGGATTAGAGACGAGATGCAGCTGATCCTGAGCAGAGCCAGCAGACTATAATTCGGCAGAGATAAGGGGTATTGTAACATTCAGGGGTCTATCCTGGAAAAATGCATGAATCTTGCTGAGTTTTTTTTTTTTTTTCCCCTCTGGCTCAGTTTTGAAAGGGCAATTTAGATGTAACTACTTATCCCTCAGCTAGGGAGGCACCATGGTTTGGGTTAAAAGCTGATTGGCAAAGCCCAGGGGTGCAGACAGAGGTTAGGGGTTCTGTGAGCCTGATGGGTGCTGTCTCTTCCAGTAGCCTGCTTTTGGATTGGGGGAACTTGTACTAAAGTGGTTAAAGTATTATGTGAAGAGAGATGGATTTCTGAAACACTGCCCGAGCCGTGGCAGTTCAAGGTGAGGGAGCAGATGATGTTTCAAAGGAGATGTGGCAAAGGAAATTAAAGAGTCTGAGATGTGTTGCACAGCTGTGCAGGTGGGGAGAGGTGAGGTGCAAGTCAGGCAATGCTGCAAAGCAAGTGTAGACAAATATTAAATAATTGGAATGTGTATATTGTGTCAAATCATGCACTGATTTTTCATTGCATGTATATGCTTGGTTTGTCCAGCTAGGAGCCTTCAAAATCTAGGTAAAATATGAAAATCAACAACTAATTTGGTCCCTTTCCCACATTAGTTATCAGTTTCTTAAAATGTGTTTAGGCTGAAAATACTAGAAATCATCCTACCTGTGCACACATTGTTATCTAATTTATGCTCTGTCCTTTTTTGTTGCTGCTAAAAAGCCAAAATGTTTCTTTGAAAGAGATTAGTTCAAAAGAACTGGGGATATTTCAAGGAAATATTTTAAGAACAGGGAATATTTCAAGGAAATGAAACCCAGACAAGATAAGGCAACTCCTCTTCCTCACCCTACACACAAACCCCCTTGATTAGTATCAGCTTTAACCAAAAAAATGTCCATTCTGTCTGGAAGACCTGAGTCCTGTGTGTCACCCCAGGAGAAATTTAGGTCTGAACCCAGGTTTTTATGGAGAAAGTGCTGATGCAGCTGCAGCAGAGCACAGCTTTATGAATGGGGTGTTGATAAGTGTTGTGAGCAGCCATCATATTGGAATTACAGTGCAAACCAGGCATGTGCACAGGTCACTGCTTTTTATGAACACATGTTCCCAGATCTTATGACAAATAGGAAAGTAGCCCACGTTGACCTTTGAAGCCTGTTGCAAAGTCATTGCTGAGCTATTATTTGAGTAGCTTGAGGTAGAATAATGTTCAACTCAGCTTCCTGGAGCTGCATTTGAAATGCAATTAATTGACTGCTGTTAGTTGTCAATTAACATTTATTATCAATTAGTTCATCAAATTGATTAGTTGGCAGGACCTTAAAGCCTAAATGCACTCCTTTCCATTATAAATATGTCTATAAGAGTAAAAGCTACTCACTAATTGATGTCAAACTGAAATTGCTTATGTTGGTCAAGAGACAGAGCACATTGTTTTTTAAAATCCATATTAAATTAATTTTGCAGCAGATACATCAGTAGTAAATTATTTTAAAACTCTATCTTTGGTACATACAACTGCATGTACATCTCTTAAAGCAATTAAAGTTCACAGGTGTGATACAGGAATTGTTGGAAGCCTTTTTCCTTGTTTGAAAACCGATACTCTTTCAGACAACCAGGCTAATTCTTTATTACTCTGCCTGCTAAAATGGCTTGTAGCAAAAAATATGGCATGAAAGCCGCTCAGTTTTAGCAGATTTATTGCAAAATTATTGACGTTTCTCCCTTCCTCGCTCTCTCCCCCTTGGGCCTACCCAGAATTTGGGGGGCCATTTTTGTGCAGCAGGCATTAAGCAGAATTATTCAGGGACATCTCTTCGTGACCAAAGCACAACACGAAAAGGAATCACTAGGTCTTTCTCAAAAAAAAAAAAAAAAAAGAAGAGAGAGAGAGAAAAAGAGATTATATTTTCAGTACCTTATTCTTGCAGGCCAACAAATATTTGTGAGAACCTTATTAAAAAGATGAGAGAAGAGATATCTGGGTTAGCTTTGCAGTTTTAAATGCAATAGTTGTCTTGACTTATTTGCTCTTAATCCTGGGGCTAAGGAGCAGATAAAATCCTGAAAACTATTCCTTTAACTTTTTGTAATGCTCAAAATACCTGAGAGGGGTTATTCATTTTCATTGCCTTTGTGCAATGAGATTATTCCTGCATCCCCCAAAACTGTGACCTAAATATGGCTGAAAGACACAACATGTGACCTGCTTAGTGCTGCCTGTCATGGCCTGGAGCCACAGCAGGAACTCTATTAGTGGGAACAGCACAGATGCTACCAGATGGCCAACATATTGTCCAGAGATGACCCATGTATAATTGCAGAAAGTTCAATACATTCAGGTTTTGAATTTAATTGCATTGACCACCTTAGCTACTGCCGCAACACAATTTAATTTATTTAAGGTGGAAACTTACTTGCAGAAGGGAGGAAATATTTATGCTTTTAATATCAGGTTTTGCGTTTTGCAAACTGGAGGGAGGCGAGCCCCGTGCACGTTAGCAGATGTTTGCAGAGGTCAGGCTACCTGAATGCAGTTCAGGCAATTCAAGCAATGAGGGAACAATACAAGATTTTTTTTCCCGTTCACTTCCTGCAGTTTATTTAGATCATGTTCCATGGGACCAAAATCTGGCAGTCTTGACTCAAGCAAACAGCCCACTGGAGAGAGGAAAAATAAACAAAAGGACTCTTTTAAATATTTGAGCATGAGGGGTTTGCTCAAATAGCGACTGCATAACAAGCTGCTTAATTTTTATCTTTAAAAGATACATTTTAGAGAGGCAGCACAGTTTACCTGCTGAGGCTTTAGGCTGGGAAAGCAAACCCTTGTATTCAGTTTCTCTCCCACATGCCATGGCTGCACTGTCCCAGCACAGCCCTGCGGGTCCTACCAGGAGCCTCCTGGCTCAGACTTGGGGTCAGGACCTTCTGGAGCCGACCAGCCCTTTCCATGCAGTGCAGCACTTGGCTCTTTTCTCAGCCTCCTGTGGTGCCTCTGTTACCTTGAGCTGTGATATATTCACTTTGAGTGGGTTTTATTTGTTTTTTCTACTTCAGAAAGCCCTAACTCATCGCGATGTTGCAGTCATACGGAGTTTTTGAGCATGATGTCAGTTGTGCTTGCACATCCATGAGAAATGGCAGGAGATGGGAACTTGGCTTGCTCTTCAGGACCAAAAAGTCCAGCTGTACATGGAAATGAGCATGCAGGTCCCCAAATGAGCAAGTGAAAGGGTGCTTCGTGCTGCAAGAGATCAGGAGTGCTGACGAGGGGACCACACGTGGGGCTGGGCTGGTTTGGAGCAGATTCTGGCACGAGGGGCCTCACCAACAGATTTCCACTCGGATCCCTTCCATTTCTCTGTCTCCCATTTCCTTGCTTTACTGTATTGGCTTCCTAGCTTGGCCTGTGTAGGCCCTGTCAAATCCCAAACGTACTGAGAACTTTATTATAATTTTCCCTCAGAGTAAGTCATAGTCTGTTGAATTGCATTTATTATATTAAGCTGTTTGTCAACTTGAAGTAAGAATATTTGCAAAAGCAGTCAATCATCAATAGATGATTTAAAATCTAATGGCTTTTGGTGGGTGTATGCAATATAAACAGATAAGTTGGTGTTGAGGGATGGGCCCAAACCATAGCATATGGTTCTACATCCAAAATGTCAAGGGATGTGGGGTTTTGGCCCAGCAATGAAGGAGAAGGCCTCATTTTATATGGCTGCAGCTTCATTCTTTCCCTAAATTTAGTGCTCAAAAGTCTTGATTTGTGTGCATTGCTAGTAATACAGCAGCCTGATTTCCTTCTGTATAAAGAGGAAACTTTCTTACATACCAGAACCATCACAATAAAGAATTATTGTTTAAGGATGGGGTGTGGGTGAATATTGCTCTTATTTTTTTCCACGCTGTCTCTAATCAAATGTAATCACCACAGCATGTGTTATTGATTTTGTAATTGCTTCTTGAATGGTTTGAGCCCCAAGACTGCTGCACTTGTGAGGATGTCATTTGGGTTATATATATGAGCTAATGGGTGATGTATCTTTTTATTAGGAAAGCCCTCTAATATCTCAGTTAAACATGACTTGTCCCAGAAGGCCTGGTTGGCAACGCTTTACAAAGTGACTTGACAGAGGTCTTTCACCTATACTTCCTGTGTGGAGTTTATTTCAGATGCTTTTGTTGTTCACTGTAAAGAGGTGAGGCCAAAGGTATGGATGTTGTCCATGTAATTCCTGTGGTTATGGTATCTGAGCTGGAGCACGTGGATTTGATGCTTCAAAAACTGGCTGATAAGGTCTGGTTGGTTCCCAAAACAGGCAAATTGCCTCTGGGTGCTCACTGAATGTCATTTATTGTGTGTCTCAAGACAGACTGGAAAAGCTCCTGTTTATATGGGGTAAAAATGGGGAGGTGGATAAAGGAAGGAGACACTGCATGGAAACTGTATAGGGATATGCACACAGAATTTCCCTTTGTGGAAGGAAACAATTTTTGCAAGGATAGGGAAGGATTTAGCTTATCTTGTGTGACTTCTAGCACAGCATCACTTTCATCAACCATAAAATCCAGCTTGAGGTGTCAGTGAAGCCTGACGTGCAGCTGGGACTCAGATTTATGACAGATCTGAAGTCTTGGAGTGGGGTTTGATGAAGTATTGGCATACTGGGAATCCTAAGAGAGATCCTGCCTAGCTTGGGTGGTCTCTCCCCTCAGCATGGTGCCTGCTCTGCATCCCTGTAGTCTTGTGTGATGCCTGATCTGGTCTGGTGGCTCACAACTGCCAGGAAAAGTTGGTCCTGCTGCCCTGCCTGCTTTGGTTGTGCATTCCCATGCTCTCTCCTGCATGAGGTCTGGTCCATGTCCAACCCCTTGGTGGTCTGGTTCAGCATGAACAGCTCTGAGAAAAGCAACCCAGCAAAGAGGGTTGGAAACATGCAGCTGGGACTAGGAGCTGAGTTAGATCTCTAGCAGGAGCAGTCTATGAGGGCTCAGCTCTTGGGAAGCCTCACACTACTGATATACCTGTGGTCTGAGCTTCCTCTTCTAGAGTATTCCATGGGAATACTCAAGGTATCCTTCTGGAGGCATGAATTAACACAGAGCTCTGACCCTCCTCCTCTGAACACCTGGAACATCCTATTTTTCTTTTCCTTAGCAGCTTTCTTGTAGCTCAGTCAGAGGGAGTGAGAATGAGTTCACCTGGCTTCAGAAGTCTACATCAGAGCTCATTTGGCCTTCCTTTAAACCAAGAGGGAGAAATAGATCCTTCAAAATGCATTTCATCTGGACTGGTTTTATATCTAGTTTAGGATGAGGTTAATCCCACATTAATGGCATCTCCTTTTCTAGCCTGACTGTGAGAAGAGCCCAGCTCAGATGTCTGCAAGATAGACATCTGCATTTGGTCACATAAATCCCACCCGTAGAGCCGCTCCACTAATGTGATGAACCCAGATGAATGGCTTCAATTAATAACAACAATAATAATGTAGACTCTGCAGTCTAAATATAGAAAATAATTCCAGTTCAGTTTTTTTCAGATGTAAGCCAGATCTTTCCTTGGTGTTGGGCAGATTATTTTTGACTCAAGTGAGACTCAGGGTGAGTAGTTGATTGCAGTGGTCAGGAGCAGTGGTGGTACCTCATTTAGGCAAACTAAATAAATATGCTCTTCCTGCTGATAGGAATAGGAAAATCTTCCAAGGTGAATGTTTGGTTTTGTTCTTCTGAAGGAGATTGGGAAGCAGTGCCTCTGTTGAAGATATCCCTTGTAAAAACACAATGGTTGTAACTTTCTGTAACTGCTCGCGACCCCCAAACTTACTCTTTATTAGTGTTTCTCATTCAGCTTGAGCTGAAGCAAACAAATGAAACTAATTACTCTTGAAGTTGGGTATTGCCTTCTTGAGCTTTATGAGCCTATTTTTCTGAAATTAGAAATTGCCTAACTATGTGGAATGGTTCCAGCAAAACTGTTTCCTACAGCCACAATTTTTGCAGTCACACAAGTGTTTTGTGGGCTACCTTTGGGTAGGCAGCAGTGACATCCAGTGGCCAGCAACCTGATCACAGGTCTTCTCCCAGAACCTGTCTCACCTGGGACATCTCTTCCTTGGATAATGTTGTGAGAGCCCATTGAGGTTTAATACACTCATTCTACTCAGTGTTTTTTTCTGGTTTTTGTTGGTTTGATTTAGTGGTTTTTTTTGTCTGAGAGGTTCTAAAATCCTCAGGTAGATCTTCTCAAAAACACCAACAAGGACTATGGAAATCTACTGATTAACCACAAAAAAAAAAAAAAAAAAAGGTTTTAGATTGTTGGTTTCAACAACAATAAAAGTATTTTAATATGGTTGTCCACAGACATGGATGTCTAAATATGTGTTGAAGGACAAGGTGTGGATATTGATATTGGAAAAGTTTGCCCTCCTTTGGATTCTCTACAGAGAGAATACAAAAAGCTTATGGAAAATGGAGCACAGCAATAGAGACCCTGCATACATTGTTTTAGTATTAACTTATTTATTTTCAAGGTAGTGAGCCTGATCCCAAGTGAGTCAGTTCATCTCAGACTAAGAATGAAACTGTGGTTTTTCTTTTTAATTCCTAAGAACAAGCACGTTCAGGATTAGATCTACAGTTATGCACCTCTAATTGCAGGAAAATTGGTTGAACTGGTGGTGCATGTTCAGATGACTTGGGCCACTGCCATGTTCACATGGTCTCTGAGCCTTTCTAAACCAGGGACCCATGGTCCACCTTAACTTTAAATAGTTACTCCTTTCAGTTATGTCAGCTACTTAAATTTATTTGCAGACAGTCAATTCATATTGATCATAACTCGACCTTTCAGTGACCTTGAGCAAAGGTACTCTGTGACTGCTATAGATATTGTGATCAATACTGGAGAGCAATTGACTACACCTAGTTACTGATAAATGAAGTTTGAAAAAAAATTTAAAAGTACACTGTTTTCAGAAACAAAGATAACTGCTCATTTAGTCTGCTGTTTGTGAAGGTTTAATATTGATACATGAAGTTATAATGACATCCTTGGGCATTCTCAAATGGTGGAAAACAATAGGGTGCAGAGTCACTGTGGCACATTAAGGAGGAAGAATCATTAGTTCCCAACTTCAAATAAGAAATTTCATGATATTTATGACAACAACACTGAGAACAAACACACTTAGCAGTGCTCATTGGAGAAGGCTTGTATCAAACTGTGCCTCTTTTCTTTATGTGTGAGCCAGGTCTAGTGAAATAAAGCACTGCATTACCGTGCACAGAACAAAGCCTTTAGTACCACTTATTCTGCTTTAGCACCACTCTCCTTTGCACATTTGTGCCTGAATTAAATTGAGCATCCCCAGGTATAACCAACTGTAATCATGAGGAAGAGATCACTATGGTCTCAGCACATCTGCTACACATTGATACCCCTCCCCACACTGCCTGAAGTTGAAAGGGAAGATGCGAGGGAGGTTTTCCCCTGATATTCCTCTCACTTAGCTCAGAGTCCCACTGAGCAATGGGAGCTAAGTACCAGCAGCTGAGACAGAAGCAAATGAAAGTCCATTGGCAAAATGGTAGCAGGCTGCAAGGGAGGGTGGCTTTACCCCAAAATATACTGGTTTCTGAGCAGAATAAACCTCTCCAATGTGTGTCTGGGTGTGGGGTGTGATGCCCACAGGATGCTCTGGGGAAGTGGGAGCAGCAAAACTCACAAAGGTACAAGTGAAGCTCACCCCTACCAGTGGCCCTCAGCTCACTTTCTGTCAACGCTGCTTGCCACACAACCTGGGTCTGGCATTTTACATGTTTTGGGGTTTTTTAGGAGTTAATTTCTACATGTGTGACATTCTTTACAAAAGAAATTAATTAAATGGTGGGACGGTTCTAGCTACACAAATCAGAAACAGGAGGGGAAACGTTTTGCAGGCACAGACCTCCCATGGATCTCCCCGTGCTCTTCCGCGCTTCCCCCAGGCGCTTCAGCTCCTCTGCCCATTCCTAAAGTTAATCTCCTGATCACATTTCTTCAGTCCCATACAGAAAGTGTGCCTTTTCTTTTTCTTCCCCCCCAACTTCCCTGTTTTTTTTTTGTAGAGACAGTGTCTTCCTGCAGGCTCCCTCTATGTGAGACTCTTCAGTCAAGCTATTTATTAATAAACTGGTGTTTTCAGTGAGCTGGCACATCAATACAGCACAGAGTGGTTCAGTTAGCCAGCATTCTGGGAAATCCTTTGCTCTATTGAAGAACTGTAAATCTCCATTATTGCTTTCCATAGCACAAATAAAGAATTGCCTCTTACCTTCGCCGCATTCTCTTTGTTAATTTTTAAGGGTGAATGCATGCATAGTCCCTAGCAAAGAGGATCTGCTGGTGCCTAGCCTGGATACAAGGCATTTATTGAGTTTTGGGTTGGTTACTTTTTGGTATAGCTTCAGCTGTTACCTGGAAAATCAGCCACAGCAAAGGGAAGCCAGGGTGAGCACAGCAGGAAGCAATATTGAAACGCTGGGATGAAAATAATCATCAAGACTTTAGGATTTTTTCCAAAACGAGCCCAAACTGGAGGCTTTGCTGATTAATCCATGACTGATTGAAGAGGTATGTCACCTGCTACTACATGGCAGCACATCCCATCACATTACAATTGCCTGCCTGGAGTCATTATGGTGTATTACATCCTTTTGTTATCAAACTGTGTCATGTTGCATCACAGTCAGGAGCAGCCGGATGGAGACGTGGCTGACACGTTGCCTGTAACAGATGCAATGAGACATAGCTTCCAAAGCACATACCTGCTTTTAGTCAAGGCTCAATTTGCTCTGAGTGTATTTTGACATATCTAGAGAGGGTTTGAAGTCTCAGGTAATCCCCTTCTGTGTTTTCCAGCTCTCACTCCAGGCACAAGTCTTTCTGTTGGACCAGGGAGAAATGCAAGCTTTAAATGTCTTGTCTTGTTGCAGCATCATCAAATGGGTATGAAAACTTGCTTAGTCTAGTTAGTGCAATAAATACATGATATCTGGGAACATTAAGCACTCTGGGAAGGTTCTTTTTAAAGCATAATCCCAAAAGCCTAAAGAAATAAAAAGGACTTCTAATTCCTCTTTAAAAAATGTGTAAGAATGGAGAAACTGTGGTAAAAGTACCAAGACTGGGCTTCCAAACTACTAAGATAGTGAAATTACAAAAGCAAAAAAAAAATAAATCTCATATTAATCTTGAATTAAAACAAGTTTTTAATATGAATTCATATGACATTCATGGCATGCCAAATGAATTCTTTATGATCAGAGCCACTGCAATCAATACTAAATGAATTCATAATAAGATACTTAAAATAAAGTGTTACCACAAAAAAAAAAAAAAAAAAAAAAAAAAAAAAAATAAAAGGCCATCATCAAAACTACAGTCTAAATAAAGCCCAGCAAGATGGTGCCAGCTATGAAAGTCAATGGTAATGTTTTATTCTTTAGTTTGACCTCTTTCTCTCCCTCTTGTTGTTATATTCATACCAATCTTCTTGAAGGGTGAGATGATGGTGTGAGAGGTGCATGGTGTGGGACAGTGGCAGAGTCAGGGACAGCAGAAAGGAGAGGCTGATGGATAGGGATGAGGATGAAGAAACACTAAGGTGATATTAACAAGAATGGCAGAAAGTGGGAAGGGAAAAAGAACAAAACCATGAGAGGCAGATGGACAGGGCACAAAGAAGGAGAAGAGGGTCACTCTAGTAGAGGCTGGTGGGTGATGGGAAAATTAATGTTTTATAGGAAATACTACTTCCAGAACTTTTTTGTTGGAGGTGGGTTTTTTAGTTGCTTTCTTTTTTTTTTTTCCCCTTCCTATGAATTAATACTTTAATTGCCTAATTTCTTATAAATCTTCTGGACCTCAAAAGCTGGAAGCTAAAAGTGCAAGTTAACCTAGTAGAGGCAGCAACCCAGGAGCACAAGTTCCTCTGTACTTGGGCAGTCTGTCAATATCTGTTTTGCTATGGGTAGACTTATCAGGTCAGGAAAAAACACTTTTCAAAGAATGTCTGCAAGGAAATCCTCTGCAGTAGGTGCATTACCTGCCTGGAGCTGTCATGCAACTTCTGAAGGAAAAGGAATTACCTGTGCTGTACTGGTATAGCTGACAGCTAAATCTGCCCTAATCTGCCTTAATTATACTCTTCAGAACAGGGTCTTTCTGGTGATTTGAGGGCAGGAGGTTCAGCAGGGAATAAGAGTCAACTGCTTTCCCTTCTAGTTAGAATAGGGGGGAATTAGCAGGATGACATTAGGAGAGTTTCTAAATATCTTTCCTGCCAATATTTGATTAGGGACTTTAATTTCATTAGACAAACTGATTTTTTCATTAGCCAAACTGATTTTTTCATGCATTGCTCTCTCCTTTTAATGTGTAAATTACATGGGATTTGACTCTCATTACTCCATTGATATGGGTGATGCCTTCAAACGGACACTGGTGCCGTGCTCAGGGATGGGTCTCCTGCAAAGAGCTGCTTTGTGCTTTGCTTTGGGAAGAGGTTCTGTAAATACCCAGTTCAGCATCCCCTTGCACACTGTTTGGTGGGGGAGAAAATCCCAGCACCCGACCTCGGTCTCCTGGTTGTGGTATGAAGTAGGATTTCATCACACGAAGCACATTTCAGGTAAAATTGTGGGATGGAGATGATGGAGGACACAGTTCAACACATGTGCCCATTTAGAACTTGAGCAGTTTAGTTGCAATGATTTCAGGGCAGCCTTTGCTTCTCCAAATCAAGACGACCATAATTTGATATCTTTTGATAATACTAATTTTGACCAGTTGCGTCTCCATGTCTCATCAGTTTTTTAATAATATTTTCACCATTTTAAACTACTTTAACTGAAAAAAAAATGAAGTATCTAAGCAATGACATGGAAAGGTATTTAAAAATTATTTTTTCTGAGTTTATTTGGGGTAAAATGAAGTTGGAAAAGAGAAGCCAGATGAAGTTTCCAGGTACTTCTGTAATTATGAATGAGCAATCTCAGCTACAGTTCTAAAGTCTGGATCATAGTCGTCGTGTTCTTTGCTGCCTGGTGCTGTATATGCCCAATAAAACATTGGGGGATGTAACTGTGCTGGTATTAAGCATATGAGACAAAATTAAAAAGAAAATATTTTAGTTCCAGAGGCACAGCAGTTGAGGCTGAGATACCATTAAACCTCATACATGAAGCTGAACCGATCCTTGTTTTACTGGCTCCTCAGAAAATACAGGTGCTGAAGGAAGAGAGCCCAGTTGTTATTGCCAGATGAAACTCTCTGCTTGGAGTGGAAAAAGTAGGATTTAAAGCAGTGTTTGCTGTTGTTGCATAGCTTTTTAAAAGGAAAACATGAGCTTTTATTATTGAGGCGGTTGTGGGAACACCCATCATTTTTATAGGCTTTGGTAAATAATCATGTTGACAAAATTTCTATAATTGTTTTGAAAGTATTTTTAATAAAAAGAGCTCATTTTGAGTGATGTTGAGTAGATATGTTCAGAACAGAAGTAGAGGGAACTTTGCTATTTCTTTTTTTTTTTTATTTTTAAATTTCAAGCCAGTTCTATGTTGGGAAAGGCTGAACCAAGCATCTCAGCAGAGGTCTGGGTGATGTTGTTCATTGGAAAAGCCAAGGAAAGTCAAGGTCTCTTGCTTATTGAAGTGATTAACTATAGAGCATTAATACATGTTGCAATATTTCATGGTTTAGCCAGATTGTAACGTTCTGTTTTGTCAGAGTTCTTAAAGGTTGGATTCTGGACTCAGGTCTTTGGTGCCCGGGAAAAAAAACTAATCCATTTATGGAAATACTTCAGTTTAAAGTTTCCAAATGTTTGTGAGTTCTCAGGGAATAAAAGTCAAATTTGGATTATAAGAAATGAGCAGAATTTCTCAATCAAAAGCTGTTTTTCTGCACTGTCATTTACGTTTTTGCAGATTCTCTACGTCAGACAAAATATTTTCCTCCATGTTATATAGTAGGTATGGGTTTATTTATACTAAATATAACATCATTATATAATAAGTTTTCTTGGAGTGCTTGGTACTGTACAAACCACAAAAATTTTTGCTCCAGTGACCTTGTAATATAAAACTGAGGGAGCAATCACATTGCATTATGTGCCAGTGTGGTGAAATTAGTTTTGCACTGCCTAGGCAAAAGGATCTCCCTTGTCATCCAAATTACAGGACTGGGGCCCATATGTATGCACTCTGCCTGTTTGTTTATGCCATATGAATGGTAATACCAGGAAATATTTTTAAGGGTTGATGTCCCTTTTCCCTCTGCATTTGTGGGTTTTGTTGGTTTTTTTTTAAATATTTCTCTCCTGAGTAAAATGTGTCCATTCAACAGAGTTGAAATGAGTTATGTTAATCTTCCAACATAAATATGAAACACTTTCAGTTGTTTTGCTGTCATTAGTTGTCCAGCTAAAATGCAGAGACCAATTTACAGGCAAGTCTCATAATAAAGTGTTTGTTGAGGTGAGGTACACAGGAAAAAACATGAATGTTTGGCCAAGGATTAAGAATGAGCTTTAAACTTGCAGAATTTCTTCTTCATTGACTTTTCCTTAAATGCAGACTTATTTTTGTTTTATATAATTCAAAGCTCATGCAGCCCAAAGAGGGAGATTTTCTAGCGGTGGGGAGTGAGCTTTCTGAAAATCATCATGATTCTCTTCTTTGAAAGGAGTAAGCAAGAATCAATTTTCTTAACTAGAGAAGTTGGCTAAGCTGAGGGTTCATCTAGAGCAGGGTGAACTCTTAGAGAGCTACCCCAAGAAATGAGAGAGACACAAAATTATTGTGACTTCTTCTTTCAGCTGGAGCCTGGGAGGAATATGTGGGACAATCACAGAGGATTTCATGAGCTTTGCCTTCAACAAATCAAAAGATGCATGCATTTTTCTAAGCAAAGAGTTTTCAATAGCTCATGGAATCACAGAATGGTTTGGGTTGGGAGGGACCTTAAATATCGACTCATTCCAACCTCATTGCCATGGGCAGGGACACCTTCCACTATCCCAGGTTGCTCCAAGCCCTGTCCAACCTGGTCTTGGACACTTCCAGGGATCCAGGGGCAGCCACAGCTTCTCTGGGCAACCTCTGCCAGGGCCTCACCACCCTCACAGAGAAGAATTTAATCTGTATAGCAAACCTAAACCTCCCCTCTTTCAGTTTGAACCCATTACTCCTTGTCCTTGCCCTACCCAGGTACTTATTCACCAAAATACTCAGCAGGGAGCTGTTGCAAAGACCCAGTTGACCAGGAGGACCACAAAGACACGTTGAGTAACCCGTATTACCCTCTCCAAATGCCACTTCCCTGCTGGCTGGGAGATGGATTTTGTGCGTGGTGGAAGTGTGGACAGGCCCCACCTTCTGCCCCTGGGGAAGCTGTTGGGTTTCCCTGAGCCCAGAGGATTCAGCCCTGCAGGCCTTTTCCTCCAGTTTGAGGCATCTGATATCGATATTGATGTTTTTGGTGAGGCCAGGGCTCTCTAAGGCACGTATCCCACCAGGCTCCATGGAGTCTGCACTCCATGGAGATGTATAGGCAGAGATGGAGGGCAGCCAAGAACGGCTGCTGCTCAGGAGGGCTGTGCTATGGAATGGCTTAGATTGGTTTCAGGGCCTTCCTTTAGCTAATATTTGTTACTTTTCCATGGAAAATAGGAGTAGGCTTGCGTTTCAGGCTTCTTTTAACCTCAGATCATCTGGGTTTCATAGGTACTGGTCATACCGTAAGCTTAAATGTTCTTTTTCTCACATGTTCCCTTTCAAGCAGAGTCAAGGCAGATTTTTATTTTTAAACATTTGGAGTTTGTTTTCATAAAGTTTCTCCAATCAAGACAGTATCCAAGCCATCTTGGTTTGTCGTCGTACATCCAGTATTACTACATTAGCTCTTAATAAAGAACTCATGCAAAAACCAGATTCCCTTCACACTAACTACAGAAACATGTTATGGGAATGTGACCATAGAGCTCTGTGGAAAATGATATTACTTACAGAAGATTTGTTGTCACATAACAGCCTGCTCATCTGCTGATTACTATCTTGCGTTTATTATGCATCTTCCTTTGTGCAGTGATACTTTCAAAAGTGTTTAAAATCTCTGCAGTAAAACAAAATAATTTATAAAATAAAATCCCGACATGCCTCTGCTAGCATCGAGCTAAATCCAAACTAAAAGCAAATTTATACATATGCTGTATATTAAGCTTAACCAGGGTAACGCCCCTTTCCTTTGGTTTTTGGAAAAGAGTCCCACATTGTCACATGTAAAGGGACATTTCAGCACTGATTTTCATTTTCATGAGATTAAAAGTGAAACATGTAACCACAAAGCTGGTTTATGTCATCCCCTGTTGGAGCCAGCAGTAATGCCAAAAATTAGATATTTGATAGGTTTGTGAGAGAAACAGATGCAGGAGGGATGCCATTCCCACAATTTTAAACTCCTTCTTATCTTTAAGCTAAAAAGAACATTCCAGATGAAGAAAATCTATCTTATTGGCTTTAGAAAATAGGGGAATAAAGTTGCCAAAAAAAAAAAAAAAAAGGAATAAGAAGAGAAGTTAATTTAAAACCAATGTCAGTCTTAGGGAATTGTAAACCATAATTGAGAGAGAGAGTGAGTGTGTGTGTGTATTCATATATGTGTGCACATCTACAAAATAAATAGGCTGAGATGGGGCATTTCCCTTCCTTTTTGATCTGTTTAATGCAGCCTGCAGTCTCGCTTTGGCTTTTTTCAACACTTTTGGGTGCAGAAAGATGGGGGACAGTAAAAACCAAGGGAAGAATCTCTCCCAAACATATACCAAATAAACTCAGTGAAAGCATCCAAAAAGTATTCTTTCGGCTTTTTGTTTTGGAAGCAGTTTGTATGTCCCTGTTCTTTTAATTTCATTCTGCCAGCTGTCTGCTAAACAAATCTAGCCAGGTGGGGCTTACAACCCATGACTAAAAAACCTACTAGTGCAGCTGTCCAGCTTGCCTGGAGGAAGAATTCTAACAAATGGCAGGAATGAAAAGATTGGTTTTGTTTTCAAGAAAGTAGCTATGGTACCTTCCTTGCTTCGTTGTTGGTTTGTTGTTTTTTTGTTCTGCTTGCTTCAGTTAACTCATGGCCTCCTAAGGTTTTACAGAGTAATGGAAAATCCACTTCCGTGGTTCATCATTTAACGTGGTATTGCTTGGATTTCTTTCTCTCCCGCTTTTTTTTTTTTTCCCTGTAATGATTTTTTTTTCTGTGTTAGAAACATAGGGCAGCTGCTTTGAGTGTAGCTAAATGTAAAATAATCCGACACTTTCCCTGCAAAAGCACTGGTAAGCCATATAGTAGCTTAGCTGGATTTTTAAATATTCAAGAGTTGAATATATAACTAGTGAAGGGTGGTGGTTGGTATTGTTTATCCACAAGCTGGGGACAGAACAGGCTTCTTTGCACTGCTTCATCAATCGACCTCAACTGTGATTTTCTAGTCAGCAAATGAGTGCTTCATTTTCTGTGTCTGTGTTGAGCTAAACAAGAGCTATGCTAAAAATTACCAAACCGCCATCTGATCTATAGTTTCAGCAATAGAAGATTAGCATGTGAGCCACTGAGACACCTTCCCTCACTCCTGCCAGAAAAAGGAATGTGTGAAAGGTGTTTGTCACCAACTCCACTTAGGGAATTCAACTGAAAATCTCCCTCTGCTTTTTGTTGGGTAACAGCCCAAACAAAAAATAATTGGTTTTTGGCCCAATCCTGCCTCCTTTGAAGCTGGTGACGTCTTGTTCTTTTGACATCCTTGGTGCAGGTCCACGTTGACTGAGAGTGATCTGGTGGAGTGATTTGCTCAGTGAGGAGTTGAGGGCTTTTGGCACTTCTCAGGTATCACTCTGGTCTCACGGGTCCCAACTTTAAAGGAACACATGGCATTAACACCTCTCAGAGTCCGGGTGGTGCCTCACAGTAAAGCTGCAATACAGGCTTTGGGTTTGGTCCAGAGCTAGTAAAGTATCTGTGCTTATGTGGGTGTGTGAACAGTGCTGCTGAAGTCAGCGGAGCTGTTTTGACCAATTACTGCTTATCTAATGATAGAAAATTTCAAGTAAGGTTAGGACTTTTTGGATGGACACGCTAGTCAAGTGACTAAGTGCTTCAAATGAAGTGTGTCTTTAATTGCTGAACTGAAAAAATCCACATTAAATTCTTGTAGACTTGATTTCAGTGACTTATCTGTTTCCTTATTAGTGTACAAACAGATCTGCTAAGCAACATGTGGAGGTACAAACTGGGTCCTAATGATTTTCCCAAGACAAACAGGTGCCAGGCCCAAACACACCTCACTGAATGATTAGACCTTCCTTTAGGAGGCAGCAAGTTGCACACAATGCAGTGTGTCAGTGCTTGCCATTTTTCCCTTTCTGTTTGCCATCTTCACAAGAAAAAGCGGGCGCAAAAGGAACGTAACGATGGTTTCCACACCTCTCTGTACCAAGTTCTCTGCACCCACAAGCCAGAGGGTTCAGATAACATCCCCTTTACGATCAATTTGGGAGATTGAGACCTGTCTCTGCAGATGGGATGGGGGAGCAGCAGACTCTGCCTGGGCTGCTCAAGTCAAAATGGCATGGAGCACGGGCAGGCATGGCCAGATTGCTGTTGCAGGCGCCGTTATTTCCTTTTGTTGTATAACAAGGCATGAGTGATATTGGTTTGGGGTGCTCACAAGCCAAGAAAAAAGAAGGCCAATTTTTCATGAGGAAATTGAAGTGCTGATGCAGAACTAACCCTCACGGTTTGTTGTTATTTAATGAAGAAGCAGTGAGTGGGGGATTTTTGGCAAAACTTGGTGTGTAAGCATAACAATTGCAGTGACATTATTGAGCACACAATGGAGTAACAAAGGTACTTAAATGCTACGATTAAGGACTGTGTTAAGATTCTATGAAAGCAAAAAAATGTGTCTGTGTTATTCTCTAACACCATATAGAAATATATTAACTTCATTCATATTTTTTCCTGAACCTGCAGTAGGTTACTAGAATGACTGCAGCAATATCCCTGGAATTAGCTCCTTTCAGTGATATTAGAGTCTCTGGACATTGTTATCAGCCTCAGTTTTTTTACCTATTTTTCTTTATTGTTAGGCAATGGCAAATGTATATATTACAGTAAAAAAGTATTATGTTCATTTCCTATTTCTATTTGTGAGAACAATGTCAGGTTCTGAAGACCTGCACAATGTACAGAAGATATATATGTCTATGAAATAGCAGGATAATATTAGGAAAGCTGAGCCTTGAGAGTAATTTGCCATAAATTATTTTACCTGGTATTATAACAACTTCTTAATGTAAAGGATTTTCTGGACTTGCGGTATTTGTACAAGAAGTTCTGTTTTATAAAAGAAAAGGAGAAGTGTTGAGAGGTCAAAAATACTATATTGCAGCTTTTCTTTAATTTTCCATACATTTTCAAATGTGATTCTAAATACAATTGGCTATTACACTGGATGAGCCTGTATGAGCTTGGCTTTGGGAGAGGAGAGCCGTACTGGGTTTTGCTAAACCCACCACCATGGCCATGAGAGCAGCACTTTGCTTCTGCAGCCCATGAACAGAAGATGGGAGACCCAAGAAAGCTCCAAAACACTGTGTGGGATTACACCAGTCTAGTCAGTGAGCCCTGGTGCCAAGGGTGTAATGTAATATTATAACCATCTGCTGTCCAAGGCCGTTATCCCAGTGGCTCCTGGACACCACTCACCCTCCTCATCATGGCAGCAGCGTGTCACCATGGTATCTGGAGCACGAGGGGGAGGTGGCAGAAGTGCAAGTGACACAAAAAGGCTCTTGAATTGTAGAGACCTTCTCCACTTCTACGCTGTTCGCTGCTCAGTACAAAAATGGGTTCCCATTACAGCCTCCATATAATCCAGGCAAGCATAGCTGTTCCAAGGCTGTAATCTCCCTGGAATGCCTGAGAATGGGAACAATTGGCCAACTCTCATGGTTTTAATATGCTGTTCACCTAATTTGGTGACTGAAAGTTTCCCATGGTCAACACTTTTTTTTTTTTTTTTTTTTTAATTTTACACTTATCTGCAGTGCTTATAATATTTTTTTTTTTCCCATCAGGACTCAAGTTTTTAGAGCTACAATTTTTCTTTCACTCATATATGCAGAAATATGAGGCTGATCCTCATGGAGACATCCTCCATCTGTCCCTTTTCCATTGATTGCAATGTGCTGGAAGCCACAGAACTTTCAGTAAAGAAAGATATTCCAATTGCTGAGGAACAGGTCAGAAGTCAGGAAAAGAAATGTGAGATGTAAGATTGAAATAAAGTTTGACAAGGAAGTCTGAAGATAAAAACAAATGTAGTGGAACAGTGGACAAATAATATCCTATGGACTATGAGGAACAGGAGAGGGAAAAGTATTCCAAGATACTGAACAAAGGTTGGAGGACAGGAATTGAACAAGAGTGGTAGGAAACTTTGGTGACAAGGTGGGACTGTGACTGTGGGACTGAGACTGGATCTACAGCAAAAGGCCAGTGGGAATGATATCTCTCAGGATCCCATGTGAAGTAAATGAAAACCTGCAACACTAGCCAATAGGGATGAATTTTGGGCTGGAAATGAAGAGGCATGGATGTGATTTATTAAAAGCTAGTAGCTAATGATTTTTTTTCAAGTCATATATGAATTCATTTTCTAGAGGAGGGAAGAGGTTTAAAGGGTAAAATTGTTTCAAACACTGAATAGATCAATAAATATGGGTACTTCAAATACTGGTAATATCTTAACATCTGAACATTTCTCTGTCTGAAGAGATTTTGAGTTTAAGCCGGTAAATAACATGGATTCCAGCCACTCTGACCACTTCCTGTGGGGATAATCTGCAGGTCAATAAAGAGATAATGTTAGTATCTACTTGCTTCACTATTATGCAGAATTAAAATAAAGCTTGATGCAGAATTTGATGAGGGCAGGAGTGAGCAAGGCCACAAAAAAGCAACATCACTCCTGTATTGCAGGAGTACAACACTTTCAAGAGAGGAAATTGAGAGGGTGAAGAGGAGAGAGACCAAAGGAGAGTCTCAGGAAGGGGTTAGATAGATACATGGATGAAGTTCAAGAGAGGAGAGTTATAGGAAGTTCAGTGGATAATATCACTGGAAAATGGCAAAATCTGCTGGAAAAACTCTTGGACTAAAACATTAGGCTCAGATTCAATTAACCCTGTTAAATGAGTTATTTAGTGATTGTCATATACCTTGAAGTGGTTGCATTTGTCATATCTGCTCAGAAAAACCTTTCTCACCAAAACCGATTCCAGCCTTTTTTTCCTTCCTTTTTTGAGTGCTACACATTTCCTTGGTAAAGAGGTATTGTTATCTGTGATTAGAAAAGAGGCTTGCCTGTAGTCCTCAAAACACTTTGCCATCCCCATGATGAATAAGTCGTCCCTTTAACAGTTCTTTTTATCTGCTGGGGCTACTTGTGAAGGCCACTTTGAAATTCCAGCTGTGGAGCATCAAGGTGTTGCCAAGAGCAAGGAGGTATGAGCAGGCAAATCTGAGATGTTGCATTCAAACCTTCACTCTTTCAAAGGTGTCACTTCAAGGTGGTGATTATGGTTTTTAAAAGAGGAATAGCTCTGAAAACTAGTTATTTTAGAGTTATTCTGTCATGTCAGCTAACCTGAGCAAAGAGAAGTCTGCTGTCTCCAGGACAGCTTGAAAGGCTCTCTCAGGATGAGTCAGAATTGTGTTCCTTGTCAAACACCAGAACTGATATCTCCAAGGCATGCAGGAAGATATGTTTAATCATCTTCCTTTTTTTTGTTTGATCTTTGGTTCTTTCTTTTTTTTTTTTTTTTCCTTTTCTTTTATAGTCCTGAAACACTCAGTTGAGAAACTCTGACAGGTCTGGAATAAAATTAAGAAATTCTGCCTCTCCAATTCTCATCCCAAAAAACACCTGTTAAAGGAAAATAAATCGAGTTATATGCCAGCATTCTCCATTTGTTTCTCATGTTCTGCATCAGGTAATCCATGTAGATATTTCCTTCCACCTGCTTCAAGACCTCATCTTTCGGCATTTTAGCATTTCCCACATTTCCCATTCTTGAATCATCTCCTCCCTCCTTCCCCATAGAAAATGAAAACAAGAAACTGTTGAGTAGAATTGAAATCTGGTGGAAAAAATACCCCATGCTTTCATTCTCTTGTTGAAATATTTTCCATTTCCTAAAGACTCTCCAGATTTCCTTTGGCATGTGAGCTTCCAGGATTTCTTTTCCACTCAGTGTATTAACTTTGTTTTTTTGCATGTTATCATTATTTTTACCAGCATGTGTAGCACACATTTCCCACTTTACAATGGCAGTAAATACAAATGCAGAAATTACACTCTCAGACAAATTAAGAGAAATAAACCCTAGCAGGTCCTGAACCAGCCAGTAATCATTCCTGCATATCCTCTATTATATCCCCGTGTACCCCCAGTACATTTCCACATCACACAGGTGGAAGTGTGAAGCTGAGGCTCATTTAACAGTATGAATTTTCCCAATGTATCACAATTACAGGAACACCTGTGCTTCATAACTTTCTGCTGATCCACTGTGAAAATTCACAGTGTGTTTAGTAACCAAACCATCAATATGCTTTGTCTCCTACAGCGTGTGGATTGGGATGACGGCTTTAGTTCCTCCTTAAAAAAAAACCAAGACAACCAAAACCAAAAACCAAACAAACCAAAAACTGATAGAAAATATAGCTGATGCTCATGTTGTGGGCTGTGCTCACTCTTCCCCACTGTGGCAGATCTTTATTGTGGAACATCTTCAGTCTGCCCTCACTGAAGGTTGGCAAACCCCAGCCTGTGAAACTCAATGCATTTCTTTTTTTGACTTTCTTTCATTGCCTGAGTATGGCACAAAGACCAGTTTGTGTTCATGACTCATTGCTTTCTTGAAAGTGTGTCAAATTCACTGTCACGTGAGTCAGGCACCTTCAGCACACTCCATGTGGCTCTGCTAGACTGTCCTGTGGAGCCACCCCAAGCTCCTGCCAAGGGATGGTCTTGGCCTGTTCTCGGCGTGGTTTGTGCCCACTCGTTCTGCCTAGCTTGGCTTGGCTAGGCTAGGCTGATTTCTACCAGCCTACCTAAATTTTTTCATCTGATGGAAAAAATTAATAAATGGCAATGGAAGACAAGCTATGGTTTTTATGTGAAGGATCAAGTAATATCATGGAATAAAAATGCTTGAGGCACTCCTGAGGCTTGAATAGCAGGAGTTTTGGTGAAAGGTTTTACAGGGATCTCTACCGAAAATAACCGCAGCTGCTTTTCTGATTTCTCTTTTAGCCTGTTCTATAAAAGATAATTTGCTTTGTGTGTGGTCCTGTGGCCCAAAAAAGAGTCTAAGACTTGGGAAGCAGGTTTCCTCCATGATGTGACCCAGCACTGGAGGAAGGTGTTTTTTGGTGATGTAGAGATGCTGCTGAGTGATTTAAACTGTTGTGGTGATGGACAGAAGCTGGCTATGATTCATTCAGATTTTTAATTGGGGAGATGGAGGTTAAAAAGTTCTGTTCCCTGCTTTGAGTTTAGATGGAAAATGGGCTTTGTGATCCCATTTAACTGATGTTTGCATCATCTGGGCAATGTGATCCAAGTGCTTCTCCTTCAGTTCCCACACCAAGAGGTTGGCTGAAGATGGCAGATTTCCCATCCATTGAAAACAGACTGTCTGAGAAAGAAGAAGATAAAATCATGTCTGCTGCTGTTCCAGAGTGGAGCTGCGATGTTTCTAGGAGACTGCAGTCTTGGACACTCAGTTTAAAGATAACCTAGATTAATCTTATCAGCTTTTAATGACAATTGGGGATTTGTGTCTTCTGTGATGTGTCACTCTTGAAAACAAATCTTAGGTTTATGAGTCACTTGAAATTCTGTGATATTGGGTAAAAAAATCTAACCCTTGATAGCTGTCAAATTTATATTTCCATTCTCTTTGTGAACTGTTACAAGTCTTTGTGCTGTATCTCCACTTTCACTGATGTTCCTTTCAGATAGAAGCTCATCTTCCATTTGCAAGTTCCCATAATACACAATCCCAGTAAGCCAACTTCTGCCTTTCCCACTCTAATCTCAGTGAAGTTTCTATCATCAAGAAGACTGTGGCCTCCTGAATTATTTTCCTGGATCCTTTCTGGATACTCCATGTGTGGTTCTGTCCTTGAATGAACTCAGAGAAGGAGATGCCCCTGTTTTCCCTTTTCTATGAGGCAGAATAATGCATATGGTGTGACACAGGTGTGTAGAGGGGTCTGAAAATTAATGTGCTTTGAGGTCCTTGGATTAAAATCATATAAGTGAAAAGTAGTTGAAAGTCATTTTAGTGTCCCAGTGGGTCTGGCATCCTTTTCTCTCCCAGAAAGAGATTTTCTGTCTGCAAATCTCATGTTTCCAGAATTAGATTAGGGGTGTCAGATGTGCATTCTTGGGGCCTTCTGACCCAGATTAACCCTGGAGTACAAAAATTTGATTGTATAGTTGCAAGAACAGAACAAAAATATACCCACAGTGGTCTATCAATAAATGTAGGAGGCTTTTATAGAGCACATTCAAGAGAGGGTATTGAAGGTATCTGTAAGGTAAATGTAGAGAGACTGTGTGCCACAAGGATAGACCCTGTGGTCAGGGTCAGGAAAAATAATGTGAATTCAGGGTAAAGTCACTGATTTGAAGATCAGGGATATTTGTGGGATTTTTTTTTTTTTATTATAAAAGCCCCACCTTTCAATGATGGTACAAGACGATAATGGAAACTCTTTTAAGAAAGACAGGTACCAAATATGTAAAAAGTTTTTTATGACATGACTTTCCACTTTTCCACTTCCTAAATAGCTAGTGGCAGAAGATGAGGAAGCCCAAAAATGAGGCTGAAGAGATATCCCATGTCTGAGCCATAATCAGACCTGCTAGAGCTAAAAGCCATGACCAATTGTTTGTCCTGCTTCTTGTCTGTGCTTGGACCTGTGATTATAGAGAAGCCAAGGCAGTGGTGGAAGGCAGACTGCAAAACCTGAAGGAAATAATTTCTTATGAGATGTTCAAGAGCAAATATAGCATGAAACAGTATCTCATAGGTAAACTTATGTTCTTGCCATCTGGAAATAATAATATGCATCTTCACAAGAGAGTTTTGGATATACAGCTTTGTTGATTTCTTTCTTAACAAGGGTGGAGTTGTTTCTGAGATCAGGGACCATTTCACTGCTGTGAAATACCTATTTCTGTTAATATGTTTGCTGTGCTAAGTAATCATAACTGTACTCCATTGCTACATCACTGTTCTAATTTAGTATTTGCATTAAAATTCAGTTTGTAAAGTCTTGGAGTTGAAGCTGCAGCTTAATGCTCAGTCAGGATGGTGAACAGTTGGATTCAGCAGAGATTTAATTCATGTCAAAGGAAGCTGAACCTGAGTGTGATGTGGAAACTGGCTGCTGTTTGGACTGGTTGCTTGTTCATGAATGCACTCATGTTATTACATGTTCAGAAAAAAAGAAGGAAAGAAAGCAAAACAGGAGAACACTTAACGTTCCTAAAGTAGTTTCCTCAAATTTCTCTGCAAACAATGTAAAATAACAACCTAATAATTTTGTATCTTAATCATGTTCAGTAAAGAAGTCCTTTAGATAATTGGCACTGCCTCTGTACTAGGCCAAACTTTCTTTTAAGTTACAAATACTCACAAAAGGTTTACATTATAAGGAGCTGCTTTGGAGATGTGCAGATTTAGTTTGTAAGTACAAAGTGAACATGCAAATTGCCTTATCTTGTGGGATTCACAAACAACCATCATTCAGATTGATTTAATACATAGCTTTTTATCTTTAAAAGTGTTAATTAGAAAATAGGGACAGTTCTCTGAGCACTTAAGAGTAATAAATAGATCAAAACAGCATCCATGCTTCTGTGATGGAACTTCTGAAGACTTTATAAAGGGATTAAACCAATTGTCAAAAAGACCACAGTATACATATTTAATAGTGCTACCAAGCTACAATTACATTTTTAGGACTCTATTTGCTAAGCTTTTAAACACTCATTATACAAAAATTAAAAAAAAAAAAAAAGGAGAGAGAGAAGAGAGAGAGAGGGGAAAAAAAGGGATTTTCAGAACTTTACCACATAACTTGGGATTGCTATGGCAGTAAGCTCTGCTCCAGGTCTGGAGTGACACAGCTGTGTTCAAGACATCCTGGTTTTCATTTAGCATGAGTTGTTCAACCATGTGAGAAAGAGACCTCGTGTAGTTTGGTGGTCTGATTTTGCTCCACTGCAGTGTTCAGGGGCAGAGGGGAGATGCTGCTAATGGATATCCTTGACCTACCACAAGTTAAAACTCACTCTTTTTAGGACTTAGAGATCTGTATGTGTTTAGTCCCATCAGTAGTGTTCATGTAACTAATATTTTCCTTCCATTCCCATGAGATATTTATTCTGTATATTTATTTCTATATATTCTTATCTTTGCCCAACAAGCTCACACTGAATGAAATCAAACACACCAGAAATAATGAGTTGAAGTCTGACTATTTATCAAAGTAAAACAGAGGGAACTGCAACTTGTCAAGCAAACAATAAATAAGGCAGATCTCATAAAAAAATGAGAGAAACAGGTAAGGTCTTGAAATGTACTCAGGAAGTAAATAGTGTGAAGGACTAGAGGAAGAATTAACTTCAGCACCCGAGGTCATCTACTTCTAAAAGTCTCATCTAAAATATGGCCCTTAAGGGACTTTCAGAGATTCTGTGGGACCAGTTTCACCCCATGAGAGAACAGCTGTAATACTCCTTTTCCTGCTGCCATTTCCAAGTCATACCTATCAGCAGCATATAAAATGCACTACAGCAATGAGAGTAAAAATTCTCTTTTGTCTCTCCAGTCTGAGTAATGGTTTTCAATGTCCAGGATTTCTTTTTGCTGCTTATTTCCATATATCTGCATGCAGGTACTCATGCACAGTGGTTTCATGAAGTTGATTTTGTTTGCATAAGCCACATGATAAAGTGTTTATAAGAACTATATGCTGATGTGGACAACTTCAGAGAGGGAAATGTCTAGTGAATAATTTCTGTGATGCAGATGGAAGGAGAGTTTTTCCATCTACTATTTGCCACTTCAAACCTTATAGCACCTCAAGAAAATAGACATGACCCTTTATCTTTTAATGCACATATCCAGATATAGAGAATTTGGAAAGAAGTTGCTTATATATTCTGAGAGCAATTAGGAGAACAGTTTATTTCCCAGATTGTAAAGGATATCTAGCATTCCTCATGGAAAGTTGCATGAGTTTGAAGAGTCTCGTTGCATTTAAAGCATTCAATATTTTATCAGGATGAAATATACATTTAACTTTTATTGCTTGGGAAGTGTCAGAAAGGGAAACAGTGGTTAGAAGTGTTTAGCAGAGCTCTGGAAATGCTCTGGGAAGGAAACTTCATAACCTCTCTGGGTTGATCACCCTCCATCCTGAGGATTATAAATAAGAATTTCCTAATATCTGATCTGAACCTCCCAAGCTGCACTTTGTGGCCTGTGCCCTTTGTCCTGTTTGCTGCCTCCACAGAGGAGTTTGCTCCATCATTTAGGAGCAGTGGTTTGAGCTATGATTGGATTTTCCTCTAGTGTCCTCTTCCATATATGAAACAAGCCCATCATCCCCAAGATGTCCTTTTTGGTCCTGTTCTCCAGGCATCTGATGGACTTAGACACCTCTTCTGGACCTTCTGTGCATGTAGCACATCCCCATCCTGAGCAGAGAAAGGAGGACAACCTCTCTCTACCTCTTGCCATGCTCCTCCCTGTGTGGATCACTGTGTGGTTTATCCAGGGGCTCCTCCTACAAAAGGAAGAGGAAGGGAGAGAAGGTTGGGTGGGGTTTTCTCATTAGCTTGGTTGATTTTCTGCCTCATTGTGGCCTTGGGGGACTGTGCAGAGGGTGAGCTCTGGTGGAGCTGAGTGCAAGCACAGAAGAAGGCAGTTGCTGCTGTGAGGAGCTCAGTCTGCACATGTCACAGGAGGCAGCAGATGGCACAGGCTGACGAGATGGTATGAGAAGAGATGAGACAATATTTATAAACATGATAGACAGCAGTCTCAGTACATGAGTAGCCAAGACATTGTCAAGGTTTATTTCAGGCATTGCAGGAGGGGTTTTGGAGCTGAGCTGAGCAGAAAAGTGGTTTTGCAGCTGCTTGCAGGAGGATGGTCCCAGGTATGAAAGAGAGAACAGAGGTGCTCAAGATAGAGCAGGAATTTAATTCAAATTTGAGTAATATAGTATGTTTATCAAGGTGGAGCTTGATAAAGTTCTGGTTTTGATTAGAGGATTGATGGGGATGGCAAGAGGTTGGGTTCAGGAAACCAACAGGTCCAGTTTTGGAGTATCTCAAGGGACTTTTGGTGTGTTTGAGAGTGTGGAGAAATGTGAGCAGGAGAGGGGAAGCACCATGGAGCAATAATTCCTCATTCAGAATCAGCCACAGTAGAGTAGCAGTCATACCCTGGGCTCTCCCACCACTGCAGTGTCCAGCCCTTCTGGACAGAGTTTTTATCACCATCTCTGTCTTGTCAAATGTACAACACACTGGTACTTTCACCCATGTAAAAATGCAGTGTCTGTTGTACAGTGTTTTGTGTGCTCGTGTTCAGTGGAGTGTATTAGCTTGTGAAGACCTGCATCCTAATTCTGATGTAAATGTAAATGTGTACTGGGTATTATGTAGCTCTGGCTTTGAAGCTCTCTAATGTTTATTTCAAAGTAATAATAGCCTCAATAATGTTCAAAGAGCTGTTTGGTTTGGATATAAAATATATATTACATAAACTAGTTTTGTAGTCATCAGTATATCTAACTTCTTTCAACTGTTATGTCTGGAGTTCATTTTCTTGAGCTTCCTTTATCTCAGTTCCTGATCATTGCTTTCTTTGCCAACCTGAAGCTTTGTTTTCTTTCACATTTGTGGCCTCCATTCATTGCACAGAAATGGAAGTAAAGTTTCAAATTTTTTTTTTTTTTTTGAGAATGAAAAAAGAGAAAATGCAGATAGTAGCAGAAAGACGGTGGGGGTAAAAAAGGATCTTTTACAGATACGAGTTAGTTTTCCTGACTTAGCATTTCTACCACATCAATATGAAGTGATGTGACCTAAGATGATGTATCAGAAGCTGCAAATGACTCATGAAAATAGAAATGTTAGGATATCCTGGAAAACTAGCTATCTGCACATTCATAACATCAACATTTGTAGCACAAATTCCAGCTTCCACAAAGTCTGTTTTTAATAAGATGAATCAATTCCGTCCCACTTCTAAGGGCAGAAGTTGCTTGTTCCTATTACTAGTCAACAACTCAACACCATTTTCACTAACACTGCAGAAGGAGAGAAACCTAGCACATTCTAATGAAAAGTGAACAATTGTTTGGAAACTTGATAATGTGCTATAATGCATTAGCTGAAGAGTGGGCAGAAGCTGTGTTAAGAGAATTGACCTTTACATGCAACACGTTTGGAGAGATAGGGAGGAAGAAATACATCACTCACTAAGTAGAACAAGAAGCAGAACAGAAAAAGGTGGGATAGGAATTTTGACAAAAAGGACAGGATTAAATTATTTTTGGTAAGTTTTCAGATAAGAAGCATCTACCTCTGGAAGCACTTTATAATCAGATCATTAAGCAATCCTCCCATGATTGCTCCTTCATATAATAGTGTTTTATTGTCTGCATTTGTCTAAGTATCAGAATACCAGTAATGTTTCACAGTTACATAATGCTTTTTTGCTTTTAATCTCACAATAAATAAGAGGTGGGTGAATTCTACAGTACTATGCACTGACTTCAGAGGGCTTTGAGTTTCCTATCACTCCTTTTCACAAATCTCCTTTATTCCTTTGCCCTTGTCTTCAGATGCTTTGTCCACCCTTAAACCAGTCAGAACAAATGACATCATAGATAGCAAAGACCAGTGAATAACACTAAGTGATAGCTAAATTCATCAATAAACCTTCCTAAGCTCCTTGGTCACCCAGGAAATTGAAAAATGGGCAGTAGAGGTGACCCAGGTAATTTCAGAACTGGAGTTTTGTTTAATTGATGCAACTGCAGAAATTAGTAATACAACCATTAGCCATGGCTTATTAATTTTCATATCTAATGCAGTTAAATATAATGTATATCCACTTATTTTCAGTTTCCAGTTTATTACATGTTCTTGTGCTAGAAATGCATTTCCTGCACAGTATCTGTGGCTGGGGGAAGCTGATGGCATTGATGGTCAGGTTTTGTATGAGGAATGGAGGGTGTGTCTGACCTTGGCTTGGACTTCCTTCCCTGATGTCCCATGCAGGGTCTTGCATGGCTTTGCTGTATCCAGAACTGGAGCTGAGAGGGCTCATGGGGAGGCAGCTGAATCACAGCTCAGGAGCTGATAGCTGGGCTGTGATCAGGAGCAGCTCCACAAGCATGCTGGAATAGCAGGATGGCTTTCTGCTCATTCCTAAATCCACTGGGGTTTGGAGATGCAACTGGGATGTATCATTGCCTTGGTTGAGGGTTTAGCAAGGTGTGGTTGGAAAAGTCAGCATTCAGCCAAACATTTCAACCAGGAAGCAAATAGTTGGGAATGTTGATATCTATTTTATTGTTTCAGTGTTTCAGAGTTAGTATCAAGAAAGATAAATGTGCCATTTCCCCCTAAAATCTGCCAGGCCATCCCTTTTTTGCAAGACAATGAGGAGAGCCCTTTTTCATATCTAGACCACTAGCAGGGTCTGCAGTTCAATGCTTTTAGGAGAAGTGAAGTTTCTAATTTATAATCCTCCTGCAAGCTTCCACAGCAAATTCCAGGGTTACAAAACTGCAGAATTCACAGGGGCCCACACAGTTTTAGGTCACTTAGTTCAGGAAGCATTTAAATCTCCACAGAGTGTGGATAGCCATAGGGCCATATCCAGTTACATTTCATGATGCCTCCGTGTCTGATTTTTGGTTACATGAGTTCTTCCTACGCGGGTGAATATGACTTTTTTGGGTCTATTCAAACCTGAAACGCAGGGAAAGTGAACAAAAAAGCTAAAGAAATTGTGCAATCCTCCCTAAAGTGAAACTGCTGCTGAGTGCCTGTGGCCAAAACAGCCTTCTCCTTCCAGTTCATCAAGGACAACCTGTCCTAGTGCCATGCCAACATTTCTTGCTTTCCATCACATCTCTTGGGAAAGCCCCATAAGCAGTGACCTTGTGACTAAATGCCTGCCAGATCTGCTTTCTGGCAAAAACAGCTGCTACTCTTGGCACATTCAAATGCCTGTTCAAATTTTAGGAACTCCTCTATGAGGTGTTCATTTAATTTCCCTTCAACAGGAAAGCATTTCTCTAATGCAGAGAAAGACTATGGACCGTGGAATTGTGAAATATAACTGGAGACACTGGTGGGAATGAGATGTTTTTTCAGCATGGGTTGTCATTCTGCATGCCTTCCTGATCAGTGAAATTTTCTTTCAAAAGAAAAATGTCATTATTCATGTCAACAGGAATTAATTCATTGCAGTTAAAAATGCTTTTGGAAATTAAAGGCTGTGTATCCGTAAAGCTCTGCATTTACTCCATCCTTCTGGCTACCAGCTTATGTCCTCAAGGTCTGGAAGTATTAAGGGCCAAATATGAAAGTCTGTATTTTGAATACTTAATATTGTACATGGAAAATTAATGGGATTTTTAAAACTGTTAGTGCAGGTGTAATATTGTGTACTGGTGTGATTCTCACATTAGGAGTGTTTTAATGTAGTTTTTGGGGTTTTTGGATAGTTCACAATACCAGGCAAAGCTTGTTAGCTCCTGCCCAGAACATCCTGTTTGGATTTATATTATTTGCTTCCTGTCAGTGAGGGATTTGAAAACCACTGTTGGTGCCATACTGGCACATAATTGCATTGGAAGACATGGCCCCAGGTTCTTGAAATTTAATTTGGGAATCTTCATCAAGTGGCTTTTATAAGAAATAACTTTGAGTGTGTGTAAAGACACCTCAGACCCTCCCTTGCTGGGACTTGGGAAGGAGCAAAATTCACCAGCCCATCCCATGAAATGGGATCAGCAGGCAGCAAACACCAAGATATTCACAGCATGAATTCTGATTAAGTATCCCTGGATTGGCAGGTGGGCTTTTAAGATGGGTGAATCTCCCACATCCAGATATAAATGCTTGGAGGTGACAGGATTTTACCCCTGTGTCACCACAGAGATTTTCTATACAGAGCATGGGCAACTCCATTCTTACATCTGCAGATGTAAAACTCAGATTTGTTTTTCCAGACCATGATCTATAAATAATAAAACTGATTTAAAACTACAGAAATGATGAAACAGCAATTCCACAGAATAAAAAAAAAAAAAAATGGGATCAGAAAGTTAATCTAAGAACTAATGTCCAACATTACAATTTTTTTTTCCATATTAAATGTTTGAGTTTTCTGTTCTGGGTGAATGTTTAAACAGTAGAGACAGTTGTTGAGAAATGTTATGACTTTGGTGTGGGCCAGCAATGGACATGCCTTTGGTATTAATATTATTTAACATAATGTAATTGCATTAATGCTGGCTAAGTGTATTCCTGTTGAAAACTTGTATTGATTGTTAAGAGTGAAGCTGCAGCCTTTTAACACCAACTGTTGATGCATTGTCTGTGGAAGCTCAGAGTCTTAAGGGCAAGGGTAATTTATACTTGCCAAATCACTTAGAGAAAACTCCAAGTACATTCAAATTTGCATATTCAGAAATATAGAGGGTAATTAGGGATAAGCTCAATATTTGCTCATTTCTCTCTTTTAAATCACAAACTTGGAATGAATTTTCTGGCTAGATATTTTCTGACTGGAAAAAAATAATGAAGAGAAACTCAGTCCCCCTCAAGCCATGATAAAACACTTTATGGTCTCATAACATCTCAAATTTGGGGAGGAAAAAAACTCCAAACCCCTAAGTCTCATACTGGTTCACAGCCTCACAAAAGGTTCCCCAACTGTGTTTCTAAGTCAATAAAGGCAAAGTTACCTCTGAAGAAACCCTGTCAAATTTAGAAGAATGAAACCTATAGGATGCTGTTGATATTAATGAGGTTCTGTTTCTCTAAAAGTACCCAGGGATCTCACAGTATAAAAGTTAACTGAGTTTAATTTAACAGATTTTTTATAAGAGTTTAGAAAAAATAAACAATAAAATATGCATACCATGTCAGTGAATAAAAATTAGGACAAGAAAGTTTATTTAAATATTTGATATTCAATGTCAAAGCTTATAAATTATTTTTTTACATATATGAATATTTGAGGGGTTTTTGCATTCATTTTTGCTGAATGGTTTTTCTGAACCATTCAGATTCTTCATCACTTGAGAAACTCTCCATACCTGCATTGCTTTAGTGAAATAATGTGAAAGTGCAGTTTATCAGTGCCTTGCCTTGAATCCTGTAACCTGTAAGATTTTCCAGCAAAAGCAGTGGATGAAAAAGTAGAATTGCTGTAATGTCCTTGTGCTGTTTGCTCTGGCACTGCTGTTTCTCTCACTCTTATCTGCCTTTATTCTGGGAGACCCATAAGATTCACCTCTGAACGTGTAGAATAATGGTTTATTTTTTATGCTTGCTCTGGTTTCATTAATTTGTGGATTAACCAAGGAGGAGAAGCAATTGCACTTGTACCCCCTTCGAGTGACATTTGGTTCCTTCTATTTTTCCTCATTTCCCTAATATTTGCTGTTCTTTATACATTCCTCCTCTTGCCTTTTCTTTTCTCATTTCTCAGCCTCTTCTTCTCTCCCAGGACTGCATTTTGACACCCTTAAGCAGTGAATTAGTCTTTGCTTACTGTAGTATTCACATCAATCTTGTGCTCGTGGCTCTGGCCTTTATTCCTCATTCCATAATAGTTTTCCTTCACCCCCCACCTCTTCTCTCTTATCTATCTTGTTGGAGAATAATGTCTTTCAAAACTTTAGTGAGTGGGAATAGCAGTGTCTGTGAATATTTATTTGCTGTATAAATACTCCAAAGCTTATTCTTCATCGTGGCCACCCACGTTGCTGCATGTTCCCAGAGCATCTCATGTTATTTTTCTGTGCAATGAAACCTCACGTGTTTTGCCAATTTGAGAAAGATATGCTCAGGTTGTTGACATTTTCATCTGCCTTTTGTAAAAATGAAAAATGAAAAAATGGCATAGGAGGCCACTCAAAAGTAGGAGGAGAGAAATTCTCCTTGAGAGAGTTGAATGTAGGACTCTAATTTCTCTTGCCCAAATTGCAAAAATCTTGCACGATCTCTGTGTTGGCTACACTTTGCACCAGGATGGAAGATGTTTGTTCCCTGGACTGGCTCTGCTTTTCCACATATTTTAAGTGGATATCTGAGAGGTCCTTCTTAGAGGATTTCCAGGAAGCAGCCTTGCTGATGGACTGCACCCCCCACTTAGGGACAAGGGTTTTTTTAGCTTTCCCACTTTGTAGCCTTTCCATGTGGTGTAAAGAGTCTGAAGTGAGACTAAGAAATATGCCAGTAACTTTATCTGCCTTGGCCTTCCTCCACAGAAGTGCATGTGCACAGACTCCTCTTTAAGCACGTGAGGATTGGGAAATTCGGTGGGACTATTCCTAGGCTTAAAATTAAGCTTGCTATACTTAAGGGCTACAGTGATGCTTTACATCTGGCTTTCAGCCAGCATCCTGAATATTGCTCATTGATCTTATTGCTGGAAACCAGCCACTAAAATGATTCCATTTTTTTGTTGGATTTCCTAAAAAGACAATGGGGGACACATTCAAAATATCATCCAGTCATTTGACACGTTGGCGTCTGCTTTGCACTAATGAACTCCTACATTTAATTTGGTCTTGTCAGGACACAGTGTCTCCAGAAACCTGAAGTTTAATACAGATGAAGCAATTTTGTTGGTGTAACTGTGAGTAGGAAGTTATCATCAATCTCATCTTCTTCAAGCATAACTTACAAGGTCTTTCTAATCTGATCAGCTTTCTTGAACACAGTATGTTGATGACTTGCTTCAAGTCATTCATGTGGAGATATTATACCTACTACATATGATAAAACAATATAAGGCAGATCAACTGCTTATAATCTAATTAGTTTGGTCTTTTCATTTACAGTTATGCCCTGAGTACAGCTGTGCAAAATTCACATAATTTGTTTCACAGAATTTTACACATTTTTCTTTTTGTTTTGTTTAGCTTTATAACTCTGAGATTTCAGCTTCATTTGCAGCTTCAGTGAAATTGCCAGTCCCACCTCCAAAGCATATAAAATCAGATACAGGGTGTCTTTTCTAAGCCTGAACTATTTTCAGGGAGTAAATGAAACATTTAAAGTCAAAATTTACAGTAGATTCTTTGCTGCAGGTTTTCATGAGAAAATGCCAAGTGGCTCCAGTTTCACTCCAGATGTTACAGGTACTTTTGTTTGGGAATGGAACTGATTCAAAACTGTGGGATCAGGGTTTTTCATGAGCTATCACTAGTTCAGTACTACCCATACATTGCAGATTAAGAGACCTTTCTTGATTCAAGTATTCCAGCCTCTGCCCAGTTGATCTATGGAACCTCAGTGTGAGATGAGTTCATGTCCTTCTGTTTTCCTTTGGATTTAGGGATTTGAAAACATTAAAAATATTTATATGTATTTTGTAATTTTTATTACTTGCATAGATCATAGTATGAAGTCATATCAATGCATGACCATGTATTCAGCTTGAAATATGGAGGATATCTGTGGTGAACTCTAGGAAAGACCATCTGCTTGCTGATCTGAATGTCCTTGGGAAAACATTTCAGACAAATCAAAAAAAAACATCTTTTACAAAGATATTCCTCTTTGGAAGACTCCAAATGCACAAACCCTTCTCAGTTGTTCTATTTTTCCACAAGCAAGTGGGTCCAGAAGAGAGAAGTACCAAATTATCTCTGCACACAGGACAATGTCAGAGTGCACTTCTGCATCATTTCTGAGCTAAATCTAATCCACTCCAGTTGATTTATTTAAGTTTTACATAGATAAAAATAGAAAATACTATTAATTTTTAGCAAATCTCTTTATATGTAAATGAGTGACTGGAAGATAGGGCCTAAATTTCTTGCTGGAGTACATGAAGGATGGATTTGCTCATCATGTTTCCATCTATCTTTGGCAGGGAATACTTTGGCTAAATTTAAAGGGTAATAAGAGGGTTGTAGCAGAATAAATTGTTTTACTTAGATTTCAGATCTGAAAGTGGGTATTTTACAATCCATGTATTTATATCTGATGCTTGAATAACATAGCTTGTATTACTCTTACCCTTCCCTGAAGTGAATGCTTTGAAAATAATATGCTGGCAAATAGTTCCCTTTTTCTCCCCCTTCTTTTCTACCTTGTCCTCTCTGTGGCTGCCTCATGTGTAGCAAGCAGAACTAGAGAACTGCCAAGGCTTGCATAAACCATGTTTATTGCTTTTTGGTTTAATTTCTTAGGAAAGCAGGAAGTAAATTTTTAAATAGATATTACGGTCAGTGGATGTGTTTTATTGGATAACACCAATATTAAGAAATAGAGATTTGAGAGTCTCAAATTACAATGCCTTTACTGTTTTTTTAATGTATTGGTATTGGTGGTGGATTGCATTAACATTGTCAATATAATTTATTTAGGATTTGTCAAACGTTTGCTTTAGCTGTTAACATCAGAATAGGAACGTGTAAATTTTATTTGCTCTAACAATAACCCTTGTTGCTATTGCAATGTATTGATTTGATTTCTAGACCTTACCTGGTTTGCTGGAAGGACTCTGAGTCTTCCCTCTTCCATGGCTTTAGTTATGTTCATAGTCTTTATGGTGACTCCTAACCCAGCAGTGGGCTGAACAATTTATTCTTTTATTCAAGTTCTATATTCTACTTGTTGTCTTTTCTGGCAGTAATTTGTTGAAATCTTGCAGCTAGGTTGTATGTAACCTTTAATTCAGCCTCTTTTAGCACTTTTCTTTGCCAATAAGGAGTTCTGATATTTTCTGTGTGACTCATACCCCAATAGAAAAATGAATTTATTTTCCCAGTACTTCAGAGCTCTCATGGACACCTGAGTTACACACACTGTGTAACCTTCAACTCTCACTTTACAGCCTAGACAAAAATAGTTTTTTGGGTGTTATTAGCATTATTATGGCTACAAGGACATATATAATGAATCCTTACAGGCTAAACTTTTCTCCCTCTCTTTTCCTTTTGCTCCACTCTGTGTTTCACTGCCTGTTTCATCCCTGTCATAGAATCCCATCAGGGTAAATTAATCATGTCACTTTTAGTTTAAATAATAAAGGCATCTCCTTATCTTCCCCTAGTACATTTGGTAGTGGACTAATTTAATACTGTGATTGCACTCAGTAAGCAATTTTGTTTTCATATTGAGGTGCAGTGTGTGTGTGTGTAAGAATATAATTGCAGAAGTTTTGGCCTGCCTGGATCAGGACACAGCTGAATAATGGAAAGGTATCTGCTGTTCAACATGCTCCCAAAAATCAGTGTGTAATGCTCTATTGGCAAACGTGTTTTGCAGTTTTTTGGAGGACTTTCCAGCCTCCATGGTTCCCTGTATGAAAAAGGGAGGCTCAGGCTGCAGGTTTGGGTTATCTGACCCTTTTTCAGCTGCCTTTTGTTTCATTTTGCAAGTGACTGCTCCAAATTCCTTTGAACTTCAGCACTGCCATAGACTGGGACAGGCCAAGGCTGGAACAACATCCAGCAATTGAAAAATTGCAAACTAATACAAAGTTTTTTTGGAAAAAAATAGATATGCAGGCAGCCAGTGGGATTTTGCTGCACACATTGGGACCACTTTATTTGGCCTGAACTGAAAACAAAACTATTGTCCTTTTGATTAACTGCAGTACAGACCCTCTCATTTTGAAACCAAACTGCTGCAGAGATGAGCCCTTAGACAAATGTTGACCCATTGTGTGGCTGTTTAACCCCCTCCCCAAGTTCACTGTCTATTCATAGCTTCCATTCAGCAAATGGCTAATGGGATTGATAAAGCATGGAAGCAGAGCTGTGGTGGTTTAATCAGTCTCCAAAGCTGTTTATTGGGAGCATGCACCAGATCTGGAGAGACTGTTGATATATTTAGAGCCAGTCAAAAACTGCAAGAAAAATGTCATGTCTATTTGCTCAGATTTTTAAATGAATTTATTTTGGCTGTGCTTTCACTTCTTTTATATGCCATGGAGAGTCACAGATCCTGGCTGGCTCTGCAGGAAGTTAACCTATTCTGTAATTGTCATCTTGCCATGGGAACCTGCAAGCCAAGTCACGAGCCTGCCTGGAAGGTGCAGAGTGCTAAAATAAACTCCCATGCTGCAGTTCACAGACTGTAACACTCACTGTGCACTGCCCACATACCTGTACCTGCCCTGTGAACAGAATCATTCTGCTATTCCTACTGGAAATCCAGCAGTGGAAATCCAGGAGTGGAAATCCAACATCCCACCCATCTACTTGGGTGCAAGATTACAACCAGAGTGGCACAGAATGGGTGGGTTTCTGGTTTGTGCTCTCACTGGCTTGGATAAATATGTGATGAAGGTGCTGGACTTCATCCATGAGAATGTGTTTGTAAACAGGAAGTTGGAATTTGGTCTCTTCCCTTTTTAGCCATAGGTCCCCATTGCAAAAATGAGCTAAGGGGAAGATTTTGCATCCTTGTTGCTTGTCACAAGGTATCTATAAATCCATGATTCTCCTCATTTCAAAATATGGCCAATCAAGGAATATACTCTATTCATGGAATGGTTAGGGTTGGGAGGCACCTTATAGACAAGCAGTTATTTAATTCCATGTTGTTTGGTTAACATTGAAGCCACTAAATGTCACCTTTCGAACAAATTGCCTTCAGCCACCTGACAGCAGCTTGTGTGTGAGTCTAGATAATTTTATTGCAATTCCTCAAAAGTTATCTGCAATAATGTGTCAGATTTAACTCAAAAGGAAGGGCTGGCATGATAATGTGCCTTCCCATGCACTGTCCAGCTCCTGAGAAAGGAAGGTTTTGGCTGAAGAACTGCAAGAACCCCACAGCTGTAGATATGTGTCCCCTGGACCCTGCCCTGAGGCAGCATTAGTGATGTGAAAATGGTTATATACTCAAAAATTACTTACCTTGACTCCTGCTGCTTTGGCTGTCAGGTCATACACTGTGTCCTCCACCCTCAGTAGGATGAAACAGAAATTTCTTTAAGGTTATTGAATTCTACTGAGGATAAAAATTATGTCAAAAACTGTTACTCCTTTGTTTGAACTTTTAGTTTCTTGGTCTTGATTAGGATTTTGTAATGTTTGTTGGTTTATATAAATTTG